>PVKB01001704.1:0-320561 GCA_004027205.1 Ctenodactylus gundi | reverse complement strand
TCTTACCCAAGGTCATAGTGGTATCAACCTGACTTCCCGCGTTATCCATTTTCAGTTGCTGATTACTGAGGACAGCAGACCTGATCTGCCACCTGCCACCTGATCATTCCCTTACCGAGTCCCGAAGCAACCAGGCCCTTGCTGGCTTACCTCTTAAAACATTATAGGACAAACCTATACAGACTTCTCTCTTTGCCAGGTACGGTGGCACATGACTGTATTTCCAGCAGTCACATTGAAGCAAGAGGACCGCCATGATTTTGAAGACAGCTTAGGATGCCTTGTGATTTCAGGATCAGACTGAACTATAAAGTGAGACCCTGTCTCAGAAAAAAAAAAAGGAACACTTCTTCACCAAAAAGCGTCAGTCATTCCTTCACTCTGGAGACCGACAGAGGGATATGCTCAATAAGAAGGCTCGTTTTCCTCAGCCACCTAAATTACATATTTTGGTTTTGTATTTATTAGAAACAGCACAGATTTTGAACAAAAGCTATTTATTCCGAATTCCAGAACAGAACAAATCTGGGATATCAGAACGCTCAAACCAAAATCTGTGCCCCATACTTGTGCCTTTCATTTGGAGCTCCTAATCAGCACTAAATGGCCACAGATGGCAGAGACATTGTCATCCTATAAACACCAATTCACCGGAGACAAACCAGCCCACAGCCCATCTGGAGAAAGCAGAGAAAGTCACATCAACCGAGTGCCAACTACGGGCTAGCTTCTTTCATACATACTGTCCTGTGGCAGTATCCACAACCATCCTGAGAGGTAGATATGGCTATTCCATTTTTCCCCAAAACACTGTTTGTTTTTCATAGGTATGAAAACAGAGATCGTCTATCTTACAGTGGTGGAGCCGGAACCTGCATGCCGAGCTACACAGCTACAGAGCCGGACGGTCAAAAGCCACCGTTCTCTCCATAATGCTACCTTCTCCCAAAGAAACTGTCAAAGGTCACCAGCGTGTCACAGGAAGCATCTAGCAGGAGTCCATCAATCATTCAAAGATGAGACAGAAGAAGGAAAGGGCACTGTGGACACAGGACACGTCTTAGGGGCTCATCAGCCCAGCAAGGAAAGCGCCTCCTGCGGTTTGGAGGAGCGAGCTCAGGGGGTCTGTCCAAGCCAAGCCACACTCTCCCCTCAGACCTCGCCTTCAGCATGACACACGCTCACACCGTCACATGTCCCACACAGATGGCCTTCCGGAGGCGGCCAGGGCCAGCATGGGGAATTCGGGGATCCTTCGATGCCCTGAATGCACAGGCAGGCCTCACAGCACTTTCCTTACAAACTAGAGGTGTTACCTGGCACGGCCAAAATCCAACTGTTGCCGTGAGCTTGGTGTGCTTGGAGGTCGCAGAACTCAGGAACAAGTGTTTTCTAGAGGTTATAACCTATAGAGCTACAAAAGCAGCTGGAGGAAGCCTACATCTTCCCACCACATCCGTCCTGACGCATGGACTTGAAGTTGGAAAGGAATTAGCATTTTCTTCCTGATTTCCTTCTCTCCTTTCTTTGCCTTGTTTTCTTTTCCTACTACAAGTTTGGATACTTTTAGGGTACTTCCTGTGTGACAGGTGACGCCCCAACTCAAGAAGACAGGAGCTCGCCGGGAGCCGCGGGGCTGTGGTCTGAGTATCAGAGAAGATGTGTGAAGGCAGCCGTGTCCAGAGTCTCACATGGGCCACTTGAACCTGGGTCTTTCAGTCAGACTTAACTTAGAAGACAGTGAATGAATGGACAGGAGGCAAAGGGAGGGGCGCTGAGGTTGACTCGAGACGTGGATTTAGGCAGGCCGGGTGGCACAGCCTGCAATTCTAGCACTCTGGGGGGCGGAGGCAGCACCGCTGTGTGTTCAAGCCCAGCACAGCCAGCTTAGCAAGACCCTGCCTCACAATAAAAAAACGTATCTCAGTGTGAAGGATGTAGCTTCACAGCTTAATGTAACTGTCCCGGGCTTGACCCCCAGTACCACAAAACAAAGCGAAGACCCTGAAGAGTTACTTCAAGTGTGAAAGAGGTGAAAAGTGGCGCAGGGTGAGCCTGTGCACGGTGGTCAGAAAGCCACTAGTGCCAGATCTGCCGTCACCTTCAGTCCAGCAGACTCCCATCCCAGGCCTACTCACTTCTCCATTAATGCTCTCTAAATTACATAAGAAAGATAACTTCTTGTCAAAACATCAAATGCAAGTTCTGAAAGTAAAGAGTAAAAGTCCTCTTCACCTTCCCCACAGTCCCACTCTACACACGAACCAAAAAAAAAAAAAAAAAATCAACTTGGTATTTATTCTTTCACGCATTTTTCTACATACTTTAGAAAAAGGAAACTTCATACATAATATTTTGCAACCTGATTTTATCACCTTCTCCATGTCAGTGTACATAAATCTAATTCATTATCTTAACTGATGCGCTGGTTTTCACAGCATGGACACAACAATCAATATAACATGATTCTAAATAATGAATTATTTTAAATGTTTAAAATTTGTAACAGCATAATTCTTAGTCACTTTGCGTCAGTTTAGTATGGTTACCTCAAAACAGACAGCGAAGCATCTGTTCCCCACCCACCTCAGTTGAAAAAGAATAATTGAGCTGATTAATCAACAAAAGCGTGGAATAGAGGCAGAGGGAGGAAGAAAAGGCAGAAAGGAGGAAGGGACACGGTATGATCGCTGTCGGTATACTCATCACTTCCAACATATTTGCCATGCATGAAAGTCGTGAGGTACAGTAGAAAGCACTTAGAGCTGAGGGAAATCGGGAGATCTGCATATGAGCTGTCCTCCTAGCTCTGTAAAACAGAAAGCCACGGCAGGTCTCATTGGTTGAAAATCAAGGCACTGGAGGGGCTTCATGCCTTTCTGGAAGCTCCAGAGAAGTGAGTTCTTACAGGCCACCCACAGTCCTTGGCTCCTCTTCCCTATTACCTACTGTGTGTAGGGCACTATGGGGAGCCCGGGGCAGTACACCCTACTCAAGGAGAGGCCAACCTGTTCGGGGAATCTGTGTGCGAACATGTGAAAGGTTAGAGGATTGCTGGAGCTAAGATCAGCCTGGGCTCTGGGCTACCGAGAGTCCAGGGCTAGCCTAGACTACAGAGCAAGACCCAAATACCAGCAGAAGATGGTGCACAAACACTGAAGTCATAAAAGTCAGCCTGACTAACTGCTCTATGACCAGTACTGCCAGGGTTCAAGCAGCGAAGAGTTCTGTAAGGGGGACTGAAATGCATGGCTTCTGAGGCAAAAGGACAGGACTGGGCTTTCAAAGAAGGGCCAGATCCATGTATTGCAAATATACATATTAATAAAATAGGGGGAAATAAATAGAAAAAAAGAAAGGTTGGACTTCAGAATCCTGTGAGCAGAGAGGTGGTGTTTATTCTGAGTAAACCGTTTTGGTCTCCCCACTACCCTCCACATGACCTTCAAAGACCTCGTTTACTTTTAGGGAAGAGCTCAGCTCAAGACAGTGTAAGCAAGTCCCAAGAATGCCACCACAAACCCCGTGGCCACCTACTGACAGCCTACCTACTCCTTGCCAGGTTCCCCCCTTCTCCCTCCTGCATCTCAACATGATACAAAACAGCCTTGCTTTTTCCTGGGATTATTTAGAAGCAGTCTCCCATAATTACAGTCATCTTATTTCCTTTGAATTCACCAGAATTACCCCCTTCCTTGTCAGCAGCGCCATGGCTACACGACAGGCATTACTGGGAAGCTCTGTGCAGTGGGGCAATGTTGTTTCTTCAGTGACATCTGCTCAAATAGACTAATGTTCCTGTCAGACTGACTCACGTGGTGGGAACACAGCCACACGCCCATGGGAACAGGGGGCGGGGGACAGGAGGAGGAACATCCGGAAGAATCTTCTGGTGGGTGTTTTGCGGTTCTGAGGCCCTTCACGCTGAACCACATTCCCAGCACCACCACCACCCATTTTCAAGATCGGGCAAATTCCTAAGTCTAACCAAGTCTCTAAGTTACCAAGGCTGGGTTCTAACTTGCGGTCTTCCTGCCTCAGCCTCCCAGAGTGCTGGGATTATAGGCACGTGCCATCAAGTCTGACGTTTCTCTGTTCTTAGAAGACTAGTAAGGCAATTTCGTTTCCTACGGAAGCTCAGTGGACACTAGCAGCAGCAGTGGTGGTGACACCCAATCATCTCACAGTGCCTGAAACGTGCTGGTCTCAGGACGGCGCAGACGGCTCAACCAAACGCCTTCCAACTCACTGGGTGACTCCCACAGCATTTCCGCATCCCCCGCAGCCTGAAGGCTCCTCGGGTCACCTCCTGCTGGAGGGGACACGGGCCTGAGACCCGACCCGGGCTCCTGTCCCCACGCGCACGTCCTACGGCCTTCCTGTCCTTGGAACCAGCCTCCCGGGACAACGAGCAGCAGAGGAAGATACGACTGTGCCAGCCCCAGTTAGGCATCTCTCAACTCGCTTCCTGAAGAACGACTACGTCCCAGACGCTCGGGAAGGGCCTGTCAGAAGTCTGTCCCCCGAGAAGAGACTCTCAGTGCCCCAGCACTGACATCAGTGCAGGGCACAGAGGAGGGGACTGAAGTTTTCCTGAGGGAGTGACAGCTGGACAGGGTACAGAACAGTCTCACAAACCCCACGCATCCTGCGCTGGCTGCCCGGTAACATTCTGGGCCTCGAGGCCCGGTGATGCCTGATCACACCATGCTCCGCCCTCCCTGCCCTCCCCACCACCACACCAAGCCCACTCGCCCTCCCCACGGTCAGGAACATGGCATCTGCTCCTTCTGGCAAGATCCAAGAAACCTAGACCCACCCTGCTCAGGGAGTAAGTGTGCTGACTCCCCAGCGCAAAAGCAAAACAAAACAGAACAACTCTCAGGACGAGTCAGCTCAGGAAGAGGCCTGGGAGAGATCTGTCAGGCAGAAGTTTGAAGTGCGCACTCAGGGAGCCGGAGGCCGGGCCCTCGGGGACAGGAGCGCTGTGATCTGGAGCTGGGAACACTCACTGCCTGGGGAAGCAGACATCTACGGGGTTAGTAAAGCTAGAGAGTGCTTGGGTTAGACCCCAGCGACAGGTAGAGAGACGACGGCTCATTTTACAGGTCGCAGGATGGCCCAGAGCCGGGCACAGGATCCTGACTGAAGTCCGAGGAGAGGGAGGTGAAGGGGGCTCCGGGGGACATGCGGGCTCGAAGGACATCTGCAGGATGGCAGAACCCACATGGCTGCACAGCACAGAGGGCGGGGACAGCCAACCCACAGCCAGTCCGGCCGGTGAGGTGCAGGCACCCAGGCATCCGGGACTCCCGCAGTGGCCTCCCTGGTCCAAACCATAAGGCCAAGAGCGGGCGAGAGGAGGGGAGCGCCGTCTGGATCGCCAGGGGAGAGCAGCGGCCGGCGTGGGGTGCATCCGCATCACCGAGAGCTTCGTCCTCTACAAATTACGTTTTCCCTTCGCTCTGCTTGCCTTCAAAGTCCGCTTTTCTAAACCCACAGAAGGGATCGGAACCGGGATCCACGCTGGGTGACCGCCGCCACCCTAACCAGGGCGCCCCTCAGAAGCCTAAATGAGCCCGGGGATACCTCGGGTAACCGTGATTGGACCCCGAGGCCCCATTCTTCTTAAAAGCGTAGCCTTCTGAAGAGCCATCCTGGTCGCCTCCTCTCTTACCCCTCCTCGCACTTGCCCCTGCTCCGGACTCTGGGTCACGGTGCGTGTCATCTGCCCAAAACAACTCTCCTGGCCGCTCTGCCAACTACCCAGTTCTTAAAAAAAAAAAAATCCTTTAACCACATCAAACATTTCACAGCAGTTATGAATTCCTGTAACACTTCGATTACAACTTAGTAACACATACAAAAATAACAACTCAAAACCTCTGACGCTCAATCCATGCATAAGGTACCACTGGCATCGTAAACGGGTATCAGGAGTGTGGGTTCCTGTCATGGACACTAGCAATATTTCCTGAAGCACGAAATAACCTGTTTTTTTTTTTTTTTTTTTTTTTTTTTTTTGGTGGAAGGAGTGAAAAACCCATCGCTGCACTGCAGGGTTGTGGTGAAGCCAAGTCAAATACACTGACGCGCACGTATCAGCCCAGCCTGTCTCAGCAGCTCTCGACGGAAGGTGATCCCAGCGGGGCAGCTGTTATCACGCGAGGGGACTGCGGGCAGCAGGCAGACACGGCAGGGGAGGGTGGCAAAGGCAGGGCAGAAACAAGTGAAAGAGGGTGAAACTGGATAAAATACCAGCAGGAGCTGCGGAGATGCAGGGAGCTTCAGAGGCCGGGGGCAGGCGCCTGGGAAAGACACGGTGTCCTTCGCGGACCTCTCCTTATTCCAACAGCACTGACCGAACACGCACAGGCGTGGAAAGCCACGAATACGATGAAAACCGGGTGAATCATGGGAAGCACGTGGGCTGTAAGGCCAAAGTTACATAAACTGAAAACATCACTCAGGTCAGGAACCATTCCTCCCCTACGGGGGAATAGATCTTAGAACAAGGAAGTCCAGGGCGGGTAAGGGGAATCCGGACACTGCCTGGTCTTCGCTCCCTAGCTGCAGCCCAGCCTGCCCGCGGGCCACAGCGCCCTCAACAAATCACGCTTGGCTTGCTAACGGTCTTTCACAAAAGCCATCCCGGCCAGCCGGATGAGCTCGTCCTTGTGCCCACAAGAACCGGTGTCATCGCCGCCCCATGGTCATCCTCCACCTCTCTCTCTGTCTGAGTAACAGGACTAGTTTCTGTCTGGTTCGCAAGACAGGTCTGGTTTGGGAGGCAAGGAGGCAGAAAATGCGTTTTTGTGAGGGACGTTTGATCAAGAGAGACAGACATCCCTCAGAGCTCTGGAAATTTCATCGAAGAAACCAAGAAAGAGAACACAGTTCTGCAATGGGCGGGTGAGCCCGCTTTCTGCGTCGCCCTTGCATGATGGGAAGACAGCTCGGCCGTGAGGCCGCCTCCTCAACGGGGTTGTGGCTCTCCAGCAGACAGGTCTACCAGAACGGAAGGAGCTTCCTGGGTAACGGAGGCCCACGTGGGAAGGACAGGAGGCAAACTGATCTTGTCAGTGGCGGGAACAAAGCACTTCACATCCCTGCAAAGGCCCTCGAGCTTGCTACTCAAGCACAATCTCAACGCAAGCTTCCTGGTTTATCACCCTCCCCCAACCAAACTGCCACCCGAGTACTGCCTACACAGAGCTCCTGGCGTTGCCAAGGAGCGTGGGTTAAACGCCAACCCCAGGGATCTAGCTCATTTCTGTGAAAGGCGTACGAGATTTCATGTAGACGGCAGGGCAGAATGAGTGAGTTCGTGGGGCTGGGAACCCATTACTGGCTGTCCAAACCCAGGCACCCAACTGAGAGATGGATGGGCAGAGCTCAGCACAGGGCATTCTTCCCCTTCCTCTCCTGCTGCTTCCTCCCTCCTGGTTTCTCTTCCTCTGCCCAGCCCAAGTGCCACCCCACGGTCCCGTTAATTACTACTTGGCTCCGTCCTTTTGTGTGTGGCACTGAAGACTGAACTCAGGGCCTTCCCACAGAGCTACACGCCCACGCCCATTTTTGCTTTTTATTTGGACACAGGTTCTCACCAAGCTGCTGACGTCTGACCCGCCGCCTCAGCCTCCCAGGCACACAGGCGTGGGCCACCCCCCCCTCACTACACCCCGAGCGGTTCCCTCTCTTAAACCCACAGAACCACAGAAGCACACGCAGCCCTTCTCTCACACCGGGCTCTGCAAGAACGTCGGTGAGCCCGATCGACCCGCAGCAGCCGCTGCATCTGGGCGCCCGGCCTTTGCTCCGGGGTGACTAGCCTGGGCATCACATCAGGACAGACTGTCCTGTTGTATGAGCAAAGGTGCCGGCTGGTTGCGATTTTTATGTGTGTGGTAGCCACGGCCCTCATGGTGAGGCACACTCCCGGTCTGGTTGTGTTGTTGTTGTTTGTTCTTTGAAACAGTCTCACTGAATCAACTAAGTCGTCCAGGCTGGGCTCGAACTTGTGACTCTACCACGTCAGCCTCTTCGAGTGCTGGGATTACAGGCCTGTGCTGCCTGGCTCGGCTGACCGCATCTCCTCATCTGTGAGCCTTCACAGTGCCAAATTACACTGATGCAGAAACACGGATGCTCCTTCCTCCGAAGCCCAAGGATAAGGCTGTTATTCGTGCGTATTTCAAATGTTTTCATGTCCAATCTTCACTCCCATCAAACACAAACTCTACCCCAGAAAACCTGGTCCCTAAATTGGAGTTTGGGAATTTTTTTTCCAAGAGACAGGCTCTTAAAAACTCACTACGTAGCCCAGGTTGACGTTGAACTCATGGCAATCCTGCCTTAGCCTCCCAAGTGTCAAGATTACAGTCATGTGCCACCACACCCAGCTTTTGCGATGCCAAGGAATTAAACCTACGCTAGTGTTCCAACCATTGTGCATTCTTCCAGCTTGGAGTTTTAGAGCTCTGAAGTTAGGTTTCTGAAGTTAGGTCTCTCTTTTTTGGACTTGCAAACTACACGCCAAACACACGACCATGTTTCCCGGCCATAAGTTCTGTTTCAGCACTGCCTCTAGGCTTATCTGTACCCTGGCTGGGAGAAGCCCTACCCTGGAAACAGGACAGTCACAGAGGCAGTTATTTATCACTGCTCCAGGTGTGACCAGCAAGAACAAAACCTTGCTCCTCATCCCCACCATACACGAGTATGCTGGACACACTGGGGGAAGCCGTGAGTGTGCTCTAGTGTGGTCTCGGGCCCTCTGTGTGCAACACAACTACTGCAGGGCCACGGGGCAAGGCGCAAGTGCTCCCCACAGGGAACAGGGGACCCAGGTGCACCCTCCCCATGGAATAAGCTCCCTGACTCACACAGTACCAAAAGCGTTTTCAGGAACGGTCCGTAAGAGGCTTGGGAAAGATTTCTTGGCAGAAATTCGAAGTACGCATTGGCCCTCGAGAAGGAGAGGTGTATGAGAACCTTAGAAGCACATGCTCGAATAGATGGCAGGCCTTGGATAGGTGGAGGGGCACGCTCTGCAGCCAGAGCTGCAGGAAGTTGTCAGGGTTGGAGGGGCGTCCTCCATGGGACCTTGAGAATCTACAAAGGACTGTGTTTAGTCCAGTCCT
This sequence comes from Ctenodactylus gundi, assembly GCA_004027205.1. NCBI lineage: Eukaryota > Metazoa > Chordata > Mammalia > Rodentia > Ctenodactylidae > Ctenodactylus > Ctenodactylus gundi. The sequence continues at coordinate 311,418 of PVKB01001704.1, read as the reverse complement.
TGGGAAGAAAGATAAGGGCCCATTTCATTGGAGAAAGACCAGGAAGCTCCCCTACTGTTCCACCAGCCCACAATTCCCTTTCTTTTCTTAAGGTGGATGAGCTGAGGTGTTTTGCCTAAAAACATTCTGTGAGCCTCCGAGTCTGCTGGAGACCAGGGTCCTGACCTTGGCCTTATCAGCCAAGCCCATTTATGGACTTCTAGTATTTTTGAGGGATTTTAGGGTGTGAAGAAAAGAAGCATCAGCAAGGCTAGAGATGACCTCGGGTGCCACAGGTGGTGTCCTAAGCGGCCGTCTTAAATGTACAATTTTTACAATTACAATTTTCCTTGTTTTCTACCGATCTTATTCCTAACCCATCTTACATCAAGAGGAAGCTGTGAGCTGGGGCTGTGAGCCCTGGGGGGCCAAAGTTAGTATTTTAGAGACCTGCAGGTGAGTGTCCAGTCCTAAGCCTCTCCCCGCCAGACAAGGCAGCAGCCTGCATCTCCCAGCCAAGACCGCACCCATGGAGCCAGCACTGGTATTTATTTTTAAACTAAAATGAAGGCATGCTGGGAGCTAGAGGAACAGCTCGCAGTTAGAGCCCTTGTCTAGCAAGTGCAGGGCCCTGAGGTGGATTCCCGAGCATCACATAAACTGGGCACAATCTATAAAAAATTTTCTACTTTTCTTATTAAAAAGTCACACATTAAATTAATCATTCAATTACACAGCTCATGTTGGAATTATAAGTCCTACCTGCTGCCAGGGCTTCTATTAACTAAGACTACGAACTGCCTCAAAATTTAGTGGCTTGAAGGAACACCCATCTTATTGTCTCTTGTGGCCTACGGACTGGCTGGGCTTCACTGTGTGACCCCCACTTAGCGGCGGGCACGTAGCAGCCAGGCCTGGTGCCACCTGGGAGCCTGACAGGGACGTCCAAGAACAGCTGGGACTCTACGCCTCTCCAGTGCCTCTTGTCCACATGCTGCTCCACGAGTCCTCTCCAGCAGGCCACACACGCTTGTTACGTCACCCAAGTCTTACGTTTAAAGTTTAGGCCTGGAACTGGTGCAGGGCGGCTTCCCCCGCCCCTGTTGGTTCCCCGCGTCCAGACCATCCCTAACTCAATGTGGGAGGGGGCTGAGCGGGAGCTCCAACTCCGGGAGGAGGGGTCTAGTGCGAGGGCTCCTACAGCCCGGCTCTCACAGCTAGATACCCGCGTGCGCCCAAACCTCACATACGCGATGTGTGTTCCTGTGGGATGAATGCCGACAGCCCACCAGCACCGCACCCCCCTTCCTCCTGGGCACACAACAGCCAGACACAACCTTCCAGCCGCACGTGCTGCTCACTGCAGCACGTCAGTGAGGTTCACGCCAACGCACCGTGCTGTGCGCCACGTCCCACTCCCAGTCCTAGACTATCCAAACGTCCCACTGAATTTATCCTCCATTTACCGACTGCTCTCTCCACTAGTCTCTACTATGCTGACTGCAAAGTGACGGGCTGAGCGGCAACACTCGGGTCACGCTCCGCCGTCAGCACCTGGCATCGCTGGTGGGCGAGCCCTTCCTTGTCACCCATCTACAAGCTGGCTGATCCGGGCAGTACCAGTGTGAGCGTACTACTATCCTTACTCGTTCTGGGCTCAACGACCCTGGATTTCGGTGAGAACTTGCTCAAGGTGAGCTCCTTCCTCTCTCCTCTCTCTTCCTCTTCTTCCCATCTTCCATCCTCCTCTCTTCTCTCCTTCCTTCTCTCCCTCTCTTTATCCTTCCTTTTAAGAAGATTTTTACGTTCTAGTACCTCAATGTACGACCAGCTCATTTTCTCTCTGCTGCTTTCCAGGCCTGGGATTTGCCATTTTCCCAGTGAATTTTGATTCCTTCCACTGGAAAACAGTATCTAGAAACTAAGGTCTGGATGTCAGCTGAGCTCGTTGTTGTTGAAGTGCCTTTTCTTCTAGGCCTTTCCCACAGATAAAGCTGGGAATGCTTATGCAACACATGTACAAATGGATGTATGTCAACAAGTGTGCACACACACATGCATATGAACACAAGTATGACATGGCTTAGAAATCATGAGTTCTGATAGACTCGCGACTCTAGTACGTGAATCTCCCTCTAGGGTTTTCCCTTGCCTACTCCCATCGACACACACACACACACACACACACACACACACACACACACACACGTACGTACGTACGTACATACGTACTGGGACTGAATCCTGGGCCTTCACACTTAGTTACATCTCAATTACATCCCAGCTCAGCTTCTACTTTGAGTCTTTCTAAGTCACTAAGTTGCCAGGAAGGGCTCAGGCTGGCAATCCTCCTGCCTCCGTCTGCCAGAGCGCTGGAATTATAGGCCTAACTTATATATGCTCTTTGTCTACAATATGATACCTGAGCCTAACAAAATATATATTTATTTATGTGCTGAGCCCTATAATACATGTAGTCCCAAAAATTTGTTTATACAACTACAAAAAGGGGGATCTATTCAAAAGACTTCACAGTCCATCTGCTGTGCTCCTTTCCCCAAGACTTAGAAACTGTCAAGTCAAACGGGACGTTTTGTGATTAGCCACCTTGCTCCCATGTCCCCATGCTGGGCAGCTGAGCATGTCCGTCCAAACACCTGAGCATCTATGTTTCCATTTGCTGTCAATGTTGGGTTCTTTCTCTTCCCGTTTTGTTGATTTACTCGTACATTTTTTTTTCAAATAGGCAGAATGTGTGCATGCTACCAAAAGGAAAACTTACACAGAAGGATATTCTCAGAGAAAGGCTGCTTCCCTGTCACTTTTCCCCTTCATTTCTCTTCCACCCTTCCCGTAATCGTCAGGAGGGAGAAGGAAGGAAGGCAGGCAGGACGGCCTGAGGCCCGAGGGCCCACATCCGGACGGTAGTTCACACAAGTCACATCAAGCACGGGCACAAAGCTGAGTGGAAGATGACCCAAGGGGCGGAGAGCCGAGTTGCCAGCCTCTGGCCCCGTCGAGCACTCACCGGGTGGGGGGTGAGGTGGCCGTGTCCCAGCTTGGCTGTCACCCCTTTTATGTGATCCAGTGGAAGGGGTTGCTTCCTTTGCTGGCCTGGTGTCTCCAAAAAGCTCGTGTGCTTGGGTTTCTGTTTTGGTGGTCCCAGGGCCTGCACACTGAGCTCTATCCTCAGCCCACCTCTTATTTTTGAGACACGAACCGATTGCACCAGGTTCCTAAATTGCCTAAGTTAGGCTTAAACTTGTTAGTCTCCTGCCTCAGCCTCCCAGAGTGCTGGGTTACAAGCCTGTGCCACCAGATCTGCTTTGGAAAGCGGCAAGGATTATTGAATAAGTGTGTTTAAGGCAAGGGCGAGCACTTGAAGAGTATCAACAGGAATGTCACTTTCTTGTAATAAAAATTTTAATTTGACTTTTTTAAAATTTTGAGACAGGGTCTTGCTCCGTAGCCCAGGCTAATCTTGAACTCATAGCAATCCTCCAGCCTCAGCCTCCCTAGACCTGGAATTACAGATGTGCGCCACTATGCCCAGCTTTATGTGATGCTGGGGAATCGAACCTAGGGCCTTGCACTTGCTAGGCAAGCGCCTCAACAGCTGTGCCACTCCTCCAGCCCTAATCTGACTATTCACTGTAATTCTCGACCATAGTTTATATTCTAACTAGCATGTTGGTGCTTAGGCGTTTTCAGACACCACTCTTCTGTACGTTCGTGGGTTTGTTTTCCTGTGTACGTGGTGTATACAACAAGCGAGTCTGAATTGTGTAACATCTAGTCTCTAGATGTCAGACGTCACCAGTGTAAGACAAAATTAACACATCGCATATACTCGGAGTTGAGATTCCTTAGAAAGCTTGTCCTCTGTACATGAACTCGGACATCACTCTGGCGTGGAGCTGGAATGCCCCCAAAACCTCATGTGTACAGAAGTTGTGGAGCACCTGTGGAACCATGTGCTGCTAGGAGGTGGAACAGTAGGACTTGACCCAGAAGGCCCTGATCACTAAGACGTGACCCGGAAGGGCAGGTGCCAGCCCCGCCTCTCCTTACTCACGTGGCTTCCGGTCTGCCACGCTATAAATAGCTTTCCTCCAGCTAGGTCTCTGCCACATGCTGCCGCCCCTGCCCGGCCCCATCGACGGGCCGGTACAGTCTGTGGCCGTGAGTTACATAAACCTTCTCTCCCTTAAACTGTGAATGTCGGGCATTCTGTCACAGCTAAGACAGACAGGAATTTGTTCAAGCACCTGGAAGCATCGCGTGTGTCTGTATTTTCCAGCGGGCTGAAAGCAAAGACCAAGAAATGAGGAAAGGGCACTCAAGGCCACGACAGTCCTGGCTGCAGGACACCACGGACTCCAACACTGCGATGTGAGCCACGCTCTTCTTATCAATGCTGTGTGCACGATGGACCGGTTCTTACATGAAAAACCTAGTTCCAGATATTAGCAGTGCTTGATAGGTTTAAAAGTAGAAGTGGTAGATAACACTTTTTATAAATAGCTTTTAAAAGCTATTGGGAAATACCGTGTTTGGAGACGGAATTGTTAAACTGCCTCCGCGAGCGTAGCACACTGTCTGCACTGCTCGCGGGGTCAGGAGGTGGGAGGAACACGCTGCAGAGGCTTTCTGCGAGCATATGATGCTAGGGTGTTCCGTTTCCTCCACTGCTCTTATGCTGCACGCGTTTTATTTAACTCAGCTTCACCGTAGATACTGAGGAAGCACTGCACACATGAGGCCTAACTTTATAACATCCGGTCTGTAGATATCAAAGAGATTGACATTTTAACACTTGGTGTTAAAATTCACAGAAAGGCTATCTTCTCAAATGACTCTTGGAAGTGAAACTGTAACACCGCCTCTGAGTGACAGGTCATCACATGCGCTACAGGAGAGCAGACGTGGAAGACATGAAGGATTCAGGCTAGCATGCTGTCCTGAGGTCACATTTTTAGGTATGACCATTGCTGCTCTGCGTACTTTCTTCTGTACGCAGCGGGCAGCCTAGAGGCCATACTGGAAGCATCCAGTATTTCTAGATGTTTAGAAGCACACGAGAGTTAAAAGCAGAGGTGGTGAACATCACAGTTCACAGACACAATTCAGTCAGCGCCACTGCACATACAGTGGGAAACTCAAGTCCTAGCAAGAAACATCGGGTCTTCCCAGATATTGAAAGTGCACAACATGTAATAAAGTCAAGGGATAAAAGAACACTCCGTATTTTTTATTACTTCACAAGAATGGCTGCATCTGCAGAATGGAATTGTTCAACTCAACCTGATATACTGGAGAACATGCTGATGTTTCAAGGTTGGGAGGGCTGTGCAGGGGGAACATTCCTTGCCTATTAAGTCAGTTCAGATTATCTAGCCATAGTTCCATGTATGCATTCTGGCTAGTATTGCTGGGTATTAAAGGATAAACCCTAATGCCCACATCTTGTAAGAAGTAGCAAAATAATTTCTCTGTACAGTTCTTTCATGGCACATACCTAAGATCTCAGCACTCAGAAGGCTGAGGCAGGCAGGCTGCTGCGAATTCAAGGCCGGCCTGACTACACAGTGACTTCAGGACCAGGCTGGACTACACAGCAAGACCCTGTCCTTTTGTTAGTGTGTACGGGCTAACAAAAAGTCGGAGGGTGATTTTTGTTAAAGCTACCTCTTAGAGATCGACATGGTCTTGAATTTAATCAGTGGAGTGGTGAAGAGGGGAAAGGAAAACTGAAATAAATGAGTCTTTGCTAGTGTCTTCATAACCGGAAGTTGAATTTAGATTATAAAACAGATTGTATGTGCATCTTCCATAAAGCATATTTAGGCTTCTTGTGCACAAAGTTCACGCTCTACTGTAAAACACCTATGCGGTGTAGATGCTCTGCAGCGACAATGGATGGTAAAAAGGAAAGCTAGTGAATTAGCTGGCCTGCAAACACTGTTTTGCTATAAATGATAGAAAAGATGCATCTTAGCTGTGGAACTGTATACCCGCCCCGGCCATGCGCATCAGGGATTGCCACCTGGTTGGCAGTGGGGGACAGAAAGAAGCCTACAAGGTGAGATGTGGGCGGCGTGCTCGGGTTCGCACCTGGACGAGCGTCACTGGGGAGCCTGAGCCCTTTCGCTGTGTCGTAAGAATATATAAGTAATTCAGCAGAAACGTAGCAGCTTGCTAATGTCTTAGCAGCAGAGGTCTGATAACTCAGAAGCACGCTTGGCGTACTCTACTGCTTTATATCTCACTTTAAATGGAGTATTAAGGGATGCAGTATTTTAACTGTGACACTGGCAGTACTTCTATCTAGAAACCTGTTGCCATTTTCGTCTTCTGTGAAGTTTTTGTTCCCAAGAAAGTCAAGATTACAAGTTTTTCTAACAGACTGAGCTGACATAACAAGTTCTTGGTTATCAAAAATACTGTTGCATCTTTGGGATTTTGGATTGCTGAGTCTTCATGATGTGTGGAAAGTATGACACACAGTCTTACAGTCTTAAGTCACGCAACATGGTGGATGATACGTGTACCGCCCGGGCCCAGAAGGACACCAACTCATCAGACTAAAAATGACTTGGCTATTTGCTTCTTGTGTCTATTTCCTGTAATGCACAGAGTAGCGTTTTTATAAAGGTTTTGTAATCTCACAAGAGAAAAAATTTCAAAATAATATTTCTATATAGAGAAGACTCATTGGATACATTTAAAACATCATTCAGTATGCCAGAAATCAAACCACGCATTACTTTTCAAGCTCAATAGCCTCATGTTTATGAAATAATGAGCTACTTTTCAGTATTGGCCTATCTCATTTATGAGATCTGAGCCCACATAGTAAAAGCCAGCGTCTGCAGAGTGGCCACATGATGAGGAACTCTTGCCATCAGCCAAATGAGAACGCCATCTTGAACACAGATCCTCCTGCCTCAGGTGAATCGCCACATGATGCAGTCCTTGCTACCACGGGATGGGGATCACAGATGATTCTGGGCAGGACTACCCACCTAGGCCCTTGGCCTGCTCTACTCCGGAGTAACTCGCTACTCAGAAATAACAACTCCCGTAGAACATCTACATTTATCTTCCAAAACTTCACCCAACCCACCGGGGAGACGCATGTTCCTTCAGCACTTGTTTACTGAGCGACTCATAAAGTCGAGCTGCCGGGAGCCTGCGAATACAGTGAGTGCAAGGAAAGCCTTTGCTTTCACCCAGTCCACACTAGAGTGGAAGGTTATTGGTAGTTATCTGCATATTTTTTATCTTTCTAGAAAGATGACAAAACTTCTGAGGAAAGGAACCTTTACTTACATGTTGCTATAGAATATAACAATGAAAAAGTCATTTTATATTACTTATAATTTTCGAACCATCTGTGGTGCCCCTCAGATTTCAGTTCTTTTTCCAGTGCTGGGGATGGAGCCCAAGGCCTTCACGATGAACCACAGCGCCAGGTCACATTTAGCTTTAATTTTCAGACAGGGTCTCGCTAAGTTGCCCATGCTGGGCTCAGACACGATCCGCCTGCCTCAGTGTCCCAGAGTGCTGGTATCACAGGCCTGTGCCACGGGCCTGGCAGACTTCAAGATCCTTTGGAGAGCAGAAACTTTGTGCGCGCGCGCACCTCGAACAGCGGCGGAATTCCCGAGTCAGCGGCAGGGCTCCCGCGGCCGCTCGCCTTGGCTCGCCTTCTTGCACTGGCAGCAGGTGGAACCGGCAGGCCTCCGACGAGAACTGCGTCCTGAAACAGACAGGCCCCGCTCGCAGCGGCATCGCCCTTCTCATCTTCCCCACAAGGCAGGCGCCCGGCTTCCCTCCAGCCTGGTCAAGCGCTGAGCGAAGCTTTGGAGAGAAGAGTCGATGTCACAGGACTCGTACTGAGATGTGCCTCAAATCTGCTGCACATGTGAGTGGCAGCAAAGCGGCTCCTGCTCCTCCTCCTGCCAGCCCGTGTTGTTTACAGCACAGATCTGGCTGGCACGGAAGGACAGGCCAAGGCTTGAGTTTACTTCTTTTGGTGCAATGTTTTGGCGGTTCTAACCATGTGTTCTGCGTCATGCCTTTCTCGGTGTCTTAATTACTTTTCATTGCGTGACAGAATACCCAACATACACAGACAGGGGAGGAAAAGTTTGAGCCCACGGTTTCAGAAGATCAGTCTATTCACGGCCGCTGGTAACACTGGAAACGATGGCAGGGGCAGGCTAGGCCGAGGCGGCCCCTCCTAGCACTGCAAACAGGAAGCCACGTCCCAAAGGAAGGGAGGAAGTAGCATATATCCTTCCAGTGTTCAGCCCCTTCCAGGCTTAGGCCCCGAGTCACCTATAATCGACCGCACACCTGTCATTGAACCCACATTGGCTGTAATCTACAACCTACGACAAGCCTGTCTTCCACCACGCGCCCATCATCCACCCTCCAGACCAGGCCCCGCCTCCGCACAGCAGGGTTCCCTAGATGACCCGGAACATCCCAATACACGAGACCTGTGGGGACTCTCCAAATCCAAGCCACAGCCATCATGGTCACGATCCGGCGACGCCCGACGCGTGTGCCACCTGCGGCACTGTGCCCCGGCCCGCACGCGCTGTTACTCTCCCGAGCAGCGTCCTGAAACACTGAAGACACTGCAGCAGACGCTCTGGTGTAGCTGCACCTGACAGTGCCAGAGTCGCAGCTTTCAAATTGGGAATTTAAAAAAATATGTGTACCAGTTCGGCAGGTGGGAGCGCGGCAGGTTGGGCAAAGAGGAGGAGGCGGAGGATAAAGAAAGACTTGGGCCCAGCTGTGCCAAGACACAAGAGCTTGGCAGCACAAGGAAATCAACCAACATCAGCAGACCCGGGGCCCGTCAGCGCCAGACAATAAGAACCCCCAGTCCGGAACAGTAGGGCCTTTTCAGGGGAGCAGAGAAGCAAACAGAGCTCGGGAAGCGCCAATTCAGAGCCTGTTTCCTAGGCAGCTGGAGCCGCCCCCCTTCCCTTGAACGAACGGAGCCAAATTCAGTTCTCCAATGTGCCATTTGCCTTGGCTTTCAACGCAAACCTGAGCGCTGGCTGGTTTCTTCTGCTCTGGGAAAGAAGCTTGCACCAGAAGGGCTCAATGACGCTCTGCGCAGCTGTCAGAAGCCGTCTCTCCAAGGCCACCCGTGGCCCGTCAGACCCTCAGCCACGGTCCTCCAGTCAGTGACTGCGGGGGAACCCGCCCCTGGTCTCCTCTCTCCACAGCTCCCTGAGGTCCTTGGGAGGGACGGACCAAACTGTCACTGGCTGCTGGGTCTCGGAGGGTAGCCTTGAAGGCCTACCTTTAGCTGGAACACGGAACAGGGAAACAGGTCTCGGGAGGAAAGGCCAGTCTGGTTAGCAGAGTGGGGCACATCTGTGTTGTGAGCTGGCACAGCCATGAGCAGACGTACCTGGTGAAGGTGCTTAACCGTGTGGAGAGGAGCCCAGGACACAGGGCCACACCAGACAAAGAAAGCAGGGTTCACAACAGAATTACCCCTGGAAGGTCAAAACGTATCCGTCGAGAAGGGAAAAACCTTCACTGTGGTTCCACCCGAGCCTGGGTTTGGGTATGAAACTGGGGAGGTCTTCATGCCTTCGTTTCTGGTTTCATTCGGTACGGGTTTGCCATACGGTATGCGTGTGCACATGAGATTGTGGCCAGCCCTTGATCCCAGCTTTGTGGGCTTTGGTTTGCACTGAGTCACATTTTCAGTTGTTTTTATTTTGATTTTGAAATAGAATCTTTAAAAGCTGCAGTTGTCCAGGCTGGATCGAAATTTGCGATCTTCCTGCCTCAGCCTCCCAGAAAGCTGGGATTACAAGTCGGCTACACTGGGCCTGGCAACTCCTTCTGTATTTTTTCTGGGGTTTTTTCCCCCTATTATGAACATATTCAAAATTCTAATAACAGAGAAGGTGTTAATCTGGATAAAGCAAGAATAAGAGGCGGCCGGGACCCGCACCTCGGGGGGCAGGGGTCACGCCAGGCGGGTGCGGTCGCGCTGGCCCAGCACTCATCGCTGGGTGTCGGGGCGGCGGCTCTCTCAGGGCATCCGGGTTCCCGGTTCCTGGGGTCTGCATCTCGCTCCTGTCCGCGTGCCTCACCTTCAGGGAGGAGGGAGGGGCTGGAGCAGGTGCCGGGGCGGGCACCCCGCCGCCTGCTGGCTGCGGCCCCGCGTTGCCCCAGGACGGGCAGGCGGCTCTTCTGACCCACGTTTCTGTTTCACAGAAATCCGCTCTCGCCCGCTCTTGTTCTCCTTCTCTGCCTCTTCCTCTCCCTGCGGGTCTCCGTCTCTCACACCCACGCCATTTCTCACTCAGGCGAACAGCAGCTCGCACAGAACTGGGCCACAAAGACACCCAACAAACACTCTTCACGAGGCGTACTCCACCTGCTGCCCACTGGGCTCGTCCGTGTTTTTGCAATATTATAACGGCGTTTTGTTTGTGATGCCAGGAATCGAGCCCGGGGCCTTCACACGGAGCTACACCCCCAGCCCAGTTTTGTTTTCTGATTTGGAGAACCGGGGCCTTGCGAAGTCACCAAGCTGCCTACCCTGTACTCAAAGGTGAAACTCTCCTGTCTCAGCCTCCCGAAGTCCTTTGGGAGAGAGGGATTCTATCATGTTTATGTGCCACAGGCTTGACTTAATTTTTTTAAATTAATTAGTATTTATACTACTGTATATTATATATTTAATATGTGGCCCAGGGGAGCTCTTCTGCACGTAAACAAATAAAAAAGAGCAAAAACAAAGCAAACCGGCACACCACAGCCTGGAGATGGCTACTGCAGATGGACAAACAGCAGGGGCGCCTCTCCTGTCTCCCCCCCAGGCCCCCCGCCCGTCCCACTGGAGAGCATGCAGATCTGGCCGAGCAACGGCCCACCGGAGCCCTCCTCAGTCAGAGGGGACTCGGGAGCCACAGCCGCCGCCACCGGGGAGCCAGGACAGACTGCTGGTTAAATGTCATTCCCTCATCTTCTGTGTCCAGGGAGACCCCGAAGAGGCAGGGAAGCCTGAGAGCAGCGCTGGTCAGCACCGGATGCCTTGCTGCTGGCTTCTGGTAAGTGGCAAAACCAGTTCGCCAGCCACTAGCCAGATGTGTGCCTACTGTGGCTTTGGCTTCACTTTGAGCGCTCGCTCGGTGTTTTATAAACATGTTAGTTTAAACAGCCAGTCTGTTGGGGGGCAGCTACGCCAGTCCCGCCGGCCCCACGGTCTTTCTCCTAGCAGCTGCTGTAATTCGCATTTGGATTTACAGCCTCTGCGCGGAATGGAGCCGTAGAAACCGTGATTCTAACACGGGATAATCACAAGAGCAAGTGCCATCCAGTAGGTACTTCTGCAGTCCCAGATTCTACCCCAGGGGCGTGATGCACAGATCTCAGCTCACCTTCCCAGCAGGCCGCTGCTGGGGCTCCGACCTCTACCTGTGCCCCAGGCAGGGCTGAGCTGCGGCCTGCTGGTGCTCTGGCCTCGGTTGGTGGTAATGACGGTAGGAGACAGGGTTGTTTGTTTTTTTTCTTTTTTGAGTGAAGAGGAATGTTCTTGGGACACATACAAAATACATAATGTAGTTAATACATATACATAATAGAATCTTCTTTAAAACAGTAAGAAATAAAACCCCTCTGAGTCTCCAGCTGCCCTGCCTTAGACACTTCCTAAGGGCTCTGTCTCCCTTCCCTGACTGCCCACACTGGACACGTACAGCTCTTCTCAGAGGCTGCTGGGACCTAGGAAATTGCACTCCCCCAGCCCCTCCCTAGCCTTGAATAACTGGCCACAGGATCAAGGCCGCCGCAGCACTGGACTGAGGCGTCCCTTGAAGACTCACTTGTGCTTGGCTCCTTCCACTTCCCTGCCATCTCGGATCACCTCCACCTTACCTGTAAGGAAGCCAAGGCCCAAGTGAGCTTGCCCCATGCACAACGTGGCACCAAGAGGCAGGGCACAGTCCTGTTAGGGCTGTGTTGCTGGTACGTTTGCTAACTTCCATCAGATTCACCCTTTAATGTCTTTTCTTCAGTGTCACACAGGGCTGCAGACATAGCTCAGTGGTTACACCACCTGCCCGGCAAGCACAGGCCCTGGGTTCTATTCCCCAGCACCACATAGCGTACAGCTGTAATCCCAGCACTCAGGGGGCTGAGACAAGAGGACTGTGATGTGTTCAAGGCTGGAGTGGGCCACAGAGTGAGTTCAGGACTAGCTTGGACTATAGAGCAAGACTCTGTCAAGAAAAACAAAACAACAACAACAACAAAACTCAATTTCACACAAGAACACAGCCACAATCCTTTAAGTCAATCACTTGTTTTCTGTGTTTACACTTGGACCCTTATCCTTGTAGCAGACACAGTAGGACTGAAATAAGTAGATAAAAATCTCACAAGGCATATTCCACTCAGAGGTCACTGAAAGGAGTCTACTGGACAAGACGGTACCTACGCAGGATCACTGGCTTCTCACAGGCTTATCTGAAGAGTTGAGACATAGCTTTTAAAAAAAAATGTCTGCTCAACTTAGTTTAGAGAAAGAAATGAGCTCCAAGCACTAAAAGGAGACCACAGGAAAGCTGGCAACCTCAGGAAGCATCAGAGGCCGGAGAACCGCTAGGCAGCTGCCCCGGCCACCAGGGAAGAGCCGGGAGCAGCAGTGGCCAGCCAGCCACATCAGCAGACCCCAGGTAAGCCCGGGAGCCGAGAGCCACGGGAAGAGCCCTAGTCTGCAGTGTTGTGGGCAAAAGAAGCTACACAGGGGTCACACATCAGGGACTTGGGGACACCCTTAACTAGTGCCCAAGAAGGAGCTGGCACCAGACACAGTCACAGAGAAGAGAGACAGGCTGCCAAAATCCTGAACGGTTCAAGCCACAGCAAGAACTCTACCACAGGGAAGAAAAGTCAAGGCAGACAGGAGAGGTTTGCCGAAAGGGGCTGGGTGTGAATGAGACGTGTCGGAGGCCATCACACTATTAGGTCCCCTTGCTGCCTGCTGCCCTCACGGAACTCAATGGGCCTCCACCCCACCCTCCTACGCATTCAGAGAAGATGCTCAGTGTGGCCACTGGAGTGAAGTCCATTGACAAGTCACACTTCTGTGGACTTGGGCATGGGAAGGGCAAGGGCAGATCTCATCAGTGGAGCACATCGAAAACTGAACAAGGAACCACAGCTGGCCAACTGCTACTATCCTCTTCCCCACACAAGGTGGATACTGGCCACCAATACCAAAGGACAAGTAGTGACACATCCAAATAACACAGTGAAGTTTTGGACTCATCTCAATTTCACTTTTAGGGACAAAGTCCACCGCACCCCCCCCCCCAACTGATTTATAATTCTTAGCAATTGAATCATGAGAAAATAAGGCAATAAGACTCATGCAGACACACTTAATGCCCCAGACGCTGATATCGGGGGTCCTGAAATAGTGGAAATTATTTTAAAAGCAAGTTAAAAACAAAGGGAATGTCTTAGTTACTTGTTTGATGCTGTGACAGAATACCCGATATCCGCAACTCCAGGGAGAAAAGATTTATTAAGATTCAGCTCACGGTTGCAGAAGGTCTCACACATTTCATTTGTGGCCACATGGCAGAGGCTGGAGAGCTGCTCGCAGCATTGCTGACAGGAAGCCAAGTGAGGCAAGAGCAAATGATACCTGGATTCTAAGACAGAGACAGAGCCGTCCCAGGAAGACGCTAAAACAATGCTTCCTCTTCCTTCCTTTACTTAGTTTAAGCTGCTAGTTGGGCTGGTCACACCCAAAGTGGGTGCACCACACTCAATTCCTGGCTCACAAGTCAAAAACAAACACCTGGTCACGGCCCAAGCCCCCAGCCCTTCCAGCCAGGACCTACCTCCCAACAGCACCGGGCTCCACAATTACACCCCTACATCCAACTATATGAAGCTCTGGGGACACTCCAGACCCAAACCACGGCATGGACCAATCAGTCAATGAGTTCTAACAAGACGTACTCAAACAAACGCAAGAGATGTTTAGTGAGCTTAAAGAGGAATTTACTAAACAAATAATGGCCTGAACTGAAAAAAGCTTCAGTGACTTAATAGAATATACAAATAAAAAGCTTCTAAAGGAAATGAGGCAATGCAAGATATGAAGGAATATTCTGGTGCAGAAGTAGAAAAATCCAAAAAGAAATCAAGTTAAACTTCAGGATATGAAAAAAAAAAAAAAAAAAAACAAGTGAAAGCGTGAGAACCCACCTCAAACATTGTGAGGACAGATCAGGTCTTGATAGAGTACATGAAGTACTCAGGGATAGCCTCAAACCATAGGGCATCAGAGTAGCTGGGTACAGCCGCCGCTTGATGACTCAAAGATTACCAACCTCAGAATTACGGGTGTGAGAGAAAGATCAGAGGAGAACACAAAAGATGAAGAGAATGTATTCACTGACATCACAGCAGAAAATGTCCTGAATCAGGAAAACAAATTAATACTGAGATTCAAGGGGCATACAGAATACTAAATAACCTTGACCAGAAAAAAAGCCTCGCGATGTCACATCATAATTAAAATCTCAGAAATTCCACACAAAAAGAGAATATTAAAAGCAGTGAGAAAATAAAAAGACATTATTCTACCAAGGCAAGTCTAACTGAATAACTGCGAATTCCTCAACACAAAGCTTAAAGGCTTTAAAAGAAAAGTATCAATTCAGGTTGGTGTATCTGGCAAAAGTATCTCTGGAAATTGAAAGAGAAGTAAAAATTTCTGATGACAAAGGAAGCCTAGAGAAACTTATACCCATTAGACCAGCACTGCGGAAAATATTTGAGAAAATCTTAGAAACAGCAAATTGAAGCAGCACCAAAGAACTCACAGGAAAAGAAACAGTGAAAGGGGAAGCTTAGTACAAATAAAAATCCAAGAACCAACACTGACAAAACAAGACAGTGGCAGGATTCGGCAAGTATCTTGAAGTAATTGCTCTCAATGCTCATGGCATTAACTCGCCAATCAAAAGACACCGAATGAAAGACTGAATCAAAAAACAAAACTATTTGTTTTCTGCAAAAGACACATTTCACCCACAAAGAAGCACACAGACTGAAAGCAACAGTTTGGAAACTAATACTCCACACTACTAGGGCTCAGAAGCAAGCAAGAGTAGCTGTACTGCCCTCAGACACATCAGATTTCAAACCAAAACAGATGAGAAGAGGCAAAGATGGACACCATATCCTGGGAACGGGAGCAACCCTACAGGACGAGCTGACAATTACAAATACAAACGCACTCACTATTGGCAGACTGGATTTCATAAAACAAAAGCTACTGGATGTGAAAGGCCGAACAGACCGCAGGACGATCATAGTGGGGAACATCAATACCCTACTCTCACAAATAGGTCACCCAGGCCAAAAAAAATCAACAAATACCAAAGTTAAGTCAGACCATCGAACAAATGGACTTAACAGATATCTACAGCGTTCCATCCAACATTAGCAGAACACACCTTTTTCTCAGCAGCACATGGAACTTTTTCCAAAATAAACTGTATCCTTGACCACAAGGTATGCTTAAATAAATACCAAAAAAATGGAATGAATTCCCCATATACTTTCAGGTCATAGTTCAATGAAGTTATATATGAACAGCAGAAGAAACTACTGAAACTATACAAATACATTATTGAAAAAGCAATGGATCACAGAAGAAAACAAGGAAAAATATTTTTTTAAATCTTCCTATAGCCAAGTGACAGTGGAAGCATATCATACCAAAATCTATGGGACACAACGAAAGCAATAAACGTGAGGAAAGTTTATGAATGTACATATTTTTTAAAACTAAGCAACATCAAATAATTAATCAAATAATATAGCTCAAGTGCTAGGGCAACAGGAACCATCCAAATCCAAATGTAGTAGAACAAATTATAAAGATCAGAGCAGAGATTAGTGAAATAGGATAAAAAAATACAAAAGATCAATGAATCAAAGAGCTGGTTCTTCAAAAGGATAAATAAGATTGATAAGATATTCCTAACCCAGAGATTAAAGACACAGCAGATACAATATGCAGTTAGTCAGTAGATGCAGTGTCTTAGAATGCTTCTCATTACACTGCCTGGATGGGTCTTCTCTTTCTGTTTACTAAAAGGATGTGTAGAAAGGTTCGTAACCGTTACGGGCGTAGCTATTTGTCTGCAGTCTCTACTAAGAATCATGGAAGAAGGGTTCTCAGGAAAGAGAGAGAAAGAAGTTCAAAAGGTAAACCTTTAAATGAGAGATTCGGTATCTAAATCTCTGACACCCCCCCCCCCCATAGTATCTTTGAATAACTGAAATTTCTCTTCGTGATCTCCTTAGTTATGAAACAGTGACCAGGCTATTACCTGTTGTGAAGACTCGCTTGAAGCCGTGTTTCCACAGGGGACACCACACCTGCTGAGCCTCTCCCCGCCTCCTCAGCATCTACGGTCATCGCCACCATCACCGAAATCCGGGAATAGAGGCCGGGGCCTTCACATTAAGCCACATCCCTACCTTTTTAAATTTCTGATTGTGAAGCAAGATCTCACTAAGTCGCTAAATTGTCCAGGCGGGGCTCTGACTTGAGATCCCCTTGCCCCAGCCTCCCACGGTGCTGGCTTATGGGCCCATGCCGCCGTGCCTAGCCCCGTCTGGTGTCTTTCCTTCTGTGTCTCTGCCAGCACTGGTCCTGCAAGGCACCCCTCACACACACCAGGACCCTTGGCCAGAGCGCGTTCACTCTCTCCTTGGAGAGCTGTATGCCCAGCTGACCACAGGGCCTTCTTTCCCCTGTCCGTGAGTCAGTGTCTCAGGTCAGAGAGCGCCCCTAACGGACACAGAATGCCAAGGAATTGCACTGGCACCCTTGCACTGCCCACGCCCAGTGCTTGGGTCCCTCCCGAGGGCTCGCTTTGTCCTTAGCTCTATCCCCCACCCCTGCCATATTACTGCTTTGTTTGGATGTTGTCATCACTAGATACTCCCAAAAGGGCTGATGTCACCCGTTATGTTCACTGCTGTGTGCACAGCAGTATAAGCGTATCCAAAATACACTAAGTACTCAAAAAATAAATGCTGGAGGGGTGACTAAAGTTTCTTATGTGAAGTGCTAATGGCCTGCACAAGAAGGGGGCCGAAGTCACTGGAGAATGTGGTAAATATAATAAGTTGTCATCTGAAAGAAACGTTAAAGAGGGATTTTGTTGGTGGTGGTGGTGTCTGGTGATTCAAATTCTAAACCTCACATGGTGCCTTGGAATCTAAACTGACTTCATTCTGAAGCCCTGACAGGAAGGAATATTGTACACGCAGGGGATCAGACTTAAACTGAAGTGGCGACCCACGGAAGGACTCGAGGCTGCTTCTGTGACCCGAAATGCTGATTTCTCACTGAAGGGTGGCAAGACCGGAAGTGGGAGGGCGAGGCGGCACGCGGCTGCTTGACGGAAATCCCGCAGAGCCGCGACAAGCGGACTCTGGCATCATGAGATCTGGATTCGGTTCCTTATTCTACTTACTGACTGAGGAACTCGGAGTACACTCTGCCCGGCCCGAGTCCTGGGTTCGCTTCCTTTTGAATGGTATAAAAATAACCACCATTTCTCAACCCTTCTGCTTCGTGTGCGAGTCTCCTAAGAAATAAGGCCGAGGACGTGCTCTGCACACGGTCAGTCACCACACGGAGATGAGTGGTTGCCACTGTTCAGAGACCTGCAGACTCTGTGGGTTCTCTTGACCTCCAAAGATGCCACTGAGTCACTTGTACAAGAATTTGGATTTGGAGATCTGTATTTTGCAAGGGTTTCTGTTCCCCCATTCGGTGACTTTCTTCTCCCTGAGCTCTGACAGCTGTCTAGCACACTCACTTTCGTACTCAGATGGGACTTCTGTTCAAGCAACTCAGGGTGCCTTGGAGAGCTGTTTCGTCTGCGCTTGCAATCTGAGAGAATGAAAAGGAAAATTCTCTGGAGGATGGCCAACTGGAGGAGCGCAGGATCAGGAAGCCGGGATGACTCACCATCCACGCGTGGCCTCCCACAACCGTGGGTCCGTGGAAGGAGGGCTCTGCACCCTCTGCCTGGCTTTCTCCGTCTCTACCAGGAAACCGTGTCAGACCTTCCTCCAAGACACAGGGCAAAGGAGGGAGGGGCTTTCTCAGAATCTCGTGATACACCAGAGACTTTATTTTAAGCCAGTGGAGTGAAGTGGTTCTACTCTCACGCGCCATTCCAGGCGAGGCCTTAGATCCCTCAGATGTGGTCGTTAATTCATCCACACCACTGTGCCACTGAACTTTTAACAAAAACCACCCACTAAGACCCTGGGCTAACTGGAGGCCTCCTCCAGACTCCAAGAAGCCTTGGTCAACCCTAAGATTACAAATGTAGGACTGCACTGGCGAAGCGCGGCCATCACCCTGCACCGTGCAGACCCCGGCGGATTCCTGTTTGGAGCCTCAACAGCAACCAAATCGCCCCATCTTTCCTCCATCACAAGTAGCCTCCTTCCGTCCCGATCCCGGTTCTTCCCGGGCACTGACTGGCGAAGACGCTATGGAAGTGTGGTGCTTCGGCTCGGGTCAGCTCCCCACTTCCTGGTTTGGCACCAGAGGCTTTAAAACACATCAGTGGGGCCACACTTCTCCAACAAGACCCCCCAAGATCTGGCCTTTTATGAGCTTTCCTTTAAAAAATGGAATGTCAGGAGAATTAAAATTCAGAAAGGCCAGACACAGAAGGAAACAAATGCTTCCTGTAAGCACTGGATTGTGCCTTTCCACAGACGTTTACTTTTGTTCTTTTCTGATTCTCTTTGAACCCAAACCGCTGAAAGTGCAGCTCCATTGAGGGCCCCGTGGTCACAGAAGCAGCAGCAGCTCTGTCCCGCCAGCATGCGGCCTCAGACACCTCTGCACCTCCCCGCCGCTCCTCCTGGTCGCTGATACGAGCCCAGCATCAGTGGCTCCTGTAAATTACAGGACTAATACGAAGACTGAGCAACATCATGTCTAATCTACTTCTTCAGCCGGAGTCTTGCTGTCCTTAAACTGTTAAGTAAACTGTCTCAAAACTCCTGTCCCATGTGACTCAAAATCTGGTCTTCCTCGGGATCCTTGTATTCCTTGGAGAATTTTATAGTCAACCTGGCTCTGAATTTCTGTTCCTCAAAACTGTTTCACTGATAAATAATACGCCCGCCCATACACGCAATCTCTTTTCTGCAGTATTTCATACTTCACGAGACAGTGGCCCAACTGACTCCAGAAAGCCAGCAACCCAAATGTGTGTTTATGCAGACTTCCATTGAAGGTTTCAGATGATGGGAAGTTTTTAACATTACAGCATTGTCAAAAAAGAAATATTTTCTAAAAGCCCAGAAACCAGGGACCTGGGAGCTTTTAAATCCTCGGGCAGACTTCTTCCACACATTTCTTACTGACATCCACAGCCGCATTTCCCAGCCTTGGCTTGTCTGCTCCTACCCCGTCTGGTTCCCCGACTACAGATTTCTGCTGACTTCTAGAGCACGGTGCCTGGGTAACAGCACTGACCTCTGACCCTCTCCTGCCTCTTCCGTGTGGCCTGTCTTCCCCAGGGAGGTGGTGTCCCTCAGTCAGGAGACCAGGGCTGCAGAGTCTAACAAGGATGTTTACATTCTGCCCTACGCAGTAGCATCTAACAACACTTACTCTCCGGTCCCACTGCGTTACTAGTAAGGTCACATTCTTTAGAGTCATTAGAGGAAAAGCTAACACTGAACTCACGTCTCTTCAGAAGGTCCACGCATTCGCGATTCCACACATTTAAACTGTGCTGATAACTGACACGAAAGAATTAGCCGCTCAACACTGCAAAACGCAAAGTGCCTCATTGTGGCTGGCTGACTGTTCACCATAGCACCTGCAGATGAGAGGCAGGAGGGGGCTGTTAGAGTTCGGTCCTTCACATCCCCCAAGTCCCACGTGCTGAAGAGTCGTTGTGGGCCTGTGGCACCCTGCGACACTGGATCCCTTAGGAGGTGGAGCCTGGGGGAAGGGAGGTCACTGGCCGCACACCCTTGCTGGTGGCTATCAGGCCCCGGGTTCTTTTCTCTCCCTCTTTTGCTGTCCAGACACCATGCAGTGAAAGGGGCTCTTCAAATGCACTCCTGCCAGCTGTCCTGCCTTACCACAGGCCGGAAGCACCGAGGCCCAGCGGCCAGGGACTGAACCTCTGAGGCCATAAGCCAGAACGACTCTTTCATCACTGTAAGCTGCTTATCTCCGCAGTCTGTCACAGCGATAAGGCGCTGACGCCCTCCGGGGAGAGATCACATGACAGTTCCCGGCCTTCGCTCTCCCTCCTCCTCCCACGTGGCATATTTGCCACAAGGCAGACAGTATAATCTCTTAACACAGGTCAGCGCACTTAATTCCTGGTCCTAAAATCTTCCAGTGGTTTCCCACGTACTCAAGAATCGGTCATCCCTACTGCTCCCTCCAGGTGTGATGGGGTTGTTCCTGGATGCGGGTCCAGCTGCCTAACACTCAAAAGCCAATTCGCGGAAGACAAGTGTTGGCGGGAAGGAAGTCAGCGACAGCCACGGGCTGGCGTCCTCAGGAAACGGAGGGAGCGGCGACTGCCTGACAGCCGCGTCCTGGGGAACGTAAGGACTCAGAGGACTTTTATGAGGAGAAAAAAGAAGCAAGCCGCGTGCTGCGCAGCGTCTTCTTGTCTAGAGATGTGTCTTACTTTTTTCCCTTTCTCTAGCCCGAAGGCAGCAACCAGCGCTAATCTCCTGGGAATAGCTACATACATACATACATACATACATATATATATATATATGTATATTTTGCTTTTCTGCAAACTACATATCACAGTGATTTACATAGTACCTGATGCACAGAACTAAAGAATCAGGAGCAAAGTCACATTTTCTGGCTTCATATGAAGGTCACCGAATGCTCTAGGTTCCATACATCTGAAGAAAGCCTGTTTAGCAACTAACATCTCAGTCATTTAAGCGCACCTTCTCTTTCTGATTCTAACGCTGGGGAGAGGAAGGGCAGACGGACAGGAAGCAGCTCTGCACAGGACAACTCTCAAAGGAGCGGTGGCTGTCCACTGCTCAGTCCCTCCAGCACACTAAGGCCTTCCCCACCCTCCCCTGGCCCTACTACCTGGGACAGAACTGCCCCTGCTCTGGGCATATCTGGGTCCTTCCCACCCTTTGGGTTTCTACTCAAGTCACGTGCTGGCCACATTTGCCACAGCTGACACTGGCACGCGTTCTCTGCTGTGGACTCACCCCCTCCCCCTTGGTTTCACCTTCCACAATCCTGATTATTTTATTTGTTATTTGCTTATTTGTTTCTTTTTCTGTCTATCCCACTATATCGAGGATCTGCAAATAACTTAAGTTTGCTTCTCTTGCCAACATTTTATTCTACTACAGACATATACGGAAGCAGCCGTAAACAAAACTTGGGGGAATTCATAAGGCCGGGACCCAGGAGAACTTTGTGGATGGAAGCTGCATTTCGAGTTTCACGTACTTTGGACGTGTCATGGAATTTTATTCTTCTTTCAACTCATTACATTTTTAAATGTGAAAACCATTCTTAGTTTACGGGTTGTACAAAAGACAGGACAGGCTGAATGTGAGCCAGGAGCTACAGTTTAATGAACCCTGTAACTGACTGTAAGCTCCAGGAGGGCAAGAGTGAGCTCACTGGGTTCTCCAGTGAGTGTACAATACCTAGCACAATGCCTGGCACAGAACTGACGTTCAGGAAATACATATTAAGGAAATAAGCCAGTGATGCCAAGTTCAGAGCAAAAGACTTGTGGACTGGTAGGAGGGCTGGAGGAAAAAGCACAAAGATAACAGTAAAAATTTGAATACAGAAAACATTCTGGGCAAAGGTAAATACAGATCACTAAATATGATATTAAAATCTCCATGTCCAGATACTTGATTTTCCAGGCCACGTGCCATCCTCCTCGGTGTTACGAGGGAGGGGGCAGAACATATTAAGGAGACTTGTATTAATACACACATTCATCTCTGAGAGTTCTATGCATATATGATGCAGTGTGGGAGGTTATATTTTTATGCTTTTGAGATTTGGAACCATTAATGTGTTAGAGATGGAGGAGGTTGTTATAAACGGTTCTTTGGGTCCTTTAAGATTTGGGTAAACTGGAGGAATGTCACAGTGGTTAAGACACTTGCCTAGCAAGCGTTAAGAGCCTGAGTTTGATGCCCCAGCACCACATAAAGCCAGGCAGGGTGGCACACGCCTGAAATCCCAGCACTCAAAAGTCTGGGGCAGGAGGATTACCGTGAGCCCAGTGTTAGCCTGGACTACAGAGCGAGACCTTGTCTGGAAAATAAAAAAAAAAAAAAATTGGAGCAAAACATCTTAGATATTAGCCATTAAATAATAATCATGTAAGTTGATTTAAGAAGTTATTGATTCAAAATGTGTAATGAGGACCTGTTATCTGAGATAAGCATACCAACTTTTAGTTTAGACAGCAATAAGGACAGACATCTGAGTGCTACCTGCAGAATGCGTAAATGAGGGCACGTCACATCCTGACTAAAGGCAAAACAAACAACAACGTGTCTCCGCTACTTCAGTTGCTCTGAACCTAAAAATCATCAGCTCTTCATCGCCGTGTGGCTGTTCACTGTGCCCGTGGCCTGCTCATCTCTGAAGGTTTTTCTGTTTATTTATACGAGGTCTTTACATTTCTGGCATTTAGGGAGAAGGTCCAACTTTCTGGTAATTTTTCTGATGCTATGATGAACAGTCTTCTCACTGAGAAAATATTCTTCACTTGAGGTCCACTGGGTCTACGGATGGAACTGGCAGAACGTACAGGGCTGAGGCTTCAAAAATGAACAGGAGCCACTGCCTCTACTTTCCCTACCTCTCATGTGGAGTTAGTATTTCCCAACCCTAAAGGCAGATAACCTACTATATCAAATGACCTCGCCGCCAACAGAAGGGTAGAAGCCACGGGCACTTCAGGTCACGCTGCACATACTAAAAGATGCTCATGCTCACTGCGAGGTGAAAATTATGCCAGGTATTAGATCAGCTGCTAGACCGTGACGTAAGAACGAATGGAAGGGGCGAATTACTATAGCACAAAAATTTCAAAATATTTTTACAATCAATTTTTGTCATCCTACATATTTTATGAAATGAGTTGATAATATTCTCAAGAGGGTTCGTAGGCTTGACCAGGCTGCTCATGAAGTCTACGCACCCAAAACATGACGGTTTCCTGCCCTGGAATAACACGCTCGGATTCCTCTCATTCCTGTCCTTATCCCCCTCTCTCTCAGTCTCTCCCCCGCGGCCCCTGCCTCTCTCCCTCGCCTCCCTCCCCACCTCTCATGCACAGCTCTCTCCTTCAGGGAACCAGCCCTGGGCAGGCCCTGCCCTGGGGAGGCTGTGGTCATCCTGCCCTGCTCATAACAAGGGGGGCAACTGTACTTCTCAAGGTGCTAGGAAACCCGCACAGCCCGACATCTAAGCCGCAGCTCTAGGCCATCTTCCATCGTCCATAAAGTGACATTCTGACCCCACGGATCTGATTCTAGACTCCTACACTGGCTCCAGACTGTTGAGATCGATCTCTCTCTCTCTCTCTCTCTCTCTCTCTCTCTCTCTCTCTCTCCCCCCCCCCCGCCCCACCTCGACAAGGTCTTGCCCAGTAACCCAGGCTGTCCTGAACTCACTATGCAGCCAAGCTGCCTCAATCTTGAGGCAATCCTCCTGCTTCGGTCTCCCGAGAGCTAGGATTACAGGCATGTGCCACCGTGCCGGGCATATGTGGCGCTGGAGAACCTGAACTCAGGGCTTTATACTTGCTAGGCAGGTATTCTAACTACTGTAAGTATTAGACCCAATTTTTTCATTTCTTATTTTTTTAATTGCCAAAGGTTTTAAGTTTTGAATTAATCAAGTCACTCTTTCCCTTTTAATTCCATTCAGTGCCCTAATCCTAGAAAATCCTTCTTTATATCAATTAAACAATCTTCTGAGCTTTCTTCTAGTTCTTTTAAAGATTGGCTATTTTATTTAGGAGATGACAGTTCTTTAAATAATTTTTTAAACTTCAAATAACTAACAAAATCAATCAAATGTTTACTTGTGGAATACCGCCATGTTCCTCTCTCATCCCACGGGTGCCTAACCCGGGCGAGGCCGGTGCTTCACCTTGGCAATTCTATGTGGAACAAGAGCTGTGACTCTCGAATTCTCAGCTCCTCCCTTCTTCTGTATTAAGTCGCTGTGTAATTCAAGGTCTGACTCAGGGCACTTTATTACCTTTTATCTTTCCTAACACAGTCCTACGTTAATTCCACCACTGTAACCTCATGACATATATTAACATGTATAGAGTTTGGACCAGCTGCTTTCTGCTGCGAGCACAACAGCCCCACCCTCAGCGGCTTATAACAACAACCTACTATGCTTTCAGATGGTAGGGCTGGGTAGGCTTGCCTTCTGCCGTGGGCGAGGCGGGCAGCGCAGGCATCGGAGACGGCCGTGCTCCTGGGACGGTTCCTGTGACCGTTCGTCATGGCCGCTCAGTGTAAACGAAGTAAGAAACGCCTAACGGATCAGGAGGGCATGGCTCAGGGTGTGTCTGTGGGTGGTGGCCGAGCACAGCAAACAGGAACGAACACCCACGCCAACATGAGTGGCACCCAACCAACAGGCTTGCCCCCTGGACAGAGTAAAGGGTGGAAGCAGAGGAACCTGCTCTGTCCCGCAAGGGCCCTGCCTTCCTCTGTGTTTGGGCGCTGGCCTCCCTCATCACCTGCCCAGAGGCTACAGGGAGCTTCCGGGCCTTGGCCCTGACTGGCGTTGCCTCCGGGGGCACCTGCCCGGGACTTCCGCCTTCTGGTCTGAACCTGGATCCTCTTGCTCTCCCCTGTGCAGCAGCCGTTTTGGACTTGCCCATCTGCTCTCGCGGGTGGCCGGTTTGGGCCCCTCCGGCTCTGTCCCGTAAGCCTACCCAATGGATTCCGCACATAACCTGACATACCTATGTCTTGTTAAGTCTTTTCCTCCAGAGACCCTAGCCATAGCGTGTTCCAGCTGGGACACTGGACACCAGGGACGGGTCGACCTGTACACAGAGGTTATTGTTCAGGAGTGGGGGCACCACAACTCTGGGCACGATGACTGCTGCACTCCCACCAGCACAGAACAAGCTTCGGCGTACAGAACTTCTGGAGTTCCTGAACATGTATGAGCTGCTCCTGGCCCACTAACCCTCGCAGATCACGTGGTTACCCACACAGCCCATGCAGGAAGTGGCCACCCAAGAAACTACTGGACTGAAACCTGCAGTGACCCCTTCTCAAACAAGCTTAAACAGCCGATCTCTTCAAACGTTCCAATGACTTCGAACACCTTTATGTCCTCAGATAAAATTCTGCCAAATCTGCAGAGCAAAGAACGCTACTGGCGTTTTTCAGATTGTGATAACTCTACAAATTCATCTGGAAAGAAATGAAAACTTCATAAACCCGACTTCGTATTCAGAGGCATAGTACGTGTCCTCTTTTAGTTAAATCTTCCTTTATTCCCTTGACATTTTATCTTCACGTGTGTTTATATTTCCAATTATAGTAATTTCTATGTATGTTGTACTTCTCTCGTTCCCTTCAATATTTTTCTCAATTCTGACTTCACCTACACAGCAAGTATTTGGCACACAGGAAGAAACAGAGATGAATACTCACAAAACCAGCCGCCTTTTAACCCTGTCGGCTGTCTCCGTGGACAGGGATATTCCCCAGGTGGGGAGGACGAGCGGTGGGGGGGTGGGGGGGGTGACCTTGGAGAAAGGACCCACTCAACAAAGCAGCCTGAGACCAGACTGAGCTCTGATAAGAGCCAGGGTTAATCTTTTTGTCCCCCTCAGTGGATGTAGGCAAGACTCAGCCTACCTTCCCAATGCAGGAAGGAGGAACAGTAAAAGGAGTGGCCCAGGGCCACCCGGAAAAAATCACTAGGTGAAAAGAAGGAGGAAGAGGAAGGAAGAGGAGAAGGCGGAGGCTGGGGAAGCACCCGGACCTGAGGTGATTATGCGCCTACAGCTCAGTCAGAGCGACTGAGCCCCGAGGGGGAACTGCGATGTCAGGACTAAGAAACCTTTTCACAAACAGTGCTTTCTCCTCATATCACGACGGGACAGGCAGAAAAAACGATTTCGTCAGAAGCTAAATACCTAAGTGTGGGCCCAGGACTTTCAACAGGACCTGGCACAGCTAAGCTTGTCCTTTACCAACAGGTGGCCGCCACCAACTCTGTCCTCTCAGCGGTCCCCCCACAGAACCCCAAGGCAGGAGGAAGGGTGGAGGCTCACTGGTATCTCGCCACAGCAGTACATACCACTGGGGTCTGCTCCTGAGGATCTCTGGCGCACGGTCAGCCCACACCCACATCACCCGCCAAGCACTTCAGAAGAAGCCAGGGCCAGGTCTCCTGCCGCTTCCTCAGCATGACAGCCCCACTGTGCTGATTTAGAGCTAAAACGCCCCCCACGAAGTCTCACGCTTCGAGGCAGAGCCAGGTCGGAGAAGGCAGGGCACCTGGGCACACGAAGGGTGTCTTCTTGTCCATCCGTTGTCCCCAACCGCCCGCCCCACCCCTCTACCTCCTCCCCACCACGCCATGAGCAGCTGTCCTCCGCCAGGCCGGCCTACCACGTGGCCTCTGCCTTGGAGCCGCTGAAGCTGTGAGCCAAGCCAACCCCTCCCCGTGTCCCTCGGAGGTGTCGGGTGTTTGTCCTAGCAATGGAAATGCGACCAGCACGCCCACCGGGCCCAACGTGTGCCTGTCTCCACAGCCAGGCTCACTTGGAGTCCACATGGGTCCTGCCTCTCGGGTCTCCGCTTCCTAGTGACACGCCACACAGAGAAGACCGCAGCACTCGCTGTCACGCCTCCGCCAGGGTCCCAGCTCCACCGGCCTCCACTGCCTCCCCGTGTCCTCAACCCTGGCTCACTTTGCTCCGGCACAGGCCATCCTCGGTCACTGAAACCATGACTCCTCTGTGCTCTGCGGATCAGATGACCTCCATCACCACAGCCACTTCCTTTCCATCACTTCTTGCTTTGAATGTTCGCAGCTTGTGTCTGCCACCCCATTTTATTTGTTACAAGTTCGTCATTGTGCATGTCTCTGAGCTGAGTATAACGGCTGGGTCTAGGAAATGTACTGGAAGGTTCCAGGATATTCCTGGAAATAACACAGGATTCTTATAGGAGGACTTCCCGCGGAGGGCAAATGTTGGGCTTCCCCAGAGGTTTGGCAGGTGGACTGCACCTAGAGTTGAGAGTGAAGAAGCCCTTTCCAAAGATATTTCTTCACTGGGGGAGTTCTTGTCTGAGGAGAGCAGTTACTGGAATGTTTGTGCATCTACTGTAAACATTTTGGGAAAATACTGCAGCTCCATTCTCCTCCTGACCCCCCCCCCCAAGTGCTTAATATCTGGCACCTGCTATCAGCTATCTCTGCACTGTCCCAAATTTTGTAAGGCAGCACCACAGTTAACACTAAAGATGTCTGTGCCAGTGGTACATACTATTAGAATTACTTTTTTTTTTTAAGGAGAGTATTTTCTCCTACCTCAGCACTTCTAACAATTCTCAGAAATCAACGCAGTAAGAAGCAGCCTCCCCTGTCATCCAGGGATCCTCTGGCTTCCAACCTGAATCCCATCACACTCAACCTTTCCCAGTCCCTGCCAATGGGGGCTGGTCTCAGATGTTGGCAATAACTCTCCCCTAGTCCCCATCCTAAGCACTTTCCTGCAACCCAATAGGAAAGACCAAAACATCACACTAACAGGTTGAAGAACAAAAAAATGATATCATCATGTAAACAGATGCAAAAGAATGACAAAAGCCAACATCTTTTCATGACAGAATTTCTTAATGAGTTAGGTACAGGGGAATGCACAAATCATTCCCAACAGGTCCCAGTTGATATCATATTTAATGCAGAAAAAGAGAAAACTGTTCCTCCAGGGCCAGAAACAAGACAAGCTTGCTCACTGTCACCACGCCTATTAACAGGGTGTGGGAGTCCTAGCCAGAGCAATTAGACAAGAGAACGAAAAGGCACCTAAATCAAAGGAGGGGAAGTAAAACTGTCCGCCTGCAGGTGACACGATCTCATACACAGAAAACCCTCAAGGCCCCCCAAACAGAAGGTAGTAGTAGTAAGCAAACTCAATAAAGTTCTAGGATATAAAGTCAGTTTCATTCCTATACACTAATGACAAACTACCTGAAAAAAAATTAAAAACCCATTTACAACAGCATCCAAAAAGGTAAAAATATTTAGGAATCAATTTAACCAAGGAGGTTAAAGACTTCTCTACTGAAAAGAATAAAACACTGATGAAATATTGAAGACCCAAATGAAAAGATATCTGACTTAGTCAGGTCTCACTGCTGTGATGGAACACCTAGCATACACGAATTAGGGGAGGAAAAGTGTATTTCAGTTCAGTTTCTGAAGTCACAATCCATTCACGGTGGCTGGCGACCGGGGAAGCACACGGCAGAGGGGGAGGTGGCGGCGGGTCCTCACGCCATTGCAAACAGGTAGCCAAATCCCGCACGAAGGAAGGAGCACGTATGTTTGTAGGCCCTGTGGCAGCCATCTGCCCTTTGGGGTCCAGCCTTCCAAGTTTAGGCCCGAACCTACCCCATACCTGTCTTCTACCACACACATATAATCCACCACACACCCATAATCCATCTCTTTGGACCAGGCATCTCCTGACAGCACACGGTTCCATCAATAATCCACAGCATGCAAACACGTGAGAGACTTGGAGGACATTTCAGATCCAAACGACCATAATACCCCATGGAACAGCCAACATTATTAAAATATTCATACTACCTAACATGACCTACAAACTCAATGCAATCTGTAGCAAAATTCTAATGACCCGTTTCACAGAAATAGAAATAAACTGTGAGACAGAAAAGAACTGCAAATCAAAACCACAGTGAGATAGCATCTCATCCCAATTAGAATGGCTACTGTCAAAAAAAAATACCAATGATGGCCAACACGGGGGAAGAGGACTCTTCATACATAGTTGGTGGGAATTAAATTAGTGCCATCATTATTAAGAAGAGTACGGAGGTTCCTCAAAACAACAAACAGAAATCTACCTACAATCCAACTCTCCTGCTTCTTGTTACAAATTTGAAAGAAATGAAATTGTCATGCCACATGAACATGCCCACCTATGTTCACTGCAGCTCTGTTCCCAATGGGTAAGACATAGAGCCAACATAGGGATTTTTGGGCAAATGAACAGATAAAGTGTTACGACCATATCATCTACAATATAGTATCACTTACAAATGATGCCATCATAGACTAGATAGATGATAGACAGATTTTTTCAGTGGTGTCAAAGCGTTAGGGTGCCACTTGCTCTTCCAGGGAGGGCGAAAGCGCGAACACAGACCGCACAGCCATTCTCGCCATCGGCCCCATGTGACCGCCACAACCGCACAGCAGCCCCATGTCTGAGCAGCTCCTGCTCAGAAAGGACAGTGGCTACTGTGTGGGGGAAGACCGCAGAGGGGCAGCCCAGGCTCAAACCTGAAGATCCCACGTGGCCACTCTCTTTTCTAAACCCTGTCAGTAGCCAAACCTGCCCTGCACCAATAAGGCAACGTGGAGCCACCTGCTAGGACTCAGCCTGGCTCTGTGGTCTCCACCCCCAGAGCTGCGCTCCAGAGCATCCACACTCGCCGACTCAAGCTGAAATTCGCCTCTTGGTCTTGTTCTACACCCAGCCATGCTGGAAGCTTCCTGTCAGGCGTTCCCGCCCGTCCATGACCCCTTCCCCACCTCGCATACCGCCCAGCCCCACTCCGCGGGGAAGTGTCTCGGCCCAGAGACCAGTAGCAGATGGCCGATGGCTGTGGGTACTTCCTGGGTAAACACAGTGCGTGCCTGAGGGAAGTCGCTACCGGAGGGGGCAGCGCAGGGCAGAATTTTTAGGAACCCAGAGAAACTCCCACTCCACCTCATGCGCAGTAAAGTCATCTGTGGTTCGGATCCGACTCACAGTCAGGCAGTTATCGGAAGCAAAGGGAAAGCCGAGGGTGTCACACTTGCCCGGCATGCATGAGATCACGGACTCAGCACTGCCACACACACACACACACACACACACACACACACACACACACACACACACACGGGGAGAGAGAGAGAGAGAGAGAGAGA
Organism: Ctenodactylus gundi; assembly: GCA_004027205.1. NCBI lineage: Eukaryota > Metazoa > Chordata > Mammalia > Rodentia > Ctenodactylidae > Ctenodactylus > Ctenodactylus gundi. Next base: position 281,111 of record PVKB01001704.1, on the reverse strand, counting down.
GAGAGAGAGAGAGAGAGAGAGAGATGCAGGCACCCAAGCAACAGGCAGGGACATGTGTGTCTGTACACAGGCACCGAGGCCGCCCTGGCCAGCACAAGTCCACAGGCTCCCCTGAGCACGCTTGGAGCGAGCAGCCCCGCGGCTTGGCAGCCAGCAGCAGCGACGGCGCAGGGCCTGCCCGCGTGAACGCGAAGGCCAGGCACACAGCACCGCCCCCGGGGCAGGTGGCCACACCCAACTTTCTGCGATCTGACACTTAAGAAACGTGCACTGCAGCTCCCTGCAGAGCTGAGCAAAGGCTGCACAAGCGCCACTGAGCGCATCTCACCGGAGGGAAAAGGCCCCACGCCTTCCGCCCGGGCGCGAGGGCTGTGCAGAGGTCGAAGGGCACGGGCGGGTCACAGCCTGAAGAGCCTTTCCACCTTTCCTGCGTTTCCACTCCCAGGTGCCGAAAGCGCGCGCGGCGCCGGCGACAGGCGCCCGGCAGGGGCAGGGCGCGGAGCGCGGTGGCAGGGAGGGGACGCGCGGGCAGAGGGAGGGGTGGCGACTGCGCCACAGGCCCGAGCACCCCTAAGGGCTGACCGGAAGAGCTGCAGGCGGAAAGCGCCGCGTGCCGGCGCTGAGGGGCACACTGCGGCAGCAGGGACCCCGAGCTGGGACGGGCGGCAGGGGCGGGCGGGGCGCCCGCAGGACTGCAGGGCCAGGGGCGCGCTCCAAGGACTCGGCTCTGGGCAGTTGCCGTGAGACTTTGCACCCAGTCAGTCGCTCAGGGCCTTCCCTGGGTCACGGGGCCGCTGCGGGAGGCCAGGGCAGAAGGCTGTGGCCCGTGGGTCCCGCAACAACGCCCTTGGGCGGAAGGAGGGAAGGCCCAGCAGCCCTCACGGCGAGGCCCCGGTCCACTTGCCGGCACTATATAAGCCAGGCGTGGTGGCCCACACCAGGAACTCCGGCACTGAGGACACCGAGGCAGGAGGGTTGCCCTAAGGCCAAGGCCAGCCTGGGCTACGTGGTGAGTTCAGGACCAGCCCGGATTACACAGCGAGACCCTGCCTGAAAAAATAAATAATAATGATAGTAATAAAATCCTTGTAATACGGGATGGTATTTAGACCAGGGTGACCACACTGGCACTGCTGAGACAAAGTATTTGCCATGGAAAGGGAGGGCGCGGGGTCTCACTCACGTGAGTCGTAACGCTTTATTTTTAGGATGGTTACAGCTTTTCTCCAAAATTGTTTTTTTTAGTACATGTTTTAGGTTAGAGTTTCACTCTGTAGCCCAGGTTGGCCTCAAACTCACAGCAATCCTCCTGCCTCAGCCTCCCGAGTGCTGGACGACAGGCGTGCGCCACCACACTCAGCCTACGTGTTGCTGGGGATCAAACCCAGGGCCGCGTGCTTGGTGGGCAAGCGCTCCAACCGCTGCGCTCGTCCTCCAGGCCTTTGGTATGTGCCTGTGGTACCGAACAACTGCATTTCACGCGCGGGATCGGTGCGTGTGCATCCCGCACCTTGATCATGTTTACGTCCTTCCCCTCCTACTCCCTCACCCATCCCTCCTCCCCTCCCCTTGCCACAAAGCCTGTCTTCTGTTTTCTTCTGCCACTTTTTAAAGAGAAAATCTTGAAAAATGACAAACTGGGTGTGACAGATTAGTGTCACCGTGAAAAAATATATCTGAAGATTTCGGAGGCTCGTGGTTCCCGAGGCCTCAGTCCCCAGTCGGCCGTTTCCACTGCTGAAGGCCTGAGGACAGTCAGAGCACCACGGCACAGCCAGGAAGCGGAGACCGGGAGGTGGCCAGGGAGGACGGGCCGGGGCAGGCGCAGTGCCCGAGGTCACACTCCCCCGCGTGCTCTTTTCAACATGGCTCTACTTCCCGTGTTCCCATCACTTCCCGATAATGCCATGAAACTATGACCTCACGGGTGGACTCACCCACTGGCGAAGTCAGAGCTGTGAGTGGGGGCAGCGCCAGGCCCCAGTTCCGACGGGCCTCCGTGCCAAGATCGCGTCTCCAACAGGCTCGAAGAGTAAGCCGCGAAGACAGGAGGCAGGTTGCGAAGAGAACACTTTATTGGGAAAATTACAGAAAGGGCAAAGGTAGAAAGGAAAGAAAAGAGGGCACAGCTTCTGCAGTCAGACGGGGGCCCGGGAACGTGGGTTGCCGTGTGGGTAGCTGTCTAGGGGTTTTTATAATGTAGCTGGGTAAGGCGCTGTCCTGGGTTAGACAGTTTGGTTGCTAAGGCCGGTTGTCAGGAATGCTTCCATTAAAGTCTTAATGTTCGCTCACGAAGTACCTCTGGAGAGTGGGCTGCTACGGGCAGTTAGCTTCCTGCCCTTTCCCAGTAGATTCCCGCTTCTGGGGGACCCCGAACCCCTCAATGCCCACAGCCACCTCTGTGCTCACAGAGCCCTCCTGACGCAATCACCTTCCCCAGGCCCATCCACCACCAAGTTTCAAAACAACAATTCCTTGAGGGTGGTGGGGAGAATGGGCAGGCGGACCAACCATGCGCTGCAACCCCAGCACGTGGGCAAGTTGCAATTCTTGAATGCAAGTGTGGGGTTTATAGAGGCTCATTCTTTCATTCTGTCCAGTTTTGCTTGTGCTTAAAAACTGTTTTAATACAACAGTTAAGCTAAGGTACACGGAGGCAGTGAACTACTGAGGAAGCTTAGCACTGGGCAGACCACGGCCTAGAAAACAGCTTTCACTTTTGAAACAGGAGATAGTAAAAGACGTGTGAAAACACCGTGTTTGGTGACCTCAAGATTCTCAGCCAGTAAGGGAACTAAGCCACCCGCCTCGGCTGGGGTTCAAGGAGGAAGAGTCCAGCCGGACCAAGCCCTGCAGGCCAGGCCAGCGACGGAGGGGAGGAAAGCCAGCCTTCCACACAGGGGACGGCGGGCTGTGGGGCAGGCTTGTTCCGAAGTTCTGAGACTCCGTCAGGCCTGGGAACCCAGCACTGTGGGCGGCTGAAGCACGAAGGTCACAAGCCCAAGCCCAAGCCCAGCCGAGCAACCTGACAACTAAACGAGACTGTCTCAAAAACCAAAAAATAAAAAATGGGCTGGGGATATTGCTCAGTGCAAAGGCCCTGGGTTCAATACCCAGTATAAGAAATAAGGAAATAAGACAGAGAGAGAGAGAGAAAGGAAGAAGGAAGAAAGAGCGGGAAGGACCCTGGTGACTATAACAGTGGAAGCCACTTGTGGGCAGGACGTGGGGAAAGGCCCCCGTGGTTGTTCTTTGCCTGGGGGCCGGGCAAGGCCATCCAGAAGACCAGCCGTCCCTTGCTTCCGTTCAGGGGGACAAGGCCTCTGGCACCATGGACATTTGCTGCACTTAGGGACAATCTCCAGGGATGCAGAACCTCAAGAGCTCTATCTAAGCTGGCCTGCAGCGGGTACCCGCCTGGCTGCGTGAAAAGGAAGCATTTGCAAATTAGATGACCGTCAAGAAGGTTTCCAGGGAACAACTTCACATACAAACAAGAGAGAAAAAAGGAAAGCTACCCTTAACGTGACTGCCTTTAGAGGGCCGTGTGCACGGAGCCGAGCACGCAGCGCGGGCCAGGAAGTTACAGTACGTCTCCCATCTGGGTGAAGTGAGAACAGCTACTGGGACCTAATAACATTCCGGTTTTGGCTTAAATCCTGGTTTTACAGATGTGCTATTTATTTTTTGAAAAAGCACCAAGCTGCGAGCCTCTGGTGGCCATGCTTCCAATTTTACATGTTACACATGAATTTAAAGTTCTAAAATGTTTTAAGGGTTACCTGTCACAAGTGAGTGACCTAGTCGCTACATTGTGGCCACTTCTATTGAGTTAATTAAAACATTTACTTGAATATTATAAATGTCAAGGTCTCCACTCAAAAACGTGAACTTCTCCTGAATGCAGGCATGTGTGCACAATTAGAACTAGTGAAGATTCCTCAAACTTGTACCTGCATTTTCTTTCTTTCTTTCTTTCTTTTTTTGAGACAGTGTCTCACTCTGTAGCCCAGGCTGGTCCTGAACTTACTCAGTAGCCAGGCTGGCCTTGGACTCAGGACAATCCACCTGCCTCAGCCTCCCGAGAGCTGGTATTACAGGCGCGTGCCACCACGCCGTAACCGCTGTGCCATTCCTCCAGCCCCATGACTGCGGATTTGCTGAAGTGCTGTGAATGTGTGTCCCCTCTTCACTGTTCCCCCGTCCGGGCTGGGGTACAGCTCAGTGGTTGGAGTGCTTGCCCGGAATAAACAGCCCTGGATTTGATTTCCCAGCACCACATGACGGATGCCTCTACTCCCAGCACTTTGGAGGCTGAAGCAGGAAAATTGCCATAAGTCTGAGGCCAGCCCGGGCCCCACAGCGAGTTCAGGACCAGCCTGGATTACGGAGTGAGACCCTGCCTCAAAAAAAAAAAAACAAAAATAATCACCATCATCATCTGCCTCTCTTCTCTAGGCAATACTTCCCAGGAAATTCTTTTGCAAGTAAGTACAAAATAGAGGTGAGACGCAGAAGGCCTCACACACACTGTAACAAGGGCTTCCGGGTTGTCTTTGCGATCCGTTACAGTCTTGACCACAGCTGCTGATGAGACTCGCGTGGCACTCCGACACTCACATTCCCGGCAGCAGCAAGGCGCCTCCTTCCAGCCGGGCCGCTGGTGCAGACTACATACCTGCACCTCCTGCACCCTGGAGGCTGAGGCAGGAGGATGGCAAGTTCAAGGCCAGCTTGGGCAACTTGGTGATGCAGCGAGACCGTGTCTCAAAATCAGAACTAACATATGCTGAGGGTGTGGCTCACGGGGTGAAGGATCTGGACTTAGTCTCCAGCACCACCAAGAAAAACAGCACTTGTTCAGAGTAAGCGCTGTTTGTTCAACGTGAGGATGACTGGGTGAACGAAGAGGAAGCCAGAGTGGGTTTTAGGACTGCAAAAACTTAGGAGAGGATCCGCTGAGCAAACCTTAGGTAAGACATAAATCTGAACCTCTACAGCCCCGAGGGATCAGGCAGGGTGTATGGAAAGAAAAGACGGCCTCTCCAGGAGGCTTTCAAATGCTTTATTGTGTAAATCACTCAAATCAATGTCACCTTGCGTTGTCCTTGTTTTTATTGTACACAATTTCTCATCTTAGTAGCACTTGAAAAGCTGGTTTCCTTCATTTTAAGTGTATTAGCGAATCTTCACATTTATACAGAAAAGGCTTTACTATAAAGTGATAAAAAGCCAAGGGAAGAGTAAATGAAATTGAAAAGTCAGAGTTTGCCTTATCAATAATAATAAGAGGATAAGAAACAGCCCATTCCAAGGACAGGAAATTAGATCGTGAACACATAACATAAAGACAAAGACATTACGTCAAACCACAGACAACAGGAAAGACGACATCTTAAGGTGAGATAAAAGAGCAAAGAGAAAAAGGAAACCTTTAGTAGTTACCTAGAGTTGTGTGTGGTAGCGGAGGGACTGGGGGTCCACAGAGCCAGACTAGAAAAAGAGAGTGCCTGCCCCAGGACCTCGCCAGGGCTCTCCGACCACCACACTCCCGGTGGCTTGCTGCTGGTGACACGGCCTTGGCCTCCCCACAGAGCGGGCCTCAGCTGTGGTCCTGCCAGCCCCTCCGCACCAGCTGCTCCTTCTCACCGCCGGGTTTCTCCCCTTGCAGCCCGCTATCAAGCAGCACGGCCTTATTCTCATTTTGCTAGGGTCCAAGCTCTGTTCTCTAAATTCTTTCCATTGTGTTCTTTTCTTTAAATAATCATTTCACTGACATATAACTTACATACCACGCTATGTATCCATTTAAAGTGCAAAACTCAATGGTCTTTGGCATATTCACAGAATTAGGTAATCACCACCACCATCAATTTTAAGGTATTTTCATCATCCTGCAAAGAAGCTTTCTACCCATGACCAGGGTCTCCCAGTTCTCCCCACCCCCAGGCCACAATGACCACCCCTCTGCTCGCTGTCCCTGAGCCCAGTGCGGGCTTTTCCTGGGATTGCGTGACACACGGTGAACTGTAGTTGGTCCCCTTCACTCGGCAGTTTTCCAAGTTCACCCTGCTGTACCATGCACCAGTCCCTCACGCCCTCTTATTTCTGAGTAATAATGTTGTGTGACTAGGCCACATTTCAATCATGAGTGTGTCAGCTGAGGCCACTTGGCCCAGTTCTATTCTTTGACTACTACTAAGGGTGCAGGACATTCCCATGGTGTCTCCCATAGAACGTTAGAACTGGAAGGAAGCCTCGTGGTCATCTGGCCCAATTTCCCTCAACTCAGAACTGTCCTACAACATCCCTAAAATTACAGGGAGCCTCATTTGAATGACTCCAAGCAAAGTCATCATTTCCCTAGCATAGGTAATATTCCCATTTTCTAATACTCCTGTGAAACTCGCCATTCCGTTCCAGGATTCGAATGCTATAATCATCAAAATACTTTTTCTTAGGCTCAGTCTGCCTCTGGTTCTGAGCTTGGGTTTTAGCCTCATCTTCTGGCACCAGAGTCCAGTTTCAACTCTTTCCCACACCATATTATTTAAATATTTTAATCTAATCGTTGGATGCCTCCTGAATTTTAAAAAGGCTCTCCATTAAGAACACTCGATCAGTGATGTAAAATCTGTTTCATGGTTAAAATTCTGTGAAGACCAACACGTTTTGACTTTTTTCCACATGACCTTTTAAACAAGTTGGCTTCCACCCCAGCTTGACAAGGGCACCCAGATTTTGGACTAACAAACAGCTGTGTGGTTTGGTTGACACAAAGCCTACTGCTGACTCTAGGAATAAACCCCAACTACCTTCAAGCAATCAGTAAATCCCATTCGTTCCCTTTGGCCCAAGGGACAACAGTGTGCAGAGGGGATCCGGAACTGAGGACCGCTACTCATCAGAGCCAAGTCAACGCAGCCACTTGTTTCTGGGAGATACGAGGACATCAGACTTTCCTCCCTCTCCTGAGCTTGATGATGCACGGATATGAGAGGTGGAAGCGCCACCAGGGGCCGTGAGGCCTGAGCTCGCGGGGCAGTGGGCGGAGCCGTGCGCCGTGCTCGTGCTGTGTCTCTCGCTCCGTGAGTTAATAATCCTCCCTGTTTCCCCTTTCCTCCGCGGACCGCCGGGTCAGGCTCCTTTTTTTTTCTTTTCTTTTTTCTTTTAAGATAGGGTCTTGCTTGTAAGTTGTTTTTTTTTTTGTTTTTTCAACTAACAATGTAAAAAATTCTGATCTGTTTTGCTTATGGACATAGTTACTCACCCTATTAACACGTTAAGAAGTAGTAGGACAAAAACCGGCTGCACTTCTGTGGGGACTCGGCGCTGCCTGAGCGCGCCTCGGCAGCCCACGTCGCGCTGGTGGTTTTGTTTCTTGTTTGTTGGACTGGTTGGTTTTGGTACTTGGGGACTGCACCTAAGAACTTCACACGGAGCTACCCGCTCCAGCCCAGGCTTTTGCATATATTTTTATTTTTGAGACAGGCTCTCTAAGTTGCTATGTCACCCAGGCTGGGCTCAAACTTGGGAACCTCCTGCCTCGGCCTCCCAGAGTGCTGAGATCACAGACTTGCATTTCAGGCAGTGCCCTGCAGATTACAGCTATCATTTTCTCAGCCTCTTTTCCTGAGCCAAGAAGCAGTGCCCCGATATTACCCAGCACCAGTGACCGAGACTCCAGGGTCAGCCTGAGGTATTATGCTGGCAACGAGGCCCTCAGAGCGAAGAGACAACGAGTGGCTCAGGGAGGAGAGGACAGCCGGCCGGGCCGCCATTCTGCAGGCCAGCGCAGCGACCAGCAGCGGTGCACGTGGCTGTCCTGTGCCACACCGAGCCGGTTCGGAACGTCTCCTCCACATTCCACCTCCTGTGTGAGTCTCAGGCGGAACCTCAGCGATGATGCTCCCGCGGTGTGGTCTCCTCATGCCTAGCCGCCTCCACGGCTTCCCAGGAACCTGGCACTGCGGCGCCCATTCACAGGGCTCTGCCCCGCCGAGGGCCGCGGGGGCTGGCCTTCCTCACTCCTGGCTTCCTGGTACCCCAGGACAATTATGCAGTGCATGAGCCCATTAAGAGGATTTTTTTTTTTTTTGATCTCCTCAAAAAAGCAAGCTTCATCTTAGCTGGCTGCACTTTAGATACTTGTGGCCTGCTTTCACACCAACAACTGCTAGCTGAGGTGAGTCAGACACGTTTACATGACAGCCAGCGGGGAAAGTCTTTCTCCCCAAGGAGAACTGCCCCAGGATACAGACACAGGGCAGAACACGCACGCCGAGCAGGAGGAACGCCAAGCAGGAGCCGACGCACTGCTGGGCTGCTCTTGTGCCCTTCCCAGACACCCCTGCTCCCTAGGACAGCACCCACACAGGAGCAGTACGCAAGCCTGCTGCCGCCGGTGCCCCACCACAACAGCCTGCTTCTCATAGCCGCTTCCTCGTGACAACCCACCGCCCACACCTGCTGTCCTGCTGTCCGGGCCCTCACACTCTCCTGGCTCCCAAGCAGCCGGCACCCACCCGCCTCTCAAAGCACGCTGGAGGGCCAATGATCCACACTGTTCGTTGGGTGAGATTTTGTACCGGACTGGGGATGTTGCAGAAAACAGAGTATCTCCCAGGACTAGGGCCGCCAGAGGCACCACGTCCTGGAGGAACAGCGGATCCCTTAACTCTTGACCAGACTCAGCAGTCTTTCTTTTTTCGTCATTCTCAAGAACACTCCCCGCTGTCCTACCTGAGGGGCGAAAGATCACCTGTGCCAAGAGCGCAAAAGCAGGCAGCTGGCACTGAATGGGCCCGTTCCATCAGATAAGATCCTATCCCTTCGCCATTTCCTGCTCTTGATCCCGTGAGTTCAGAGGCTGTGCCCTGCTGTCATGCTGACGGACCAGAGACGTCCGTCTGGGCCTCTGGAAGTGTCACAGGGAGGCTATTTAGAACGTGGACATCCAAGCTTGAACTCCCAGGGTTATAACAGTCGAGGTTGATCTAGGTGCACGTCTAAGCTTCCAGGTGACGAAATGTAATAATAATGATAATGATAATGATAAAGATTTTGAGAGCTGCTCTAAAAATATTCTTTTTTTGAGACAGAGTCTTGCAATGTAGCCCAGGCTGGTCCTGAACTCACCATGGAGCCCAGGCTGGCCTTGGACTCAGGGCAGTCCTCCTGCCTCAGCCTCCTGAGTGCTGGGATGACCATGCTAAGAATATTCTGAGAAGATAACCCTTAAACTGAAAAGCAGGAAAGTACAGCAGTTGAGAGCAAAAGTTTTCGAACTGGAGAACACTTGAATTTGGGCCTCAGTTTAGCCACACAATAGCTGTGGGGATTTGAGCAAGCTGGTGATTCATGCTAAGCCTACTTCTTCACCTGTATAACTGGAGTTGTAATACAGAGAGGATAGTTCTCAGCAACAAAGATATCAGAAGCAAAGTAGCAATTGACATCATCATGGACCAAAAAAATAGTAACACAGCCAGGCATGGCAGTGCACACCTTGTAACCCAGCCCTCTGGGAGGCTGAGACAGAAGGATCACAAGTTCAAGTCTAGCTCAGGCATCTCAGTGACTTGGCAAAACTCTGTCTCAAAAATAAAAAAACAAAACCATAACCGGCCCTCCTTCATACTATCCTTACTGTCTGGTTGTTTGGGCTTGGATCTAGAGTGTCCTCAGAAGCCTCGTGTCCCTGTGGATACTGTGTTGTGTTGGTGGGTGGGTCCTGGCTGGAAGGGGCAGACGCTTGGGGTGCAACCTGGAGGGTGTGTGCTGGTTCTGCCCTTCCTGCCTCACTCGGCTGTAAGGCCCTCTCTCTCCAGCTCCAGCCCTACCGTGTGGTTCCGCCATTTCCAGCCACCTGCCACCGAGTGGACTGTGACCTTCTAGAAACTCTGAGCTAAAGTAAAGCTTTCCTCCCTAAAGTTTGTAGATATCTGGTATTGTGTCCTGGCAAGAAAAGAGCAACCGAGACGCTGGCTTTCATCCACAAAGAAAAAAGTTCCTTTTCTTTTCAGCGTAACAGTGACACTCCCAGTGCGGCAGAAGGTCCATCTCTCCTTGGCAACAATCTGCACAGACCACGTGTCGGGGACAACACTGAGTACTGCTTATGTTCCCAGGTACACTGCATCGGCATGTAAACGTCACCTCGAATAAACTAACATTCTGGAGAAAAACGGTTTTCCCTGTGTTGGCAAACGCCACAGTCGAAGAATTAGCTCTCCACCATTGGGACTATTACTGTCAGTACTGACCACAAAAGAGAAATTATAACTAAATAGGATTTTCTAAAAATAAACACAAAGAGCTATAGTAGGATACCATACGAAGGCCAATTTTTCCTGAGTGAGGAATCCACCGGAACTGTTCTCCTCCTGACATCCCAGGGCCTTCCCGCAGTCCTGGGAGGCTGAAATGCACCCCTGCTGACCGCAGCAGGGAAACCCCCCCAGGCAGGACTGCTCGGCCACAGCCTGCAAATGCCTTTGTCCATGGAAGATCTGTGCCAGTCTTTCCAAACGGAAGAAGAGAAATGTTGATTCATCCCTCCCACTGGCCTTTTACCCACGAAAGGTAGGCAAATCCCTGAGGACCCAGAGTAGCCACTCTGGCTTCAATGACAAGAACACTCAGAGGCACCAGGCCTCGAGGGACAAGGGGAAAACAGCAAGCAGAAGCAGCTCGTGGGAAAAACGATGACCACGCGCATACAGGTCCGACTCCACCCCTCCACCTCTTGCTAAAGGACACTTCCATGCAATCCTCCCCATTCACATGGGGTTCTGGCAGCTGAGGGAAGCCCTCTCCAAGGAAATGACTCCATGGCGTCTGAGAAGGTTCTGGAAAACAGGAACGCCCAGCAGACTGACTCCTACTGCTTTCACAGGCAGTTCACGCAAGAACAACAGCCACCTAGTGCCCATTTACCAAGTACCAGCTGAGCTCCGACCACTTCTCAATCATCCATGAACTCAAGCACCCATGGCCTGCAGAGAAGACCCCGGCCACACAGGAGGGCTTCCCAAGCACAACTAGCTACAGAGGCATGAGGCCAGGAGGACAGGATTCTGGGTGGCTTTTTTTAGAAGATATGTATGGGGAGGCCACGGAAGAGACCTGGGGGACCCACCCAGCTCTCTCACTGGCTTCCATACAATTTCTTAGGGTTAAAAGAGCAAGAACGACTCAGGTGTCTCCCCGGGACCCTGGACAACAGCAGCTGCCTGGACCTTCCTTTGCTGACAGCACCATAACCAGAGACTTCAAGCCGACACGTGCCAGGGAACTAGTGACCTACAGAGCAGCGTGAAAGGAGCAACCAAAGCTGGGTCATTTTTACAACGTGTAGACGCAGTCCTTCACAGAAAGGACCCTGGCTGGGGTCCCTACAGATGGCCCTTCCCATGGCCACCTAACCCGTATTCAGGGCGGGGACTCGAACCCTGGTCAGTTTAACCCCAACGGCTGCACCTAGCCCCGGACCTATTCCTTTGGGATAATTTCAGTAGCTGCCGTGACGGCCAGCTATTGTCAGCAGTGACTCAGTAATGAGCTTGGTCCAAATTCAAACACGGAGAAAGAGGCAGCAGAACCACACTGCCAACTTGGCCAAATCTCACACTGATCACATCGTCTTCAAACCATCGGCTCTTCAGAGCAGACGGCACCATCTGAGTGGCATGCTGTGGCCCAAGTCCTGGTGAAGGGGGCGCCGACGGTCAAGCCCGTGTCAGGGGCTGACCTGCGTCTCCTCCAACTGCATGTGAGTCCTCCTGCCCAGAACCTGAGCCTGCGCCTGCATCTGGGGATGGAAGCTCAGACGGCAGTGACGGCACGGTGCGGAAGCCAGCTCCAACACGATCGCTGTCTCCGTAAGCACAGGAGGCCAGGGCACGGGCAGCGCGCAGTCCCACGGGCGAGCGTGAGGACGCGGGCGGCCCAGGCACCCTCCACCAAGGGGAAAGCCCCAGAGGACACCCCACCCACAGCCCCCTTGACCCTTGGAACTCCCGCTTCCAAGACCTGGGAAAAGGAGATTCCTTTTCCGTAAGCCACCGAGGTGGTGGTATTCTGTTATGGCAGCTCTCGCAAACTAAGGTATTACCCCACGTTAATACCTTTGCAAAAGCGGGCGTGATGCCCATTTTCAAAGAAATCCACCAAGTTCCGGATGGTAAAGTCACTGTACAAAGGTCACAGGGCCCAAAGCGACAGAGCCTAGTCCACCTGACTCTTAAACCCTGTCCTCACGCTTCATCAGGCCTGCTGGACCACGCTCCGTTCTAACCCAGAACCGCCTTCGTGCCCTGCTCCAAACACCAGAGCTGGAAATTTCCACCCGAACAAAACGTTCACAGAGCGCACACACACGCCTGCAGGGGAATTTCAAAGGCAAACACAGACGGACTACCAGAGGCGGCGGGGGTCAGCGGTAACTGCAGTGTTCGCAGAGAAGTAAGACCGACATCTCGGCCTCCTATTTGAAGCACAAGGCTTCCCCCCAAATTAATCTTTTCCTTATGAGACACAGGAATGGCATTCAACCTGAGGAACTGGTGCATGTCCACCGCACAGCTTGCACGCACCTGGCCTCCGTGCCCCCGTTTCCCCAGCCCCTTCTCTCCCTATTCGCTCTCATCACTCTTTGGTTCAGCTCTTTTGTTGATTCACACTTTGGTTCTCTCAATTAGAGAAGCCATTCAGTACTTCGCCATCCTCATGTCCGGTTCATCTCACCAAGGATGACGGCGGCCTCAGAGGCCATCTTCTGTCTTTCTTTGGAGATGGTTCCACTCTAGTCTAGGCTGGTCTGGAGCTCACAGCAGTCCTCTTGCCTCAGCCCCCAGAGGGCTGGGACTGCAGGCGTGCGCCACCATGCCCAGCTTTATGTGGTGCTGGGGAATCGAACCCAGGCCTTGCTCTTGCTAGACGAATGCTCTATCCACTGAGCGACAACCCCAGCCACAACAAATTCATCTTTCTTTATGGCACAGTGGTACTCCACTGTGAACCACAAAGCTCTTAACCCACTCCCCACCCCTTCCCAGAGAGCTGACCACGTTTTCTGGCTTGAGAGGACTCAAAAACCATCCAAGCCGTTTTTAGCTAGCAATCACCCAGAGATTCCTACAAATCTGTATGCTGTCATCAGCAGTGTAAGGCGTAAGAACTGCTTCGTTTGCAATCACATGATTCAAATGTCAAAGAGTTACAACTGCAGTCTTTTGTAATTTGACTTCTATTTCAAGTACCACTTCAGCCTGGTGGCAGAAAACTAGACCCAGTCACGTGAGCGAGAGCATATTCCCACGCGGTCGTTTTCGTGCCCCCTCAGCCCTCTTCCGACCCCCAAGTGGTGGTCGCCTTCTGGGGGTCTCCGTGCCCTGACGACCCGCGTGCAAGGGCCCGTGGTTAGTGGCCACTGGCCATCTGCCCCCTTCACCAACGGCCCGGTGCCCACTCACAGGCACATCAGAGGCTCCACACTTGATTTCCAGCCCTCAGTCCACCAAGTCTCTCTGCCTCTGCTCCATTTCTGAAGGCAGACGAGGTCGCCACTTGGCTAACTCTGAACCCCTCCAGCGGGGTGATATTTGGGCCTTAGCTCCTGATCTGGACTCAGCCTGTCTCCAGAGACCCCCGCAGGGTAGCCCTGCCTGCTCACCACACTTCCATGGGCAGGGGGGCCGCCTCCTGCACCAACAAGTGACCTTTCAGGTTCCCGCCCCTTGCCCTGCCCACGGGGGAGGAGCGGCCATCCTCAGCTGGCCTCTGGGGTCTCTTGCCCGCCTGCTGGCCCTCCTACTGACCACCCGTAACTACTCTCCGGGGCCTAAGCCTCTGGCACCGACTCCTCTGTGCAGTGGTGGCGTGTGCCTGCAGCTGCAGCGCTCAGAGATCAGGGCGGGGGAGCCTGAGCGCCAGGGCGGCTGGGCTACACGGGGAGTTCAGGTCTAGCCTGGGCAACATACCAGATCTCGTCTAAAAAACAAAACCAACTTCTGAAAAATCTTGTTCTTAAACAATTATTACAAGGAATTCGACTGGCAAATTAAAATTCTGCCTCTAAAGAGCACTATTTTTACTTCGTTTTAAGAAATTCTGAGCTCTCAATGTGTCGCCTCCAAAACAAACATCATTTGAGGAGGCTGAGGCAGGAGGACGGCAAGCTCAAGTTCAGTCTCAGCAGCTCAGCACCTTACAAAGACGTGATCTTAAAAAGAAAACCCCGAGCATGCAGCTCATCATGAAAGCCCCAGCATCGATTTGAGTGCCTCACCCAAAAATGGGCACAGTAAGTCGTATTTTTATAAATCGTAAGAATAAAGCCACCTCTTGGGGGACATAAACGGCCCAGAATGTGAGTCGTCACTGCCTGTGGGGAGCACTCATGGGAAGAGGCCGGCTGGCCGGCGCCAGCTGCCTGTCCCGCCCTGCCAGCCGCAAACCTCCGAAGGCAGCAGGTCGGGAACACGCGGTGGTCTTCCATCAGGCACTCTGGACGCCTGCCGCCGCCCTTCCGGGAGCCGAGGCCGTCTGGGTTCCTCTCTCCCTCCAGTTCCGATGGCTGACTCAGTGTAGCTCTCAAAACAGCTGCACTGGGCCTCCCCAAAACGGCTTCCTGGGAAGGCGGACCCTGCAGGGACCGGCCGCGAGGCGAGGCCACCTCAAAGCCGTCCCCTCCTCTGCCTCCCCGCCACACCACAGGCAAGGAGCCCGAGGCAGGGGGACGCACCAGGGAGGCAGTGCCTGAGGCTCCACACGGAGGGTGCCCACCGTCCTGAAGTCCACGTGTGGGCCCAGGATCAGACGGAGTGAAGCCACAGCTCACACAGGGTCAGCCAGCCACCCATGGGCAGGTGGCCCGCTCCACCAGGCCCTCGCAAAGCCAAATCTCCTCCCATCTCTGTCCTCTCCCCTCTGGGCCCTTGAACGTGTCCATGGAATGCCCTTGGCAGCGCCAGCATGGAGCTCCCCCGATCCCCCCTGCCAGCCCAGGGTCCTGCATCTTCCCGGCCCTTGTGCCCCACCACGTGTCACTGCAGGGTCACCACAGCCCGCTTCCCTTCGCTCTGGCACCTTCTGAAAGCACAGCTGCGTCTCCTTCCTCTGGGACCGGCTGTCCCAGCCTGCAGGCCGACACCGAGCAGCAGCACGGTGGACACACGGCCGCTCACTCACTCATGCCACACCTCCTGGGCCAGGTGCTGCTCGGAACCAGGAAGGTACTAGAGCACAAGGGCAGAACCCCTGTCCTCAAGAAGCTCAGATCCTTTTTTATTTTGAGACAGGGGCTTGCTCTGAAGTCCAGACCAGTCTTGAACTCACTATGTAACTTTGAATTCAATAACAACCCTCCCGCCCCCACCTCCTGAGGGCTGAGATTACAGGTGTGCACCACCACACCTGGCTAACTTTAGGCAGTGCTGGGGAATCGAGCCCAGGGCCTTGCACCTGTTAGGCAAGTGCTCTGACCACTGGGCTAAGCCCCAACCCAAGCTTGTGTCCAAATAAGGCAGGGAGTCTGCAAACCCAGCCCACTGGGAGGTGAAGGCTTGAACACCACACATGCCAGCCCAGCCTGGGCCATTTGGCAAGACCCTGCCTCAAAACACTTTTTGAAAAGAGGAGGGAGACTAGGAATGTAATGTAGCCCAGTACAAAGGCCCTGAGTTCAATTCCCAGTACTATAAAAAAAAACAGACATGGAAGGACAGACAACCCAGAAGTTAAATGATCACAGACTATGATGAGGGCCAGGAGAAGATCAACAGGGCGCCCTGATGGACATGACCCTGGAAGAGTGACCTGCAGGCACAGAAGAACGAAGAATAAGGTTACAAACATAAGCATCCTGGGGCAGCGGGCAGCCTGGCTATCAGAAGCTCTCAGCATTGAGAGATCTTCCAAGAGTCTGGAGGGACATGGAGGTCGAGCCTGCTGCCGGGGGTGCCGCTGTCAGAGCAGGCACAGCACCCAGTGTTTCCCTTCCACTGCCCTGCTGGGAGCCGGCCTGGGCCAGCCCTGGGACACCACCACCGGGCCGGCAAGCCCTGAGGGGCAGGGGTAAACAGGGTGCAGGCCGGGCCAGCGGCACAGAGGCGGCGGTGCCTCCTGCGCAGAGGCGGCAGGGACAGGCTTGGTTAGAAGATGAGCAGAAGAGGCCAGTGCAAGAGCGTCCCACGCAGGTAAGAAAGCACGAGGAAAGGCAGCAGGCGCTGGGCGTGATGAGCCGCACGGTGTGGGAAGAGCCGGGCCGGGCCTGCCCTGGCACGCTGCGGCCGCACTGCCCCACGCGGGACTCGCCCTGTCATTGTATGGGCAGCCTGCCGCACAAGAAAGATCGGGAAACGCAGATTCCGATCCAAAGCGAGCATCTGCAAGAAATGCCTAGTAGATTCCCTGTCCCACAAGGTGAGGGCAGGATGGCAGGCCGGGCCCTGCCCCAGGGCCATCCGGGCCTGTGGGAGGAAACGGTCGGGCGGCACCTGGGGACGCAGAGCCAGGGCAGATGCCGGCCCCCTGCCTGAGCCTGGGCCCTGGCGGCACAGCTCCTGCAGCTGTAGGGAAGGGCTCCTCCCGGACAGCAGAGCTGGGGCAGTGACTCACTGGGAGCCGAGCGCATGGAGGGGCCTTCCACCGATCCACGGGCCTGCGCACACACACACACATGCACACGCAGTGTTCGATCCCCGCTCCCTGTTAGATTCCATCCAACGCAACAGACGGGCTTTAACTCTCAGCTGATTCTCGTTGGCCGTGGTGCAGTTCCCGACCTCACGTGCCTGGGGGAATATTTCCCTCCCACGGGACTCAGGCCCCTCCTCTGTGAAGTATGTTCTCCAAGTCCCCGGTCTGAAACCTGGAGGGTGCCAACCCTTCCAGAGGGAGCCCCAGGGGCATGCCAGGGAGGCGCCTGCCACCGTCCCACCTGCCGGCCTGGCCTCGCATTGGCTCACCCACACGTGGGGGGGGGGGGGGGGGCGGCAGGTGTGCACAGGGCTCCTGGCCCGGCCCGACCGGTCACCTTGAGCTCCTAGGCTCACTTCCTCATGGAATTTCCTGCGTCATAAATCTGTGCCCCCACCCCACCCGCCCCACCCAGTCTCTGTCCCCTGGCGCACTCAACCCCTCTCTCCAGCCTGGCTCCCTGGCCTCCCCAGGTGCTGGCTGAGCTCCCACCCCTCCTTTGGGCCCGCCCTGAAGTGGAAAGCACTGGGAGAATGAAAACAGGCTGGGGCATGGCTGGGGGTGGCGGGGTGGGGGGGAAGCATTTGCCTACCGCGCTCAAGGTCCTAAGTTTGATTCCCCAGCATCACATTAAAAAAGCCAGGTTTGGTGGTGCACGCCTGTAACCCCAGCACTCGGGAGGCCGAGACATGCGGAGTGCAGAGAGTCTGCGGTCAGCCTGGGCTGCATAGCGAGCTCGGGACCAGGCAAGACTGCAGGGCGGTTCCTGTCTGAAAAAGGGAATGAAAACAGAGTTGAACACGCAAGAGGAGACCGAGACAGTGAGCAGAGAGCCACGAAGAAAGGGACGAGGAGAAAGGCCTGGGCTGCAAGAAGACGGGCCTTGGGAAGAAAGCCGCACCCCCGCGGGGACACGGAGCCCTGAGCCAGGGGCCGCCCAGGGGGAGAGGGGGTCAGGGGAGCACGGCAGGGGGGTCGTGGGGGGGGGGGGTTGGGGACAGGACGCGACCGGAGGGAGAAACCCGCCCTTTACCTGGGCTAGGGCTTCTCAGATCTTAATGGGACTAAAAATCACAAAGGGTCCTTGTGACAACGCAGATTTCCCGTCCTCAGTGCAGGCTTCCGAGTCGAGTCCTGAGATCTCAGTGAAACTCTCCGAATTTTTTTTTCTTTTTTTTTTTTAAAACAAGTAACTCAGGAGTTTATGATGAAAGTATCGGAAAACACTGTCCCCATTCTCAGGGGGCACCTCGTGGCAGGAAGACTCTGAGGCGGTTACCCTCAGAATTTCAAATATTAAAGGAGCCACTGTGGGCTGTGAATGTCAAGGCCGAGCCCAGAGGGAGCCTGGTCCTGCCCGGCAGCACTGCCTGGACCCGGGAAGGGGCAGCTGCTCTCTGCAGGCTGCTGCTTACCTGCCTGGTGGAAGGTTACACTAGATGAGCTCCAACCACATTTTGGTCAAGCCTACCATTTTCCTGAAAAAAAAAATTTTTTTTTTTGAGACAGTGTCTTACTCTACAGCCCAGGATGCTCCTGAACTCACTAAGAAGCCCAGGCTGGCCTTGGACTCATGGCAATTCTCCTGAGTGTGCCTGGTTTATGTGGTGCTGGGGAACCAAACTCAGGGCCTTGCACTTGCTAGGCAAGCGCTTTAACCACTGTGCCATTCCCCAAGCCCCTTGCCTGACATTTATACATGTTAGTCTAACTAAAGAGACACATGACTTCGAAGTCCAGAAGTCACTTTTATCTTCTCTGACAGCAGGTGTACAAGTTTCGCCTTTTTAGAAAGAGGTTGCAAGAGCCTAGTGTGCAGTGGAGGCAGACAGCTGTAATCCCAGCACTGCAGGAGGCTGAGGCAGGAGACGGCAAGTTTGAGCCCACCCTGGGCAACCGAGTTAGACTTGTTTCAAAATAAAAACAGAGGGCTGGGCACAGTCCTGGGTCCGACTGCCCAGCACCTCATAAACCAGGCATGGTGGGCACACCTGTATCCCAGCACTTGGGAGACTGATGCAGGAGAACTGCTGTGAGTTTGAGGCCAGCCTGGGCAAAGTAGTGAGTTCAGGATCAGCCTGGACTTCAAAGACCCTGTCTCAAAAATAAATAAATAAATAAAATAAAAAGAGAAAATGGGCTAAGCATATGGCTCAGGGCAAAGGCCCAGGATTCAATGCCCACCACCAAAAAGAAAAGAAAAAAGACAGAAAACAGAACCTAGCCTGTGCTTTGTGATCTACTTTAAGGTTAATGCCAATGCCAGTCCCAGTAGCAAAGGTCTATCATGCCAACACTCTGAGAAGCTGAGGCAAGCAGGTGGCACACTCAAGCCCGGCCTGAACTCAGGCTGGTAGCTAATTCCTTGGATGAAAGATTATTCTTGTCCAACGTATCTTCTCAGGGGACCACGACCCCATCTGCTGCAGCGCTGGGTTATCTTTGTGGACTTTTATGCACGGTTGGCTGGAGAACACCACAGCTTTGGCCCCACCGTCTTCCAGCAGACCCTGCTACACCACGCTACCCGCGTTCCTGTCTTGGGAACAGAGTTCCCTGCACCAACCCGCCTGGCTGGCTCATGAGGCTGAGCACTGGTCTAGCGAACCCCACTCCTGCAGCCTCACTTCTGGCCGCCTCAACCCGCGTCACTCATCTTTCCCTCTGCACCTATCCGTTAGACCTCTAGTCTTTCACCAAGGGCCAACAAAATCTTTCTTATTTTTAAAATCCCCATTGGGCCTTTACTTAGCACTCAACAAATATATTTCCTGAATGAATGGGCCATTCTGCCCACCCCCCACAGAGAATGGAGTTTCCTCCTTATAATTAACCCTTTGATAACAATATTGATCTTTATTTCCCACAATTATCCAATTATTCTAATGAATTTTTATACCCATGTCACTATAAATTTAGAGCAAAAACAAAAGCAAGCAATTACTATTGCTGGAAAATCCTGGTCGCTCAGAGGGTAACTCGTGCCAACAGATCCACCGTAAGAACCGTGAAAGGCCCTGGCCCGAGTGTCCAGGTCCCCAGCATCCCCACAAACCTGGGTGCCCATCCTTCTCCCCCAGCTCCCAGCAGGTCGGGTCGCTGCTGCTCTGGGCCCTCGAGTGTCACACTAACCCTAACTCTCTGCTGCGGCTCACATGGACCACGCACACTCAGGGTGCTGTGCCGCCTCCTCTCACCCCACTTTCAACCCCACTCACTCTGGCATGTGTACCATAGACCCCACCAGTTCCACAGGCGCCCCACACTGCTGTTCCCTCAGCTCCCCCTCCTCTGAGCTTACAGTGTAAACGCTGCATCACCAAGTATGTCACTTACTTTGTAACTCATTTTCATAGGTTGGTTTTCATATGTGTCAGTCTTTTTTCTATAAACAGACCACAGGAATTGTACCCAGTACACACTGGGGCCTGCCTTGCCCGGACACCCCTTCAGAGTGGCCCCAGCACTGGTGGGTGGCCACACAGGAGCCTCACTCACCACCACAGCTGAAATAACTTAGAATTCTTTCTCCCAGCACTGGAGGCCAGAAATCCAAGATCCCAGGGGCAGCAGGACTGGTTTCTGGTGAGGCCTCTGTCCTTAGCTTGCTGATGGCCACCTGCTCGCCGCGGCCTCATGTGGGCTTTCCTTTGTGCCCCTTCCAAATCTCCTCTTCTCCGAAGGATGCCCATCAGAAGACGTAGGACTTCCCTCCCACGTGATCTGGCCTGGCCATAGCCTTCTTCACCTCCTCACCGGGGTAGCGACATTCTCAAGCACTGAGTGTTGGGGCGTCGACACAGGAAATCAGGAGGGCACAGCGGGAGACAAACCCAGCCCAAAATACTTCCAGTCCTCCTCAACAGCTCCAAGTAGGCACGATGCACGCCTCAGAGCAAAGAGTAGGTATGCCACCGGCTCGTAATTTCTCAAATGACTTTATAAAATGCCACCCGGTGAGGAACAAGGACAACTGCTCAGGAAAAAAGTCTTTCTTGAGAGATTGAAGTGGATGAGAGATAGATGGTAGAGAGTTAGATAGAGAGATAGAGGAGGTAGACACCTGGCCCACTGGCCACGGAAGGACGGAAGGACGAGCCAAGACACCGACCCCGCCTCCCCTTCCCGTGGCCTACCGCAGGGTGGGCCGCCTTCCCAGCAGCGGCATTCCCCACGGGCCCCGCCTCGCCCCAGCCAGCCAACACCGAACGCTCTCCTGCATCTGGGGCAAAGGTGGCTCCTGCCTGTGGGCAGTGGGGACCAGAGACAGACACGGCTGCTCCGCACCCATGTTCCTGGCAGGATGCTGAGACGAAACACTACCACTGCTTCAGCTCGAGCGCTGTGACCCAGACTGCCCGGCTTCCGCTTCCTGAGGCGCACACCCCACTTCGTTGAGTGTGTACTTCTAAATTTCTGGCATCTCTCTCTGAACACACATACTCCACTCTTGAGCACTACTCTCCTTCCCAAATTAATCTCTCCTGATCTCAGGAGGGTGGGGAACTATCCTACACTTACAAACAAAACACTTCTTTTACTTCACCCACGGACTCTGGGGGTTGGAAATTCAGCAATGGACAACTTATCTCTGTGTTGCAACCTGGACTCTGAACCAGGAAGACCTGAATGGGAGCAGGGACTTAACAGAAGGAGACTGGCTTCTGGTTGGTGGGTTGGGTCCCCATCCCCGGCCCCCCCCCCCCCCAGTATTAGGGATCGAATCTGAGAGCTCACACTGAGCTACATCCCTGGCCTTACTTATTTTTTTAAACAATCTCACCAAGTTGCCGAGGCTGGCTTGGAACCTGCGATCATCCAGTCTCAGCCTCCCAAGAAGCAGAGATCACAGGAGTACCTTGCTGGGTCTAGGTTTCAAGAACAAGCGTGTCAAGAGAACCAGAATGAAGAATCAACATTTGTCACATAACCTCATTTCTGCTGTGATCCAACAGCGGCCCAATTTCAAGTAAAGGGATCAGGCCCCTGTCCATCAGCTGGAGACGTACCACGACCACATCACGAAGCTCAGAGGACGTACTGCCGAGGCGTCTTCAGAACGCTCAGCTGCCCAGTCCACCCTCTGTCCACACTACTTCATGCCCTGCTGTCCTGCAAAATACACTCCTGCCTTCCTCGAAGACACCACGTCTCACCCCAGCCTGACAACAGTTCCAATTCTTCAAACCAGGTACCAGAGAGAGTTCGTGAGTCCCTCAGGTACAGCCCCTCGGGTGTGGCAACCCGAGGTCCCCGTCCCCCTTCTGAAGACGTGAACTAGCTGCTAGCCCACAGGATCAGTTCCACACGGCAGGATGTAACCACGGTGGGCACTCCTGCTGGAAAGAGGAAACAAGAACCCGGTGGCAACCTCGGGCTGCCGCTCAGTCTGAAAACCAGCGCGGCACAGGCTGCCTGGTGCCCAGACCTCGGGTCTGCTGCTTGCTCTCAGCCCCTTGGCTCTGCCCGCAGAGCCGTAACTTCTTCGCAGTGAGAAGGCCGGGGTTTGCAGCCGAGCTCTTTCCTCAGCCAGCTCCACACAGGGCGGCCAGGGGTCCACGGGTCCCCTTCATTTGCGCTTCTTCAGGGCAATCTGACCTAAGCCTTTTAACAGCTTTCTGAGAGCCAAGGCATGCCTCAGTATTTAGAGCACTGGCTCAGCAAGTGCAAGACGCAGGGTCTGATTCCCCAGCACCACATAAAGTTTAGCTAGGTATGGTGGTACACATCTGTAATCCCAGCACTGCCAGTACTCGGGAGGCTGAGGCAGGAGGACTGCTGCAAGTTCAAGGCCAGTCTGAACTAGGTAGTGGACTCCAGAGTGAGATCCTGCTTCCAATAATAAATAAATACATAAATCGATAGATTCAGGAGCTTTTCGGGCACTGCTTTATGATTTATTCCACTCGCCAACAGCCGTAGCCACACATCTCCCTGAGATAGTCTCTGGACCTTGTGTGTCCCGTCCCCCCCCCCCCCCCCCCCCCCCCCCCCCGCGATGCAGTGTTGGGCAACACTCTTGAGATTCTTGTAGAACCAGTTCCTTCCGTGGCACAGGACTGCAGTTCCAGCACTCCGGAAGGCTGAAGCAGGAGGATTTTAAATTCAAGCCTGGGCTGGGCAACTTGATGACTGAGTGAGACCTTGTCTCAAAAACTGGACTGAGGATACAGCTGAGTGTTAAGTCCCTGGCCTGGAATCCAGGACCATCACAACCGCCACCCAAAACAGATGCTTGTAAGCCCTGTTATCAAAGTGAGAGAGAGGTCACGTCCTAAAAGCCTATCTGCAGAAATTAAACAAGATAGCTAACAGTTCCTGACTCATTCCTGGACTGAAAAATATTTTCAAATATATATTTTTAAAAATCATTCAAACAACCAGAGACACCTGAATCTGTACTTGGATTTTCTGAGGGTTGTGCTCATGGTTCCACTGGAGGAAGGCCTGCTCGTGGAAGACAAGTGTTTTGGGCTATGGTAATCGGTTCTGCGTGAAATGGACTCTAAGTGGTTCACCAAAAGAAATACTTGTGTGAACAGGTAAGAAAAAAAAAGAAAAAGCACATGGGGCGAAGTGTTAACGTCCGGAGAGCTCAAAACCAGGGTTCATATTCGGCTGACGTGGAGGACTGAACGAAGAAACAGCCGGCAAGCAGAAAGCACATTTACTGACAAAGGGAAAGTGAGGTAGAAAGCAGGGACTGCCCGGCAGGCAGGAGGGCCAGGGCAACAGTCACTCAGCAGTCAGTCACCTTCACAGTTTTTCTATGGGTCGTGTACATTCATCTTCCTGTGCAAAGCTGGCCTTTGCTAACAGGTGCATACTAGCATAAATCTAGTTGATTGGCTTAAGATCAAATTCGAGCGCCCACGATAAGACCCAGACCCTGGGTCACGAGGGTCTACGGTCTGATGACCTACTCGACTTTAGCTCCGTCCTCGGCCATTCCACGGTGCGCCTTTCTGAAGCCATCAGTTCTTTATAACCGGGCAGAGGTCCTCAGCTGAGGATGACGGCCCCATCTGGGGCCAACTGGCCCCACCCAGCCTAGCTACTCGGAACCTGCCTAACGCAGTCCAGCTTATCGATAACGGCAAATGGTTATTCACAGTGCTATCTGTGAATACCAACTTTTCTGTAGGTTTAAATCTTTTTAAGAAAAATTAAAAGCTAAAACATTAACTAGGAAGAGAATGCAAGCTGGTTATTCATGTTGGCATTCCCACACTTACGCTGGCCTCTCCCCTCAAGGCCAAAGCAAAGCTTCTTACTGCTCACTGTGGGCAAAGGCCCAGCCACGTGACGTGACTTCCTCACCGTCCCAAAGAAAATGTCCACGTGTCAAAGGGGCTGAGGCAGAAGGATGGTGAGTTCCACCCAGCCTTACACCCTTGGGAATTTAGCCAGTTAGTGAGACTTTGAAAAAATAAGCAAATACACACATACATGCATATGATCATAATAACAAATGTTAAAAGGTTCTGGCAGTGCAAAGGTCCTGGGTTTGATCCTCAGTGTGCACACACACACATACACACACACGCGCGGGGGCGTGCTTAGGGCTCCGCTTTGCTCAGCTGCCTTCTTGTTTTGTTCTGTTCCTCAGACTCTCCTACCTGGCTGGCCTTGAGGAGGGGATCCACAGGAGACAGGTAAAGTTACCTTCTTCTGCAGTCACGGTAAACAAGACCCAGCCCATTAAGGCTCCCCAGACTGAGCGCTCACGTCTGAGCTTCTCTTCTTGCGTCTTCTGACCAGAAATGACCTCCTTCAAGTTCTGCTTCTGCAGCTCATGGCATGTGTGTGATCCTATGTGTCATGTATTAATAGCACTTTTAGAAAAATCTGTTAAGTTTTCTGCTAGCCCGACACGGCTTGTTGCGGAGGAGACGCCCACAGCCTTAGGAAACACCGTCTGGTATGTGCTGATACTCTCTAACTCCAGGTCTTGTCGGAGGACGCTGTGTGTGACACAATGTTGCCTGCAATGCTGGCAGGACCCCCAACCAGCCAAAACTAGAAGCAGGCAGCACGGGTACTGTGAGTGGGCGCAAGGACGAGAGCAGAGTGGACAGAGGAAGTCCTGAGTGCTGGCAAGGAGGCCCTCATGCGCCAGCATCCAGTGTCCCACGGGAGACGGCTGTCCTTTTCTGCTCTTCCTATGGGAGACAAATGAGGCACAACAACTACCAAGGACAATGGCCTGGCCTATCACTTCTGCTGCCAGTGTCTCCTTGGTAGCACAGGACCTAAAACCATGACAAGCACCATGACAGAACTTGAACACTCAGACTTGTACAGCCAACCTCGTGTCTGCTCACCAAGTCAGAGAGTAAGAGGAGACATGAGCCAAAGGGTCGTTATCTCTACCGGTGAGCTCTAAAACTAATCTTACACTCATCTCTGCTGTGTGCAAGGTAGGCTCGGGGATACAACCCTAACTAACACATGGCCTCTCTGGTGGCTTAGAGTGGAGACGAGCCTGCTGAATGACAGGGCTCTAGGACTGGCAGAAGAGGACAACTCAGCAAGAGAGCGCAAAAATCAGGCACCGCATCCCAGACATCGGGAGGGAGGAGGGTCTGGGCCCAGCGACCAGAAGGGGCATCGTTTCCACAGAGACGGAAGCACAGGATGCGACGGTCGGCAAGTCTTAAAGCCCAGTACAGCCCACGATCACCAGCACCGTAACTCTCCTCAAGTTGGAGCGGAACGTCCTTGAGTCTTGATGGCTTTATCACCAACAGAACCTCAGAAGCTTCCAAAATAAATGACTTACATTAAGGAAAAGAACAAGAGAAAGTATTTGGACTTGGCTGCCTTTAGGATCTGTAGGAGGAAGCACTTCATCATAGCTAAGCGGGACTCGCAAGTCCACCCTTCTTACGCCTGGTGATTAACACTCCTAATGTGGACCTTTTAAATGCAACTTACAATGTATTTATATTAAATGAAATAAGCCAAGCTAGCAGGGCAAATACTGTATGACCTCACACATGGAGTCTAAAACACTCTGCTTCGTAGAAACAAAGCGAAACAGTGCTGGTAAGAGGCTGGGGACTGGGGGAAAGAAAAGCTGTGAGGAAAGGCCACCCCCCACCTGGAGAGGAGGCGGCGCTTCACGGGATCCTCTGCGCAACCTGGTAACCAGAGTCAGTAACACCATCCTGCACGCCTGGCACCTGCCGAGACAGCAGACTGCAAGAGTTCTCACCATCGACACAGGCGCAGCACACACGTGTGCTAGAAGTGGGACTGAGACTCCCCACGGTGCACACTGGATCAAAACGTGATGTTGTACATCATAAACACACACAATTTTTTACTTGTCAACTAAAAATTCAGTATTTTAGTAAAAAAATTAAAGATTTGAATAAAACACTACTGTGTTTTAAAAGCATAACTGTTTATATAATGGTATAGAGCAGTGAGCTTCTCAAGTTTCCCCATAAACGTCTTAGTTACTTCTGCACCGCAGGGAGAATTATAGGGAAGAAAGAGACACTTCAGCTCACAGTTTCAGTCCACTCACATGTGGTCAGGCAGCATGAAATGGTGAGACACGCCAGGGCTGGAGCCAGAGGCAGAGCTCCTCACAGAAGGGCAGAACACAGCCAAGTCAGGGAGGAAGGGCAGAATCAGCATGCCCCTGTCCAGGTCGAGCCCAAGCACCTGCCCCTGCCAGCCAGGGCCCACCTCCCAACACTACACCGTATCCATAGGTACATGAAGCTTTGGGGGACACTCCAGATCCAAACCACACAGTAAACACAGAGATAAAATCTGGAAAATGAACTTAATCACAAACACCTCAGTCAAATGCCTTCAGTCACTAGAGCTACTAGTTAACCACAATTCTGCAAATTTGGTCCTGGGCAGAGCCAAGGTCACACAAGCCTGAGGGGACGCTCTGCCTTGGGGGTTAGGAAGCTTTTGACTCACTGGCCACAGTTGGCCAACTCTTCGGCAGTTTGCAAACTTTACAAGCAGTTTACAATTCACTGGTACCACCATAAAGAGAAAAAGCCCCTCCTCATGGCCCAAGCTCAGAGGAAAAGCCAAGGGAGCTGGAGTCAGGCCACCACAGTTCTCCCTGTCCCACCAGCCGGAAAGACACTCTAGTTCCTGGTGGGACTAGATTAACCTCTTGTTTCTCACCCTGTGACCTCTTCCCAGACTGCTAGGGAGCCTCAGAACTGCCTGCCCTCCCAGGTATCCTAACGGGGCTTTGCTCTTTTTCAGTCTGCTCATGTTTCACCACCTCAACTTAAATTTCAGCCAAAATTTGACGAAAACTTGCAAAAGGGAGTCGCAAAACAGGCCCCCTCTGAGAGCCAACTCTCCTGTTAGACTCTCTGGGTCTCAAGGTATCACTATCAAACAGTGAAAATCTTACGGGTCACTGTGGCCATGCAACTTCTATCCTCGGCAGTTCCTGTCAAGTCAGGGCTTCCTCTGGTACTGAGCAGGTCAGATTTCACAAAGCTGTTCCTGAGTCTATTTGCCTGTAAGTCTACACGGGACAATGTGCGTAGTCCAGAACACTTCGTGTGCAGCCTCTGGTGCCTGGTTTCTGGGTTCACATCCCAGCTCTGCCTGAGGCCTGCTTATCCTCTCTGTGCCTTAGATTTCTCATCTTCAACACGGGGGGAAAGGATAATAAGAATACTTCCCTGTTGGAAAAGATACATTAGTTCATTCAAGTTGGAAGTCAGAACAGTACCTTGCACACGACAGTGTGCACAGTGCACGTGTCGATGCTGGCAGCCGCTCCCAAACTTTAATGTCATCGGAGAACAGTAGAATATAGGTACTGATGCTATTGGTTCTGACTTTTTTTAATCCTCCTTTTTTTTTTCTTTTTTTTCCTAGTACTAGGGATTGAACCCAGAGCTTTCACTCTGGGATTTATTCTCCACCTTTTTAGAAATTTTTGATTCTGAGACAGGGTCTCTCTCACTAAACACTAAGTTGCCCAGTTGGGGCTCCCTTAAAAACTTGTTTCATTTGTGTCTTTCTTATTCTCACTGTATGTAAAATCTGTGATAACAGACTAGATCTTAAAGGCTACAGACCTTTCATAAACCTGAGTTAAAACCCCAATATTTGAATAATAAAAGTTATATTTTCTGTAGAAAGAAATGCCAAAATAGTATAAATATTACAGTTCCTCTTTAGCTTGTGCCTTTTGTCATACTTTGCTTAAAACTCTGCACAGCTTAGGCCATGAATGATGGCCAAGCTAGAATGGCCGCGGGCGACCGCTCTCACCTTGGGCGGCAAAACAGTTGGCATGTGCTTCGACTCTGGTGCACGGCTCTGTCATTCATGAAAATTAGACAGATGAAGAGACCTAATCAGACTCAGTGGTGCAGGCCTGTCATCCTAGGGCTCTAGAAGGCTGACACGGGAGAATTCCACGTTCAAGCCCAGGCTGGGCAATTCAGTAACTTAGTGAGACTGTGCTCCCAGATCAAAAGTAAAAAACGGGCTGGGATCAGCTCAGTGCAAAGACCATGAGTGAGAACGAAAGAAAGAAGGAAGGAAAGAGAAGGAGGGAGGGAGGGAAAGAAAAGGGAGAAAAAGAAAGGAAGGAAAGACTGGCTATAAGAAGGGGATGTACCAAAATACATAAAATAAAAAGTTGGAAAACACACATTTCCCCTTAACAACCACTAAATATGTGTACTTTTTTCTCACTTTTTAGACAGGGTCCCTCTGTACTCCAGGCTGGCCTTAAACTCAGGCAATCCTCCCGCCTCGGCCTCCTGTGCTGCACCTCCAGTGCCCATGCCCAGAATGCACTCGCTGTCCCTGCGCAGGACCCGAGGTGTGCCTGGCGGAAGGGCTGCTGCTGAGTGAGCAAAGGCCAAGCACTTTGTAAACACTCCCAGGATATCATCTCTAACATTTAGACCAAAGGAGCTAGTATTATTACCTGTACTCTAAAGATAAGGGAACTGACTCAACAGCAATTATTAAATCACCCACCCAAGTGGCAGGAACGTGACCCAAACTCTGTCCTCGGACTCCAGCGCCTTGCCCCTCCCCGGTACCATACAGCCGGCGCCCGGACTTCACGTGAGCAGGTGCTGCGCATGGCAGGCACCTGCCCTCGGCACAGTGTCCCCCAGGGTGAGTGCCCAGCCCTGTCAGGGCGCTCCGCCTCCTCAGAGTGTGTCTGCAGGGCCCAGGCCCCTTGCACCGACCGGGAAGTCACAGCAGCCTTTGCTTTCCAAGGATTTCACTTCACTCCCCATTAATGGCTTCTCACATTTTTTCCTGATTATAAAAAGAATAAATTCTCTTTTAAAATTTTCAAGCCGGGGCTAAGGATGTCGCTCAGCTGTTAAAGAGCCTGCCTAATATGTGAGACCCAGATCACAACCCTTACGGAACTTAAAACGAAAAACACAGTGAAACAGGGGGTAGGGCAGGGAGGGAAGGGGTGAGTAGGGGGAGGGACCAAAGGAGAGTGGGAAAGCCCTTGTCACCTAGACAAGATACGTAGATACACAAAATGCCCAACTTCATTGTAAACCTTAAATTTTGCACTTATACATATCAATAAAAAGAGCTTGACTAGCACCAATCACATAAACTGAGCATGGTGATTTATTACATGATAAATAAAGCCCATGATTTATTACAGACACGCGGAAAAAGCCTCCTGTATGGTGTGGGCTGTTCCGCATCCACGCTGGGCTTCTTCAGTGTCCAGTACACAACAAGACAGTTTTTGCACAAATAAAGAATTGTGATTTTTTTTTCAAACACCTTGAAGCGAACACGATTCTTGTCTTCCTCCGGGAATCCTCGCTAATTCAAGTGTTTCTACCGAACCGCCGCTGGCGGCACCTGCCCGGAGCGTCAAACTCTCTCCCTGGCAAGATGCTGCCCCACGGGAGGCTGCAGGCCTCGGGTGGACGGGAGACGGGCATCCTGGGGCAGCCACAGCTCTCCAAGAGGCGGCCTATGCAGGGCCAGGTTCCGGCTTCCCAACCTGCTGCTGACTGTTAGGAACCCTAAGCTGGCACCACAGGGAAAGCGAGACCCCACGCGGTGTGACCAATACCCAAAGAACACGGGGTGGTGGCTGGCGGGGAGGGCATCGGCTGTGGGGAGCAGGGCCGGCGCACCCACTCCCTGCCCGCCGTCCACAGGGGCACCGCCAGCGGCACAGAGGGCTCGTCCGCGGGCACTGGGCCGGGCTCTCAGCACACGCGATCTGGTCCTGCTGCACCCTGGCCAGGCAGTTCCATGGTCTGGCTCTGGAAGCGGCGGCTGCCTCATTCGTCTTGTTTTCGGCTCCAAGGATTGCACCCAGGGCCGTCACCCTGAACTACAGCCTCAGCTCCTATTCTGTTTCTGAGACAGGGTCTCGCTAAACTGCTAAGGTGCCCAGGCTGGGCTTCAACTTGCAATCCTCCTGCCTCGGCCTCCCAGAGGGCTGGAATTACAGGTATGTGTCACCACGCCAGGCTGAAGGAAATATTCCTTTTTTTTTTTTTTAAGACAGGGTCTCACTCTGCAGCCCAGGCTGGTCCTGAACTCACTCTGGAGCCCAGGCTGGCCTCGGACTCGCGCCAATCCTCCTGCCTCAGCCTCCCGAGTGCTGGGATTACAGGTGTGTGCCACCACATCCAGCTTACATGGAGCTGGGGAATTGAACTCGGGTACTTAGTGTTTGCTAGGCAAGTGCTCTAACCGCTGAGCCATTCTTCCAGCCCCGAAGTAGGTATTCTTGACCTTATTTTTTCAAATAAGAACACGGGAGCCCAGGCGACCTTTGCCTGGTGTCGCACACCTACAACGTGTTTTCTGCAGAGAACAGAAAAGCGAGCTATGCGTCGAGCCCGGCTGCTATGACTGAAGGCGATCGACCGGCTGACGGGTGGGACGGCTTGGAAATGGCACCAGTTCATTCCCCACAGCCCTGGGAGCCGGAAGCCTGATATCCAGATGGGGGCAGACTTGGTGTCTGCTGAGGGTCTCCTTCCTGGACGACCGTCTTCTCGCTGAGGCCTGACACGCAGGGGTGAGCAGAGTTGGGGGCTCTCTGGGGTCCCCTACTGTTAGGACCGTGCGATCGAGTCGCCTGCCTCAGGCCCGCTGCTAACGCCATGGCGCTGGGGGTAATCTCCAAGGCTGGGGTGGGACAGGGCTGGAGCTCTGGGTCCACAGTAGGTGTACAGCATTTGTTAGGTGCCTCTGTGGCTACGTACCTACCTAATCTGCATAAACCAAACAAACTCCACCCAAATCTTCATGATACCCAGTGCTGGTGAGGGTGTGCACACCACAGTCCACTCCATTTAGTTAGAGACATCAAAGAGTATGCGATATGCCCATACGTGTAATTTCTAAGCCAACAGGCTCAGCAGTGGGAACTTTCTCCCCTCGTCTCGCTGGGACACATGCGCCCAGACTGAAGCACCGTGACGCTCACCCCAGCGCTGCTGACTACGCCACCGATGGACTTTGAGCACGGAGCTAGACAAGCTGTGCCCCGACACCAACCAGACGTGACGCAGCCTCGTGGGCAGGAAAGGGGCCGGCAGCGAGGCGGCACTCAAGATAACCATCTTGTGCTTTGCTATAACTTCACACTACGGAACAGAAAAATCATCAGGACACTGGCAACCAGAGGCGGCTCGTCAGACAAAAAGACTTGATTGAGCGTCAAGTGAAAACCGGAATTGTTTTGGCCCGGCTGAGTAAAAGAGGAAGGCGCAGGGGCGGGATGACCAACCGCCAGCCATGAAGTGGTGCTGGGCGGTGGGAAGACGCCGGCTCGGGGCTCCAAACTGCTGGCTGTGGCTGGCCCAAGAAAGGGCCCCCTGAGCTCCCACGGGGAGCCCCACGATGGCATGCGGAGGGGGCGAGATTTCTGTAGCAGTCTCACGTTCCTGAGCACCGACGATGGCTGGTGGACACCGTGCCGTTTCACTGAGACTGACCAGCTGGGGATGTCTGGCTGAGCTGGGAAGAGCCGTCCAGTGTACCACAGTCAAGGCCCATATAATTTCTTTTTTCTCTTAGGACGACAGTTTCTCCAGGGCTCACTCAATCACACAGTCATCAGTGGCAGAAAAGTACACACTAAGAATGAGAATTTTTCAAGCACGCAGCCAAACTTAATTTGTCAAGGCAATTAATTTTTATTTATATTTTCTTACGGACTGTTTTGAGAGGCAGTTTCCAGAGATGTGAGTGGCATAGTAGGCCTCTCCATGTACATCTGAGGAAGGGCCCCTGCCTCTCAGATGGATCTCATCTATACTGGAACTGTACATTAAACATCCTTTAAAAATAAATTTTGTCTTGAAAGAAAAAGATTTAAACTCCAGCTAGCCTGGGACAGCAACTAGTAAACCCTAGATGAGACTTCTATCCTGGGAGTGAAAAGCGACTGAAGAGTCAGGACTGTCTGCAGGCCCTGGTGTCACTTAAGTCTCCGAAAGAGTACCAGGTGTAACTGAGACAAGAGAGCAACCCAGGAGGGAGCTGCACTCCATGCAAGTAGTAAGGAGCTCGCACCAAACTGCACGAGAAGAAACCGAAGCCGTGGTGGCTCCCCCGGTGAGCCCCATGTGGAAAAGCAGCATGAAGACACGGATGGGCAGGGTGGCACTGGAAAGGCAGGGAACTCCGACCCAGGAGGCCCTGGCACAAAGATAACAGACCTTGGAGCCGCTACCTAAGCGTCCAGGCACGGGGCTCGCGACCACCAGACATGGGAGACCAACAGCAGCCGCTCCGTGGTCTGTGGTGAGCTGGGCCACCACACGTGCACAGGGCCTGACACCCAGGAGATGTCGGAAACGGCAGGTGTTACGGGACAAGTCACCTAATTCTGACCCTGCTTTTCGTCTATGTAAATGGAACAGCAGATTGCCACGGAGGATGGGAACGAACAAGACTTCCGAGGTTTAACATTCTCCAAAGAGTTAAGATTTCCACCCACAATGAAGAAACCAACACCCAAAGACGTAAAGCGCCCATGAAGACACGGATAACACAACAGTGCGAGACAGACGTCAGTCAGCGCAAATGCTGCCCAGGTGGGGGGGAGGGGGTGTCCAGGGTGGCGGTCAGGACGGCCCCTTGAGAAGGCGAGACTGCAGCCGAGCGGGCACCTGCG
This sequence comes from Ctenodactylus gundi, assembly GCA_004027205.1. Taxonomy (NCBI): domain Eukaryota; kingdom Metazoa; phylum Chordata; class Mammalia; order Rodentia; family Ctenodactylidae; genus Ctenodactylus; species Ctenodactylus gundi. Next base: position 248,263 of record PVKB01001704.1, on the reverse strand, counting down.
GCAAGGGGCAGAGGACAGGAGGAGCGGCGGCCATGGCCCACACGGTGCAGCCAGAGCCCTGTGCCCAGCAGGGAGGGCAAGGGGGGACTGGAGAGGGGGGACGAGCCCACCTGGGCACTGCCCTTGTGGACACGCTCAGTGCTGCAGCTTCTGCTGTCCGTGAAAACTGTGACTGGGCTGCGAGAAGAAGGAAACAAGATCTAACTTCGATCTTAACAGAGTCGCTCATGCCAAGCTCCCCAGCGGCAAGTGTGGGACAGGGAGGCCTGGTCAGAGGCTGCTGCGGGCCCAGGTGACAGAGCCGGGGTCCTAGAAAGAGGCAGAGGGAAGGCACGGCACAGGGCTCATGAGGAGGAATTCAAGAGAAAAACGGAACCGTGAAGCCGGCACAACTCTCAACTGCGAAACCGCGAATGCGGAATTCAGTCCAGGGCACGGAAGCGCTCACAGAGGCGAGGGAGCTTGACGCCCGTGCCAGCCTGTGTTGGGCACAGCCACCTCTGTTCATGCCAGAGCTCCCGGCTTGGCCCACTGGGTGGATGGTGGGAGCGTTAGATAAGTGGGGGCCCCAGGAGAGGGGAAGGTGCGCGGTCTGGAGAGAGAGGTCATGGACAGGGAACACTGCTATGTGCCTACACTCCTACCTACTGGGGATGCCGAGGCAGGAGAATTACTTGGTCCAGGAGGTCGTGACCGGCCTGTGCAGTACAAGGAGACTCTGTCTCAGTAATAACCCATAAACAAAGAGCGTGAGGATCCTGAGATTCAGTAGTAAGCGCAATACACAGGTGAGACCGCACCGGTGCTCCTTGATTCTGGCAGAACCCCACAGACAGAGCAGGTCCTCAGTCCAAAGGGCAAATCAGGTCGGGCAACCTCCTGGGACACAAACCTCAGCGTCGCCACTGCCCAGAGCCCCTCACACTCCGGCCTTGGCTGCCCCTCGCACCCCACCCCCAGCACACCCGCTGCCTCTGCCCACAGTGCCCTTGACCACCTGCACACTCATCCCCTTCCTCCAGGGTCCAGGTCTAGCGGTTCTGGGAAGCCACATCCCCTTCTTTGTCCCGAGCAGCCTCCACCGCTCCTCCTCTGTGGTCTCACGACTGACTCTCTGCACACAGGCCCGTAAGCTGCACAGCGATACGGCCCGAGAGGCAAGGTATTGGGGAACACCTATGGGTGTGAGAACCAGATTCATCTGGGTTCCAATGCAAGCATCTGCTTCTCATATGTAACTTTAAACATGCTGTTCAATTTCTCTACACTGTTTCTTTTAAGGATAGTAATGCTGGTTCTATACAATAAGCGCCAGGATGAAATGAGGTTATTTCTGTAATTCCCTAGTATGGGACTTGGTCTCCAAAATGTATTATTCCCTTGCAGATCTCAAGTTCCTCTAAGGCAGAACCTGTTTCACTAGGGATGTCCCACCTTCAGCTGCCCCCGGCTCCTAGCAGGCGCTCGGCAGGTGTTAAGCTGAATGAGCAGGCCCGGTCAGCTGGGGAACACGGCTTCTGCACCCACAAGAAGAGCCTGCACGCAGAGGCCAGAAGCCGCGTCCAGGTGGATGGGGCGCACGCCCTGGCACTCCCTCAGCGGCGCTCCACGCTTGTCCTAGAGTGCCCATCCGCCAGTCCTCTCCAAGAACACGTCCCTCATTGCTCTTAGGGGTTGTTGCTTGCTGGTGGTGCTGGGGATTAAATGCAGGGCCCTGACCCTAAGCTACATCCCAAGGCCATGTTAAACGTATTTTGTTGAATCTTATTCTCTAAAACAGTGCCTTGCTCGAGAGTCCAGGAAGATTCTGAGCTCACTGTGCAGCCCAGCTGGCTCTGAACTCACAGCAATCCTCCCACCTCAGCCTCCCGAGTTCTGGGATGACTGGTGCACTCTACCGGACTGGGGAGTCGAACCCAGGGCCTTGCGCTTGCTGCCGGCTCTCTGCCACACACCGCAGGGCTCTTCCTGACCCGCCTGGCGACTCCACGCCTTTCTGAGACCTCGCCAGGGCAGGCTCAGCCCCGGGCCCGCCGACCACCCCTCCAACTAGCGGTGCTCTCTCTGGAGCTTACTGTGAGCCCAGCACTGCTCCCAAGAAGACGCGGAACGTCAGGAGCCTCCAGTGACTCCGCTCTGGGGCCTGGTGTGGCCAGCTGTAACGGAGGACTAGCACAGCGACAAGACGATGCAGTAAAATGCATGCGGATCCGTTTTCCTCCCATGCACCCCATGAGAGTGCCAGGACTGAGTGCAAACCCTGGAGTCGCAGGAACACATCTGCATTTTCTTCATGTGTTTACATTCTCCAAAGATAAGTTCTGCATTATAAAACCTAGATAAGCACACCTATCACAAGGGTAACTAATACTATGTGTGTACTTGTTATCTGTGGGCACGTAACAAATCAGCTCTGAAGGGAATGGCTCAAAACCAGCCGGAACTGTAGTTCGGCTCCCGAGGAGTTTGAGAGCAGCGCTACCATGGCCAGGGACTCTGCAGCCCGTCAGAGGCTACGGCAGGGTTCGGGTTCAAGGACTGTTCAGTTACGTGCCTGGTGCCTGGGCTCAGGAAGCCAGAGCTGAGCAAAGCAGGGCTCCCTGTGGGCCCAAACCACGCAGTTCTCCTCACAGATCCTTCGTGGTCTCTGGCTGTCCCACAGAGCAGCTCAGGACTTAGAAGGTGCAGAGAGAGAAAAAGAGAAACAGGGATAGGAACAGAGGGAGACTGAGAGGCAGGGAGGAAGACAGCAAGCCCAGGGACCTTGTGTCAGCACGGCCAGCCTGGCCCGCACGGCCGGGCGGCATCTGCTGCCGCAGACTCAAGTCACCGTCACCTGTTAGAGGACAGTAACTACACAACACCTCTGTTTGAAAAAGTGCCAAAAGTTTGTAGACTGGATCTATAAACACCACAGTACGTGATACGCCTGGTCCTCAACAAGCAGTGGCAGTGTGAAAAAGGACCAGAATGACTTACGAAATGACATAAAACCATCTCTGCCTCCTACCGCGTCTACCTTCACTCTCTACCTTGGGTTGAGGGAAAAACGTTTATCAATTTAGGCAGAAGATAACAAGAGAGCTTGGGGAATATCATAGTGGCTAAAGCGCTGGCCCAGCATTTGCAGAACCCCAGACTCACTTTCCCAGCACCACACGAAAATTAGCTGAGCGTGGTGACACAAGCCTGTGACCCCAGCACTGGGAGAGCTGAGGCAAGAGGACCCCCACGAATTCAAGGCTAGCTTAGACTACACGGTGAATCCGGCGGAGCGAGGCCTTGTCTCAAAAAATAAAGTAAATAAAATAAAAAGAGAATCAAAAATAATTCTAGTTTTCATGTGATGGTCCCTTGCTACCTGCTATGCCCAGCGTTAAATTCCTTGCACGTGTCATCTACTTGAGTCCGAGAACAACCCAACGAGGCTCTCACGTCGTTAACTTCTTTTATGAGGAGAACATGGCAGACTGTCTGGGAGTAGAGAGCTGGGATTTTGCTTTGTTTAGTGTTTTTGTGGTACTGGGTTTCAAATCCAGAGCTGTCACACTGGATATATAATACACAGACTTTTTTTTTTTTTTTTTTGAGACAGTCTATGGCACTAAATTGCCTAAGCTGGGCTCTTAACTTGTGATTCTCCTGCCGTGGCCTCCCAAAGTGCTGGGACTGCAGGCCTGGGCCACTGGTCCCAGCTCAGAAGCTAGCGCAAGAGGAGGGGACCCAGACAAGGCCTGGGCCTGGCAGCCTGACGGCTGTGCACCCAACCGAGTCCATCTTTGTTGGGATAAGCAGCTGAGGAACTTTCAACACAATTTTTCCTTTCCTTGGCTACTCTAATTTGAGAGGCAGGGTAATTGTGGAAGTGCACGGACGAGACCCAAGAGCGCAGGGGGGTCTTAAACCCAGAAAAAGCAGTATAGGCTGATGGGCAAAGAGGAGAGGAGGCGACACGGGCCCCTGGAAGCCAGGCAGCGGGAGGCCGGACGCAGGCCCACCCGCCGGGTTAGGGCCTTCTCCTCACAGGCTTCGTGCAGAGGGGTGGGCCCAGCCTCTATCTAACAAGCGGCGCTGCACCCTCACCGTGCCCACCTCACTGTCTCAAGCTTGCAGTCTGCCTCCCGCCTGAACGGCACGGGTCGTCTCCACGGCCAGCCCCTCGGAGCGGAAGGCTGTCCGGGCCACACCCGGTGCCACCGAGCAGGCACGGCAGCGGGCAGAGCACAGAAGATGGGACACCCACTCAGTCTTCCTGGCCGGGCCCAAGGGAAGGCGCGCAGGACCTGGAGCCCCGTTCTCCAGCAGCTCCTGGCCCAGACCCGGCAGCCCGGCTGGGCCGCAGAGGTTCCAGCACAAGCAGCAACACGTCTCAGCGTCCCTGACTCCTCGGCCGGAGCGACGACGCCTCCGCGGGACGCGGGGGCTCCCTTCCTGCCGCCCAGCACCGGCCCACCTGCGCCCCGTGGCTAGTGTCTGGGCCTTCTTACGCTGCATTCGCTCCAGGCACCTTCCTGGACCCTGAGGTGCCGCGGCCCTCACGTACTCACAGTGCGATCTCTGGAAATCGGCCATTCGGGGCAGACGTTCACAGCGCGCACCATTCGGCCAGGCGGGCCTGAGCCCTCCCGCAGGCCGCGTTCACACCGGGAACTGACACTTCACGAAACGCCCCCCACAGCGGGAGGCAATACGAAAGACGCGTACCCACGCAACGCCTGCCCAGTTCCCGCACCATCAGGGTCCACCGAGACGCATTCTTGGCCCCGAACGGCTGCCCCGCCGGCTCCTGCAGGAGTTCCCGTGCAGCTGGGCATCAGCCTAGCCAAACCGCTGCGGCAGGTGCGTTCGGCTGCGTCACCACGGCCTGCCTGGACTTTGCAGCCCTGGGTCCACCCGCGCGGGGAAAGTTGCTCCATCCACCCAAGCACTTCCGCTGCCGGCCAGGCGAGACCGCCCACACACCCCTTCGGGCCGGAGCGGCCTGTGCCCGGCCTGTCAGCCCAGCTGGAGCACAAGCCTTCGCAGCGCCGGCGCACAGCTTCAGCGAGAGGCAGCCTGGCGGGCAGGCCTGTGCCCGGCACGCGGGGAGGCTGAGGCAAGCGGAACTGAAGCGCAGGCCCATGGGGAAACTCTGGAACTCAGCAAGGGCCAGTTGCAAAATCAGGAATATAAAATGAGAAAAAGAGGCGGGACATCTGTCCTTAACTTTTCAAATATACTACTCACCTTGCAACTCAGAAAAAAAGAAAAAGGAAAAGAAATGAAAGAGAAAACGGCCTGGGAAACAGGTCAGCACGAAGACCTTTGAGGCTGTAGGGCTGTTTGTTTGTTTTTGCTTTTTGAGACAGGGTCTCACTCGGTAGCCCAAACAGGTCCTGAACTCACTGTGGAGCCCAGGCGGGCCTTGGACTCACACTCACGGCAATCCTCCCGCCTCAGCCTTCCGAGTGCCGGGATTACAGGCGTCTGCCGGCATGCTTCCGTGGAACTCAGGTACGCTGACTTAGCGCTTGCCTAGCTTTAGCCACTGGGCCATTCCTCCAGCCTCATGCAGACCTCTTGTCTAATCCCCAGTGCCACAAAACTACAACAAAAATTTAAGGGTGACAATAGCTAAATAATAACAATGACTGCTCAGCAGGTAAAAGGTAAGATTTACATTTAGAACAACATTTTCTTAGAAACTTGTACAAAAAATTTTACCTGAATTTCAAAGTTAAAAACCTAAAGTCAACTACGTTCAGCTTTTCGGTCGGCAGCTTTAGGCTTTGCCCTCCTCGTCCTGGGGATTTCCGAGGCCTGCACCCTGCCCTGTGGGCCAGTGGCAGGAAGGCTCTGTCAGAGGCGCCCTCAAGGGACGCCCACGCCTTGTGGTACCTTCTCCTGCCTATTCTCTGGGCAGAAAGGCACATGGTGCCGGGAACAGCACCGTTCAACTGTGACACCCCAGCTTCTTAAGAGGGGTGCCGCTGGAAGGACCCCGGGCACCAGGGAAATTCTTCTCTCACAAGAACAGCTACCCAGGGAGAAAACCTCCAAGGCTGCTCACAAGAACCACCCAAAAGATGGCTTCAGGGACCCAAGTTCTTTCTACAGATCCCTCTCCGCTCCTCTCAGCTCGTGGACATCTGATCCCATGGCATCGAGATGGCTGTTCTTGTTTGCAGGGCCTTGTACTCAGAATGGCGGGGGGGGGGGGGGGGGGGGGGGGGGGGGGGGGCAGCCGAAGAGGAGACATCCCTACCCTGAGTTCCTTTTAAATTAAGAAACATTTTACATAGAAAGGAACAGTGGAAATCTGTAACTGGAGTTTCCAACTGATACTCATTCCCTCCTGCAGCGTGGGGGCAGACAGTGGTCACCGCTACCTGCCCTGGCCGAGCAGCACAGAGCCGAGGGCCTTGAGCAGGTGCACGCCCTCCCCCCGCCCCGGCCCCGCCATCCCAGAGAGTCCTGGGGAAAAGCGGACTGATTTCTTGGAGGGAAACAATGTCAAGTGGCTTTCTACCAAAAGTTCTTCTCTCTACTTGTGTTTTTAATCTTCTGATTTATGCCAACACTTCACCAGCCGAGACCATCAGCTGCTTTTCAGGTTTTTAAAGTTTCAGTGACTTGGAAGAACGGAGGCAGCCAAGGTCAGCCGTGACCTGACCCTTCACCAGGCAGGTCGGACTGCGTCTCCCTGCTACCTGGCTGTGTGCACTCCTGTTCCGCAGGGACACTGGGAGGTGCGATCAGAAGCACGGGAACTTGCCTCTCATCCCCCATCTACCCCCCTATACTTTATACACCCCATTTCACAGATCAGCAAACAGCGCAGACGGGAAAAGTCGCCCAGCAGAAAAGCAGCCTCAATCAGCGAACCTGGGACGTTTTCCCTCAGCTTTCACAAAGCCTCAGAGCTCCAGTTTGAGCTGAATTCCATAAACACCTGCACATAACCCGAGTCCCATACTGCAGACCACAGAAATAAAAAGACAGGAGGCCGGGAGACTGATGGGGTAAGGGAACTGAGGAGGGCCTTTCAGAAGGACGAACACGGTATACAGAAAGTGGAGCGGACTTACACCAGGCCACTTCATCTTCCACAGCCTGAGTAGCTCCTTGGTGAACACCAGAGGACGGGAAGAGGACGCACTTACTGACCCATTGCATGCCAGACAGTAAAGGAGCGTTTACACAAAACAAGAGACAAGGCCTCTGTGGCTGCTCCATTCTCCAAAGACACAGACAGAGCTGCCCACGCAGAGCTTCTGGGATGTTTGCCTTCTCATCACACCAAGCATTCACAAAGATTCAGCCCCATGGCATACTTTAAAAAACTGATGGGAAAAAAAACTCAGTAAGAGTTAAGTTGTATTGAAATTAATGAATTTTAAAAACTTAATAAACATTTACTTAAACATTTATTTTCATTTTTCCATATGTAGTTTTCTTCTCATGATTGGAGTTTAGATTTTTACCATGTCATACACATCTCAACTATTTTAATGGACCTTAAAATTCCTTAAGTCCTGAGGTTTTGCCTACAACATCAAATGGTTAAAATAAGAATCAACAAATCTTTAGACCCTGTAACCCATGTGGAAGAGGCAGACATGGCTGAGCTGGGGAAGCTATTATACCCCTCACCTAATTCAGCAGTGTGCCTTCACAGGACCAATTCACTTCTGTGCAGAGTGGTATAAACCACCTAGATCTTTCACGTGTCTTATTTCACATATCCCTTCTCAACAGCTTGGTGTCTAGGCACTAAATTAGTATTGTTCATTAAATTTTTTGGATCAAAGAGGCTAAGACGTCGAGCATCATGCAAGTAGTAATGGAAGGAATCAAGATTTAAAGCAAATCTGTACCACCCCGAGCACATTTTGCATTTCTGCTTTACGCCTTGAGGATGCAGGAGACATTTCAGGTGTGGGACCCTCGGATGAGGCTGAACTGAGAAGGGGCACTGACGGAGGGAAGGACACCCTCCTGGGAGGGGCAGCAGGCCCACTGGGTGATGAGGGGCGACTCAGTCTTAGTCTCTCTTTGGGCTGCTATCTTTAAAAAGCCACGCACCTGGGTAATTTATACACAATAAAAATGCATTTCTCATGGTTCTGTAAGCAGAAAAGCCCAGGATCAAGGCATGAGCAGGCCGGGTATCTGCTGAGAGCAGCTCCGCTTCTGGCACGGCACCTTCCTGCTCATCTTTCAGAGTAGAACTCTGCCCTCACACAGCGGGAGCCTACAGGCAAGGCTGCCCTGTCTTTAGCCCCCAGGCTTTCACGAGGGTGCTAATTCCACTGAGGAGAGAAAAGCCCAAAGACTACACCTCTCACTACGATAACACTGGAGTTCCCAGTGTCTTCACAGGTTCCCTGCCAATGATGAACCCGGCAGCGAGGAACAGCAAACCATTCCTGCTGGCTGTCCTGGTCAAGTACAGACTAATCCTACTGGAGAAAATCATACCACATGATTTCGTTCACTCATCTGATTGGCCAGAACTAATGATTCTAGAGTCACCGGCCACATGCCGCATCTCCTGCCCAGCTTGTGGCCTGCGTGTGACACAGAAGTCACACACACGTATGGGCTGTTTGCCCTGGTGTACTTCCAGCACCACTGTGCTTTAGCATATTCTACGCTCCCTGACAGCACGAACTACTTAGGTCTTGGTGGCCACTGGGCCCACTGCAGTAGAAGACATGGAAGAAACACTCAATAAATATGTACTGACTTTAACCCGATGTCACTTTGGAACCTGATGTCAGTGGGAAGTCAAGCCAAAGCCGAGGGTGTCACAATTACTCCAACCAGAACTTTCTTGTAAAATACTAATTCTTCAAGTTCTCCCTTGAGGGCTTTTTTTATTATTATATCAATAGTGCTAATCCTGAAATTGTAAATCCCACACCTGACACGGCATCACCCACATCCAAGCACAGTTCTCCTAAAAGCCTGGAGGTTTTATAGGAAACTAGAGACGCCTTCCCTTTCCCTCCCCACTCAAGCTTCCTCTCTGGAAGTGGCATTTTAGAGTTTCTAAGAGAAGGAGGACAGAATGTCCCTGCACATCTCCTTTCTGTGCTCGGAATAACCACCCCCCCCCCAACTCCCTCCAGTGGCCTGCCCACCTCTCTAATCTCATCGCCTAATATTCTCCTTCTCCTCAACACTCCAGCCCCACAACCTGTCTTTGAATTTTTTGAAACCAACAAGTCTCTTCCTACCACGATGTCTCAAAGGAAAGTATCTCCTTGGCCCAAGCAGATGTTTCCACACTAATTAAATTATCCATCCTCAGTTCTTGCTTTACATGTGATCTCCTTTTCGACCACAAAAAAAAAAAAACAGTACCCATGTGGTTCCCTTTTTTATCGTGTCCATGTGACCCTGCATTTGCAGCACTCACCTGAGTTGCGTCTGGGTGTTCTGCCAGCCCTCAGCCCTCAGCCCTCGGGCTCTCTCGGTGCTCTATTGGCTCCTGACCACGTACACGACTGTGTTCATGCTGCTCATGGGTGAAACTCTGGTGCCAGAGGAGCCTCGCACCACGTGGGGCTTCCGTGAAGACTGGCTGCGTGAAGGAAAGAAAGAATGAAGGAAGGCACTCTTGGCGAGCTGTCCTCCACTCCAACTCTCCTGCCTACTTATCTAGTGCACGTCCTTCTGTCTGCACGAAGGGGTCATCTAAGGATACCGATACATTCACTTGGGACGAGGAAGGTGACTGGTTCCTACCAGCAGAATGAGGTATGAGATGTATCAGTAATGGAGAAAAACGTGCAGAATGTAGGCGGGGGTGCAGTGAATTTAAGGACAAATTTCCTAGGGCAGAAATATGTCCTTAAAACCTAAAAAAAAAGAAATCATGTTAGAGCTGCCTAGAGCTTAGTAGGCGAAAGATTTTAACCCCTATCAAATTTAAGTCATACAGTAGGGCTAATAATATCATTTCTAAGAGATAAGTTGGGCTGGGGGTGTAGCTCAGTGACTAAAGCACTTGCCTAGCAAAGTCAAGGCCCTGGGTTCAATTCCCCAGCACCACATAAACCAAGTGTGGTGGTACACATCTATAATCCCAGCATTTGGGAGGCTGAGGCAGGAGGATTGCCATTAGTATGAGGCCAGCCTGGGCTACATCTACATGGTGAGTTCAGGACCAGCCTGGACTACAGAGCAAGACCCTGTCTCCAAGAAACAAAAGACTTAGGGCTCACCTATCAGAAGAGATTTACTGGGCCTCTCAAGAGGAAAAGATAAGAGATCAGACACGCTCTTTGGTCTACCTACAAGTTCACAGAAGGGGCGCAAGGCAGCCCTCCCGGGGCTCACTGGCTGCGGACGACAGTTTTAATTATCTCAGTAGTTGCATAGTTTAGAGATTTACTATCTGATTCACAGTAATTTTCCATGGAATTCTATCTCCAGGTGTTCAGTACCAAATGTTCTCAATAAACTTTATCTCAGTGCAATCATTCAGACGGAAGGAAGCCGTCGCCCTACTACAGTTCTCTTTTCTGAGGCTCCTGCTTTGTTTTTGGTCCTTAGTACCTGGGATTGGAGCCAGGGCCTTGGGCAGGCTCAGCAATCATCTCTGCCCTTGAGCTACAACCTGGACTTTTTCACTGACTGGCTGTTTTGTTTTTCCCCATTTTCTCGATATGTGTAAGTGCAAAATTTAAGGTTTACAATGAAGTTTAGCATTTTGTGCACCTGCGTATCTTGTCAAGATGACAGGAACTTTCCTACTCTTTTGTCTCTCCCTCTACCCAGCCCTCCCTCCCTCCCCACCCTATGCCCCCCTTTCACTTTGTTTTTCATTTTAAGTTCCATTGTTTTGGTTTGTTTCGCTTTGCTTTGTTTTTGACAGTCTCACTCAGCACTGTAGGCTGGTCCTCAACTCACTATGTAGCCCAGGCTGGCCTCGAACTCATGGTAATCTTGTCTAATCCTCCCTGGTGCTGGGATTACAGGTTTGGGGCACCATGCCTGGCTTACTGTGGTACTGGGGAATCAAACTCAGGGCCTTATGCTTGCTAAGCAACCACTGTAACTCTTATGCTACTTTTCCAGCCATCGTTGTTGTATTTTAGACAAATCCTTGCCACCGCCCTGGCCTTGAACTGGCCGTCCTCCTGCCTCAGCCTCCTCCCACGTAGTTGCTGTTACTGGTGTTCATCTCCCCGCCTTCTTGAGACCTCTATTTCCAGCACTGTCAGGCACTGCACCACTGCTGGGGAACGGCAGCACTGTGGCGCTGTGGCGTCCATCAGTACTGGGGGATCTTTAGGCAGGTGCCCACTCCCTGTTCCACATGGCTATCCCAAGGGGCATGATCAGTTCATTCTCCATCCTAGCTCCTCTGTTTAACGATCTCAGCTTTCCACATCCAGATCTATTACAGGTAAGACTGATAGAGTCTTCATTAATCTCTCACCTGTCATACTAACTCTGTGATCTTGCACAAGTTATGCAACCTCTGGATGCCTCCCAGGGTTGAGTTAATTACTGAGTGAGCAATTATATGGAACTCCTATGTGAAGAATTATTTCATAATATTTAGTGCTCGGTAGATGTTCACTGATATGACTGAGAGCACTGCACCACTCGTGGCTGCCAGCAAGCTCCTGGAGGGAAAAGTACTAAGCTCATTCATTCCTGCGTCCCAGGGGCCTGATTCAGCGCTCCGCAAACTGAGTGCTCAACACATACGTGTTGAGTTAAGCTCCCCTGGCCCTGCCTGTCCGCACCACTCCAGCATTACTCGCCACCTAGCTGCTGCTCTGACATCCCGTGTGCAAACCCTTTAGCCACAGTGAGCTACTGCTGATTTGCCTTTGCTTGTCCTACGCTACCTGGCTCATCGTAGGTCGTAGGCAGTTCATCACAGTTTCACACTAACTATATTTCCAAATTCCAATAATGAGGAAACCATATGGAACGTGTATACGAGCAGCTGGTAAGTATGCATTTGCACCCCAAGCGAGTCATGATTCAGGAGTGGGAGGAGATGTCCAAACCTTCAGGCAGCGAGACTGGAGCTGACCGGCAGGAGAGGAAGGGTGGGGGGCTGCCTACACAAGAGACCGCGTGCCTGGGGGCCTTCTCCAGGGTGGCACACAGCGCCTGGCACATACTACTGCTCAGTGAATGTCATCCAATGAATGAATTTTTTCACACTTGCAGCCCTAACACTGGGGCTGGACGTGTGCTTATCAGCATGCCCTGCAGCTGAGCACACAGCCCTGTCCCACTCTATTCCCATGACCGCATTATTAGCTCCATCCACGCCAGATCCTCACCTTAACCTCAACACAGCAGCTGGTCACGCCTTGAAATCACACTTGTGCAGTGACAAAGTAGTCAACACACCCGTGGCTTGAACCTCTTCTTGATGCCCAGTGTCCTAGTTACTTTCTCATTACTGTGACTCAATACTTGACAACCACAGCTTTACGGAGGAAAGATTTCTTTTAGCTTACGTTTTCAGGAAGTCACAGTCCATTTATGGTGGGTGGCTGGAAAATGGTGGCATCCCATGGTGGGGCTGGGACCAGGTTCAGGACCAGAGCCGGAGCTCCACAGGCCAAGGTCCTCACAGCATGGAGGAACAGAAACAAGTCCCGGAGGAAGGGCAGAACCAGCACACACCCCTCCAGGTAAAGCCCTAAGCAACTGCCCCTTCCATCCAGGCCCCACATCCCAACAGTATCCATAGGTACAAGAGGCTTTTCAGGGGCACTCTAGATCCAAACCATGGCATCCAGAAAGCTACCAACGAGTGTTGCCTCCTGTCAGACCGAGAAATCCTTTCTTTGCTATCTCTTCAATATATCCTATTATTATTATTATTATTATTATCATTATCATTATTTTGAAGAAAGGCCTTGCTCTGTAGTCCAGGCTGGTCCTGAGCCCGTTATATAGCTCAGGCTCACCTCAACCCCACGGCAGTCCTGCTACCTCGGCATCCCTAATGCTAGGATTACAGGCAGGCACTACCACACTCAGCTAATCTGTCTGTGCAGACCTTGTGCAGGGTGGCCACTAAACTACACCCCCGGCCCATATTCTCTCTCCAAACCAGTTCAGCCTCAGGCAACAGTTCTCCCATCAGGACCAGGTCTATGAGGAAGAAACTTCAGAGATCAGCCACGTCTTCCAGCCAGATACAGTTGTTTGTTCCCTCTTTCCATATGTGAGAAAGAAAAAGGTTTTGCATTGGTTTCCCCAATCTACACTGACTTTCCAGCCATACTTTTAAAGTACTCTAGACAGCAAGTGATAGAGGAGTTGGCTAAAAGTGGCTTAAAAATAAAGATTCTGAGTGTGGATCTAGCTCAGCAATTCTGAACCATTCCCACTGGTCCCAAGACCTGCCACTGGTCAGACCCTATAAACTGCCAACAATCTTCAGAGGCAGAGAAAGAGAGGATCTCTATCTCATGTCCCCCTACAGATATTTCATCCCTTTGACCAGAATCAGTACCATCTACCCATCATTAAAGAATCACTAGGCAAAGAGAGGCCGACACAATCTGGCTTAGGCTGGTGATCAGCCCTCTGTGGCTGGGCAGAGTCCAATTTCTGCCTCCAGAAGAAGACAGTAAGTGATAGCAAGGGTTAATAGCAGGGTAGAGAGCAGATGCAGGCCATGGTGGGCAGCCAACAACGGCTGCAGTAGATAAGCTTGGCCACGAGCAGAGAATGAGTGAGATTATTCCAATTTTGTCCTTGGGGAAGTCAAATCGCTCCAAGACAAGGATCTTTCTGACTCTGAGTCGCAATCTGGTGGTGGTGATCAAGCCCTTCCAAAAGCAGTAGCTCAAGATGGCCTTCTAGTCATTATCTCCATGCACTGGAGAGCAGCAAGAGCCCACCAGAATCTTCTAGCAAACAAACTATTAAAATAGATTCACCAGTGCAAAGAAGACTAAATTTTCTTGTAATACCGGGTCACAAGGTTTGAACACATCCTAATTCCAGGTACATGTTAAGACTGAAACGGTGGTATCTGGCCTCAATGTTACAAAACAGAACAATGCCTCTCTCTGGAGATTATAATTTTTTCATGGCCAAGAAAAGCAGTTCACAACTTTAGATTCTCCTAAGGGTTTTACAAAAGTTCTTTTAGAACAACTTGAAAACTTCTAATTCCTTCTGTAAAAAAAATTCAAACATGTGCGAGGCAACTGTTTGATCCTGAGGCACGCTGGTAAGCTCCCCTCTGCAAGGTTCACGTTAAGCGTAAATGTGATGGTCATGCGCCAGTGCGCTGATGACTCACTCCCTATTCATTCACGTACCCTTAAACTGACCACCCCCGCTCCTGTTTATACTTGTTGGGATCTGGCAAGATCACCAGTGCTGAAAGCATAGGCATCCCACGAGGGCCAGGAGGGAGCGTCCTGGGCTGAACTGTGGCCCCAGAACCCACACGTTGAAGTCGATGAGCATGTACTTCAGATTTTGACAGCGTGTGAAAAGGGTCTTTGAAAAGATGACTAACCCAGTCCTATGAGAGGCTAAGGGAGGAGGAGCAACGGCTTGAGCCCAGCCTGGGCATGCTGGGGACCAAGTGAGACCCTGCCTCAAAATAAAACAGAAAAACAAATTGAGCATATGGCTCAGTGCAAAGGCTCTGAGTTCAATCCCCAGTACCTAAAAAATAAATATGAATAAATAAATAAATTTTTTCAAAAGGCGACTGAGTGAGAACAGTGTGATGCTGCGGGTGGACTGGACCCTGACTCATCCCGACCACTGTCACTGTAGAAGAAAGCCGGGTGCGAAGAGACCGTGGGAAGCCCAGCGGAAGACCCACAAGCACACAACAAGAAGGTCGGCACTGCTAGCCAGGAAGAGCCCGCTACAGAGACCTAGCCCGCCGGCACCTTGGCCAGGGGCTTCTACAACCTGAGTCTGGTGCTGTGCCTCTATCATCCCACACTCTGGGAAACTGAGGCAGGAGTGTCACAAGTTTAAGCCCAACCTGGGGAATTTTTTGACTTAGTAAGAACCTGTCTCAAAATCCAAAAAAAA
Source organism: Ctenodactylus gundi (assembly GCA_004027205.1). Lineage (NCBI taxonomy): Eukaryota > Metazoa > Chordata > Mammalia > Rodentia > Ctenodactylidae > Ctenodactylus > Ctenodactylus gundi. The sequence continues at coordinate 233,227 of PVKB01001704.1, read as the reverse complement.
AAAAAGGATGGGGGCTGACCATAGTGCAAAGGCCCTGTGTTCCAACCCCAGGACTACAAAAACAAATGAAATAAATGTCTGTTGTTTTAGCCACCCAGTCTGTGGAATTCTGTAATGGCAGCTTAGCAAACAAATAAATATAGGGAGTAAAGGAGCTCTGTCTTGGGAGCTTCCTCTGATTTCTTCACCTCCTTGCTCCGCTCCTGGGGAAGTCCCCACCATTCCTCCCTTCCTGGGCATGGCAGCTGGCCTTGCAGGAGCTGCAGGGTCTCTGCCCAAGATAAAGGCAACCTGACACCCAGACTCCTCAGCCGTGAGCACCCAGGCAGGCCTCAGGTTACGAAAGCCGCCTCCTCTGCTTCCGCTGTGCTCCAGCGATGACTAAGGTGTGCTCTGGGCTTGGGCCGTAGAAGCAACTTTGCCTGGAAAGGCTTGGGAAAGAAGCAATGAGTTACGGGCCTGCAGAGTTCACTTACTCACCTAAGAAAATGGCCAGGAATGAAGCTCCTCCAGGCAGCAAGAAGAAATAGATAAGCATGCTTTCAGCAGAACTGAGTTTCAAGGGCGTATCCTGCCAGATTGAGATCATACGTCCTCACGCTGCAGGCCCTCCCTGGCAACCACAACGGCGGCCATGGGAGCCTGTAATCTAGACGGAAGGAAAACTGCCCTCCACCGTGAGGAACCCAGCGTTGAGATGACAGAAGGGAGGAAAGGAGCATCGTGTTTAATTAAATTAAGAGACTACTGAGGTTAAAACCCGGCATCATGACTGGAAGATGTTATGTCATCTAAGCTGCCATCTTTCACCTCTGAAACAAGAATAACAGCAGCTACCTCACCAACTACGACAACGTAACAAAGCCACCAGAGAAGCCGGCAGGGCTGAGCGAGTGGCAGCAGCAATGGCGGTACTGGCAGTAAGTAATAAAATGGAAGACCAAGCAGAAGCAGGCCTTCCAAGGGCTCCGGCACAAGCTTAGCTTTGCACTCCTTGGGCCCAGGAGGAGGCAGAGATGTGAGTATAAAGGTGGGAGCGGGGACCAAGGTCTTTCTGGGATGGAAGAACGTCGACTGAGCCAGGGCTGGAGGCAATCTCAAGGCCGAGGCGGAGGTCTGGGTGAGCTCCCTGTAGCCCCGCGGTCTACCCGCCTCCATGGCTACAGACATAAATGACAGACAGCTATGCTTGCCCCGCTAGAACAATTCAAGTCGCTTCGCCTCGGAAGCGGTCTTCCCAAATTAACAAAGCCTCCTCAGTTATGTCCCAGGGCAACGGCCCCGAGACCATGGGAAGCTGCTCTTTTAAAAAGTAGACTGAGAAAGAGGAGGCCCTGAAATTTAGATCAACACCCAGACCCAGCGTCACAAGGCCTTTCCAGCCTGGAGACTGTCAAGAATGTAGTGACTGATGCCCAGCACCAGTCCGGTGACTGGCCTCTTCCAGCCAGGAAAGCTGGACTCAACCAGGGGATTCCACTTCCACTTTAGGAAGAAGAGTACTTGGAAATCTGAGAGAAACATGAGAGGTACTTTTTTTCTCCATTACCAGGAATATTCAGACAGGCTCTAGGATAGTTTACAACTATTAATAAAAAGACGGTTATTCAACAGAAAAGTTACAGTGAAATCATCTACCAACTAGTTGAAAAATTCAAATTTAACCCTTATTATAAGTCTACATAAAACTATTTCCTAAATGAATTGAGGGTTTATTGTTTACAGAAAGGAAGAATAACAGAAAGAACAGAAACAAAGGAGTAGATGGAGAAAAGAGAAGGAAGAGAAGAAGAGATATGAACAAGCTAGAAGAAAATGGAGGTATGTTATCTTCAGGTAGTGTGGCAGCCTACTTGCAAACTGGATGATACATGTCCCTTTCCACTTGAGTATGGGCAGACCTTGAGACTGCCTTGACCAACAGGGTAGCTGGCGTCTGAGGCTTTATCATAAAAGGCCTTCAGAGCTCCCGGTTTGTTTTCTAAGTCTCCGAAGGCTGACACACTGGAAGGGCCACTTGCAGGCCTGTGATGGACAGTCCTGCCAAGCCAGCTCTGTAGCCATCCCCATCAAGGCCCACACACGAGTGATGCCATCTTGGGTTTTCCAGACCAGGCCACCCATAGGCTGAATGACTTCCCCAACACCGTGTGTTGTAGAAAAATCACAGCTGAGCCCTGCCCAAAGCCCTGACCTACAAAAATTACACAAGATGGTTGCTCTTTGAAACTCTAAAGTGTTACAGTCATTTGATAGGAGATAATAGACTGGTGGTGAAGACCTCCTAAACGCAGAGACTTGTTAGGAATTCAAGTAAAAGAATACTGTAGCTACCTGAAATCTGTAAACTACTATGACAATCGTCAACTCATACCAGAATGAAAGGCAACATAAAATTTTGTAATGTACCTATCAAAAAGTCAAGAAACAAATACAATAAAATATAAAAATAACAAGAAGCTACTTTCAGAAAAACAAAAAAGCAAACAAGAGAAAACATGTACAACGTTGTCAGTAATGCAATAAATGCAAATTAGATAACAAGAAAATTTTTTGCCTTCACATTTGAAAGGATTTAAAAAATGCCAACATCCCCTGGGCATGAATGGTGAGGTCACACCAAGAAGATCACACACTTAAGCCCAGCCTGGGCATTTAGCCACTACCCAGCTCTTGCCTCAAAATACTAAACCTTCTGGAAGACAAAGTAGACAAATTTCTAAAAGACATAGGGGTAGGCAAAGACTTTCTTCACAAGTCGCCAAAAGCAAAAGAAATTATCCTCATTACTAACAAATGGGATCTTGTCAAACTAAAAAGTTTCTGCACAACAAAGGAAACTATCAACATTGTAAAGAGATCCAACAGACTAGGAAAAAATATTTACCACCAACATCTCAGATAAGAAGCTTATAACCAGAATATACAGGGAGCTGAAGAAAAGTAAGCCTACCAAAATAAAGGATCCAATTGAAAAGTGGGCAAATGAAATGAAGAGGCAGTTCACTCATGAAGAAATGCAAAAGGGCAATAGATACATGAAAAGATGCTCAACATCTCTAGCCATAAGCGAGATGCAAATCAAAACAACGCTAAGATACCATCTCAGCCCAGAGAGAATGGCCTACATCAACAAGTCAAGTAGCAATCAGTGCTGGTATGGCCGCCTGGGAGAAAGGCACCCTCCTGCACTGCTGGTGAGAATGTAAATTTGTACAACCCCTTTGGAAAGCAGTATGGAGAGCTCTCAAAAGACTAAAAATAAATATCCCCTTCGATCCAGTGATACCCCTTCTGGGAATATATCCAAAAGAGACCAAAACAACATATAACAGAGATGTATGTATACCCATGTTCATAGCAACACAACTAACAATAGTTAAAACATGGAAGTCACCAAAATACCCATCAACAGACCAGTGGATACACAAACTGTGGTATTTATACACAATGGAATACTATGCATCTATAAAGTCCAACAGCGTGGAGGCCTTTGCGGGCAAATAGAAGAAGCTTGAGAACATCATGCTTAGTGAAGTGAGTCAGAAGCAGAAGGTGAAACATCAAATGGTCTCTCTGATATGAGAGACCCAGATCACAACACCTATGGAACTTAAGACTAAAGACAAAGTGAAACAGGGGGGTCAGGTGGGGGGGGGTGAGTAGAGGGAGGGACAAAAGGAGAGCGGGAAAGCCCTTGTCACCTTGACAAGATACGTATGTGCACAAAATGCTCAAGTCCATTGTAAACCTTGAATTTTGCATGTATACATATCAATAAAATGTGGGAGGAAATGGTGCTGAGGATGTAGATCAGCTGCCACAAAAAAAGAAAAGAAAAAGAAACAGCATTCAAGGCCCAGGAGACCACAGTATGGCAAGAACTTTGCCACTGTGCTGGGGGAACGTGAATTGGCAATCTTTCTAAAGAACTATCTACGACATAAGTCAAAAGCTGTAAATACCTATGTCTCAAATAAGCCTACTTTTTCAAATTAATCAGGCATAGGGTCCAAAATTTCTTGCAAACAGTCTCTTCCCAGCACCATTTAGAACAGAAATGATAAATGGACTTCAACAACGGAATTGTTGATAAATGTCACATGATGGGATAGAGGGGGCTAACAAAAATCATGTTTCCCAAAAATAGTTAATGCCAAGAGGGGGGCTCATAATAGAACTGAAGTGGTGAAAAACTTAAAAAACAGTTAAAAGTATACAGAAGGATCAGCCACGTCTGTTTACATAGAAGGTCAAATGCTTTTTTTCTCTTTTTGAGACAGGGTCTCTCTCTCTAGCCCAGGCTGGTCCTGAACCCACGATGGAGCCCAGGCTGGCCTCATTCTCATGGCAATCCTCCTTCCTCAGTTTCCCAAGTGCTGTGATTACAGGCCTGAACCACCACACTTTTCAGGGTACTAGGGAATCAAATCCAAGGCCCTGTGTTTCGCCCCAGCCTTGTATTTTTAAAAAAAACAAATGTATACACAGTGAGATATTAACAGTCGTCTCTGGACGAAGTGCTTAGAGAAGTGGTATTAGGAAAGAAATAAAGCTCCAGGCCAGGACCAGTAGCACAGGCCTAGGATCCCAGCACCACCCGAGGCTGCAACCGAAGGGCCGCAAGGTCAAGCCCAGCCGGGACAACTCAGTGACTTAGCACAGCTTTGTCTCAAACGCAAACCCAAAAAACGGACTGGAGATGGAGCTCTCCAGGAAAACTTTGGGCTTGATCCCCAGTGCGCGCGCACGCGCGCACACACACACACACGCGCACGCACGCGCGCACACACACACACACACACACACACACAATTACGTGCTGTGGGTCTGGAATGCACCCCACAGTCTGTATTTGGATGCTACTGGCTGTCTATGGAACCATGAGCTGCTGGGAGACCCGGGCCAGAGAAGATACACAAGCTGCTTCCTGCCTTCCGTAAGAGACCAGACTCGCCTGGACTTGGCTTCCGGTTAGCAACGGCCTGAGGAGCGGCTCCCCCTCGGCCTCGGCCAGGTACTTGCCCTGTGGCTGGCCGACCCTGAGTGGGCTGTGACATTCTACTGTAAGCTAAAATAAACTTTTACTCCCCTGATTTGTGGATGTCTGTGCATGAGTCACAGTGCTGAAAAAGTAACTAAGACCCTACCAATCACACCAGGGAGGAAGGGTGAGTGAAAACCAAGCAGAGAGTCAGCATTGTCGTCCACGAGTAGGCAGCCGTAACCTTCTCGGCACGTGGGAAGCCTGGAAGCCCACCCCGTCCAGCAGTCATGAGGCACGCCTCCCACTCCCTATGTGGGAAGAAGGCCTAGGAGAGAATCAAAAGTTTCACTACCCCCTGGTGAAGACCACACGCCACCCTGGAATACCCACCCCTCCAGCCTTCCTGAGTAGCCTGTCGCCCCACCCACTGGTGTGCTGGAGAAGCAAAGGGGCCAACCCGGACTTGAACTCCTTGTGTATACATTCCTCTTCCTATGTGGAAGAGTGGTGCCTGAGGACAACAGCTTAAAAAGGAGGTGCAAATAAACTCCCAAATCCCGTAACATAATGCAAAACTGCACAGACTTAAATAAAAATCACTCATGAGCCCAAAAACAGAAAGATCTCAAGGGAAATGAAATCAGACCTGCAACAGATACTAGATGACAGAACAAGATGACAGAGAAAAACAACTTATCTCAGAAGAGTTTTAGCTGGGTGTCATGGTGCAGGGCTGCATACCCAGCAGTCTGTGAGGTTGAGGTGACAGGATCTCCAGTTTGAACCCCACCTGGGCAATTTATTGAGACCCTGCCTCGTAGGAAAAAAATAAAAAGAATTTGACATGTAGCTCTGTGCGAAAACCTTGGGTTCAATCCCAGCACTGGAAAAAAATTTTTTTGAAAGAGCCCCTGATGAAATGCTTCAACAAGTATTACAAATATACTTGAAAAAATAAAACCTAGAAAATCTCAGCAAAAAAAAAAAGCAAGGTATCAGCAAGAAAACAGAAGACATGAAAAAAGAAAATGGAAAATCTGGAACTAAAGTAGAAAATTTCAAAGTTCAGTGCGTGGCCTGGTACTAGGCTTCAACTGCTGCCAGGACAAATCCCAGCAGCTTAAGACAATACCAATCCGTTCTCTTCCCGTCGCAGGGGTCGGTGTCTCAACAGCGTCACCGAGCCAAAATCAAAGTATGTCAGAATCGTGTTACTTCAAGGCTCCAGAGGAAAATCTCCAAGGGAGAATCCTCCACTCCTCCTCCCCTCTGCAGGGTGCGGGCCTTGTCCACGCTCAGCCCTGGTAATTCCTGGCAGGTCTCTCTCTCCCAGCACCACTCTGAGACCTACTGTCCTGCCCCCTCTCTGTTACTCACAAAGATCCTTGTGGTAACGGGAGTCCCACATGGGTGACCCAGGATAGCCACCTCATGTCAAGATCCTTGACACAAGCACACTACAAAGTCCCTTTTTCTAGGGTCACATGGTCTCACGATCCAGGGATTAACACATGCATACTTTGACAAGGCCAGCATTCTGCCTACCCTACTCTTATCCAAAATAACTGTATGCATCTTACAAGCAAAGATGCATATGCCCCATGTAAAGGTCTCCAAAATCTCAACCAATTACAGAACAATTTGAGTCTACATTCCACCTACACCTCATCACCTAAGTCATTTAGAGAGATGAGTAAGGCTTTGAGTATGCGCTGTAGCCTGGAGCGAAATTCCTTTCCATCAAGGACTGGTAAAATGCCAAAAATGTTATCTGCTACTAAAATATAGTGATGGGACAAGCATCACACACCAGCTCTAAACACCCTCGTGCAAAAGGGAAAATGGAGGTCACCAGTCCCAAGCAATTCTGACAACCAGCTGCGTGAGTCTCTTAGGCTTCCAGGCCTCTGGAGATTAAAACTCTGTCCTCCGAGCTCAGAGACTCACGCCTAACATGTCCTTCCTTCCTCATGGAAAGCGGTGTTTGTTTGTAGGTGAACGTTTCTGCCGGCCTGTTTCTTGTCTTTAGAATTTTGAGGATCTGACAGCCCTATAAATCTTAATGTGACTTAGTCACTAAATGAAGGAAATTAATATCCAGTCTTACCTAATGGTGCACACCTATAATTCCAGCACTTTGGGAGCCTGTGTCAGGAGGACAGCAAGTTTGAGTCCATCCTGGGTAATTTAGCAATTTAGCAAGACTCTGTTCCATCCCAGCACTGCCAGAGAGAGAGAGAGAAATGAGAAGAAAGATCCAAGCCTAAATGAAGTCACTGGAGAATTTTATCAAAAAGATAAAATTTTTCATTAAAGAAAAATGAATATTCTACACAATCTCTTCCAGAAAACAAGGGACATTTTCCAATTCATTTTGTAAAGCAAGTATAGTCTTGACATCAAAACTGAATTACAAAATAAACAAAATTAGAGACAAATTTGTTTTGCATCCATAAATACAGATGAAATACTCATGCCAGGCGTGATTGAACACACCTGGAATTTCAGTATTTTGGGAGGCTGAGGGAGAAGGATCGCTAGTTCAAACCCAGCCTGAGTAACTTAGCGACTTAACAAGACCCTGCCTCAGAATAAAATGTAAGAAAAAAATGTCTGAGGATGCAGCTCAGGAAAAGGTCTGGGGTTCAATTCTAGTACTGAAAAAAAAAGATCCTTAACAAAGTATTAAAAAGTAGAACTAGCCATGTATAAAAAAGAATTACAAACTATAACAAAGTTTGCTTTATTCCAGAAATGCAAGCCTGGCTCATTATTTGAAAATCAATTAGTGTAATCTACCATATTAATGGCATTTTAAAAATCACATAATTATATCTATTGTTGCAAAAAATCTTGTAACAAATTTCAACATTTAGGATAAAAAAACTTCCAGAAAAACAGTAACAGAAGAGAACTTGCTCAACTTGATAAAAATCACTACAAAAACTACAGCTAATACTGTACCTAATGCTAAAAGACTAAATGCCTTCCCCCAAAATCAAAAACAAGGTGACGGATATGGCTCATTCACCGTAGCTCCGGACAGTCTCACCAACGTGAGAAGGCAAGAGAAAGAAAGAACAGGCACACGTAAGGGCAGACACGAAAGCATCCCTCGTAGAAGAGAGTGACTTATCAAAGGCTACCAAGAAGTCTAAAATAAAGCTGGAAGCACTCATAAACGAGTTCAGCAAGGCCTCAGAATTCAAGATAAACACACAAAAATAAACTGTGTGGCTCTTTGCTTTGTTTTTTGGCGGTGCTGGGGACTGAACCCAGGTCCTTCACACTGAGCTACATCCCAAGCCACTTTTTATTTTTAGGCTGAAACAAGGTCTCACTAAATCGTTAACTTTCCCAGGATGGGAAGCTGCAATCTTCCTGCCTCGGCCTCCCTGAGTGATGAGATTACAGGCCAGGCTAGTAATTTCATACAACAGTAGCAAGCATGTGGATATCGAAATGAAAGCTTAGACACCATTACCACTGCAAAAATTTTTAAAATACTTGGTTTTAACACTAGCAAAACATAATTATTTGTAACAAACTACACAGGTTGGTTAACGAAACCAAACAAAACCTAAGTGAGAGGATGTGGCGAAGGCCAGACACATGTCGTAAAGAGGCAGAACACAGAAAGAGACCCACACAAGTGTGCCCACTGTGTCTGGTGAGGACGCAGGAGCCGTGCAACAGAGGCAAGACATCCCTGTCGGCCAGTCATGGTAAGAAAGGCAGACCCCCTCCGCAGCAGGGTGACTCTTCACCCCCATACCAAAACGCACGCGGGATACACAGGCTTCTCTGATGAAGGCAGAACTACAAAACAATGAAAAGCTGACAAGTTTTAGGAACTTGGAGTTGGTAAAAACGTTCTTAGGCTTGACAGCAAAAGCAAAAATTGGCTTCCCTGGGGGAAAAAAAAAAAGTGTTTTACCCTCCTTCTCCCGTTAAGAGGATGAATCTCAGAGTGGGAAGAAGCGTTTCAAGGCGTGTATCCAGCCAGAGCAAAGACTGGTATCTAAGCCTCTTGAAACTCTAAGTGGGCAACACAATCAGAAAATGGACAAAAGGCATCAACACAGGTTTTACCTAAGATGTACAGACGACAAAGATGCACAGGATGTTCTACATCTATAGCCAGTGAGGAAATGCAAATCAAAGCCACAAGGGAAAAAAGCAAAAGGCACAAGGAGGTACCACCACACACATCAGGCTGGCTAAAGTAAAAATGGTGGCCACGCGAAATGCTTCAGAGGATGTGGAGAAATTGGATGACTCATGACGGGAATGTTACATGTTATAGACACTCTGGAAACAGTGTGTGTTTCTCTGAAAGGTAAACGTGACCCTCAACTGTATTCTTGGACGTTATCACAGGATGAAGACACGCTCACACAAAAACCTACACAAAGAACACTTAAGCCAGTCTTACTCATAAAGTCTCAAACTAAAAACAAACAAGATGTGCTTCAACAGATGAAGGATTAGGCCATGGTACATTCATACTGCAGAAACTCCACCAAAACAAAAAGAAACAAGTGACTAAAACAGGCAGCCACTGGGATAAAACTCAGTTGATTGTGCTGAGAGAAAGTCCATACAGTGGGAAACAGGAGGTAGACTCTGGAGATGGGTGGGCTCTGGGAACGAGGGGGAGGGGGAGGACAAGGAGAGAAAGGGAGATGACAATGACTGGGGTACAACGTGAGGTCAGGCATGGTGGCACAGGCCTGCCATCGTCACAGCTCTCGGGAGGCTGAGGCAGGGGTTCACAAGCTGGAGGCCACCTGGGCAATTTGGAGACCTAGTGAGACCTTAAGAGTAAATAAATAAATAGGAGGGATGAGGCGGCTGGGGGTATGAATCAGGAGGAAGGTACTGAGTTCAATCCCCAGCTCAATCACAGAAGGAGAAAAGCCAGTCCCAGAAGGTTACATGCTGTAGGATTTCATTTACATAGTGTGTTACCATGAAACAGCAGCGACGGGAGTCTCGGTAGTGACGGAAATATTACCTTCCCTGAACCTTGGTCTTGAATACAGCCTCCAAGGTGTTCGGAGAAATCAACAAACTTGACGAATTTTTCCTACTATATCCTCAGCACCACTTACGGTCACCAGAATTGGGTTTGGAATCTTCCATACACACACGCAGCCATGCACCTGGGGACACGCAGTGCCTGTCCTATGACTCAGACCACTTCTAACTCCATCATCCTGGAGCCAGCATCGGGGCCCACAGTGCCGCCCCACGGACTGAGCTCACTTCAGTCACTAGCCCGGGTTATTCACTGTACCTCTGACCAACTAGCCACAAACAAAGTCCCCACTACCTCCTCCAGGCTCTACCTCTGCTAGAAAAACACTCACGGAAACACTATTTGCTGGGCAAGGTGACGTGCACTTGTAATCTCATCACTCTGGGCAACTGAGTGACTGAGAGACACGGTGTCTCCAAACAAAAAAAAGAAAGAAGGGGCCAGAGAGGTGGCTCAGTGCTACAACCCTGTGCTCAAGGCCAGCCCTGAACAGGGCGCGGCATGGAGGAAAGAGCAGCCATGCCCTCTCGGGACGCGCTGTCCTCCAGCGCCGACCCCCACGCTTCCACGGGTTCAGCAATTCAGAAACTCTTCCATCTTGTTATTTTACATGTCCGCGGGCTCACTTTGAGGGTGTGATTAATTAAATCACTGGCTATTAAAAATCAAGTCAACCTGCCCGTCTCTCTGCACAGAGTTGGGCTGGCAGTTCCAACTGTCCAGTCACCTGGTTACTTCCCCTAACCGCTAGCCCCAGCCAACAGACTGGATGGCTCCCCAGAGTGCGAGAGTTTCAGGAGCTGTGTGTCAGGAAGCAGGGACAAATATCAAATATATACTTGTTAGTCTGAATCATATTACAGTCACCACGGGCAAAACTGGGTAAAGTCTACAAGGAATCTCTGTTCTTCGTTACAACCACGCACAGATCTACAATTCTCTCAAAATAAAAGTTTTAAATTAAAAATCTTAAATGCGACTTCATACTTTAAAAAATAATCTAGATTTTCACCTTTTCTGGAAACATGCAGAGATCTGTCTCACTTCCTTTTTATATATTACATATTCGTTTTATTTTCAGACTCTGATGATCTGAAATTATCGACTGGGATAGTCTTGATTTTTAAATTACTCTGCTTTCTTATGCCCAGACTACATCCAAAAGTGTTCAGTCTTCTCCCGTCCAAAGTGGCACGATGGTCTTCATCTAAACGGTGCCTGGTGTCGGAAAGGAGGGCACCCCTCACCCAGTTACCGCCTTCCTCACTTCTGAATATGGCTGCCACGGCGGAGCCACGGGCCCTCCCTAGGTCACGCGCCTGCCAGCTCGGCCCGGGCGCCTTTGCCAACCACTATACCCCGATGGTAGCTGAGCCAGGCCCGGGTTCGCCTTTTCCAGGTTCCTTGCAACTTACCTACAGACTTGGGCAGGTCCTGCCTCCTCCGGGCCTTTCCAGAGGGTTCCCAGCCACGCGGCCTAATGGCCGCCGCCTCGTCCAGGGCCCGGAGACTCCGAGCCCAGGTGCGGAGTTACCAGATGCAAAGCCAGGCCAGGAGGAAGAGCAGAGCGGAGCACACGGCCCGGAGTGGGCCTCCGCAGCCCACAGACGCGGGCGTGGTGCCACAGGCCTGGACCCCCAGCGCTCGGGAGGCTGAGCCAGGAAACCGGCCGCGAGCTCGAGGCCAGCGGGCGCCACAGTGAGGTCAGTGCTGCGCTAGACAAAGGAGCAAAGCCCCGTCTCTAAATAAACATAAGAAAAGAAAAACTACATTTCCTCCCTGGCTGTCAGGATCTCGGTCCGCCCCCCAGTTCCTCCCCAAATCTCTCAGGCGTGAGTCCTGAAAAAACAAAACAGAAGAGTTTTCCCGCTGTCTCTCAGTCACGGGCTTCGTGGAGCCCACCCACAACCCAGAAAAGGCACTGATTGGCTGCGCTTCCCGTGGGGGCGGGACACAAGAGAGCTTATCCAATCCTAAGATTGTTCTGGCCCGGAGCCAGGCAATGTGGATCGTGATTGGTCCGCGAAGAGAAAAGGAAGTTCAGAAAGGTCCCGCCCGGACTTTCTTCCCTCCAAAACGCGGCTTGCCTGGAAGATTCCGGCCGCGGAAGTCTGGCTTCCGGTTCCGGTTGCCCCGCGCGGCGGCGAGTCCCACTGCCCTGCAGGCCTGCCCAGCTGAAGCGTCCGACGCTTCAGCTCCAAGCGTCCGACGCTTCAGCTCCTTGGTCGGGCCGCGCGGGGGTGGCGCGCTCTTCTGTGCAGCGAAACATGAAACTGAGACAGGCCCGAGTTTTAGGTCCCCTCCCCCGACCTTGAGTTCCTGCGTGCGTTTCCAGAATGGCACCAGGCCTGCATGACTCCGCTCAGCAGCGCACGGCGGCTTTAGCTGGGCCTCCGCGGTGCCCGCAGGGCACCTCTCTCCTCTCCCCTCTTTCCCGGGGGTCCTCTTCGGTAATCCCACGCTGACACAGGCTGGCTCCCGTTGGAGTCGTGTGTGTTGGTTACCATGGACGGTGAACTTCGGGATCATGTCTGACGCAGGCTTTCCAGACGGATCCCATAGGAATCCTAGAGCCCGCCCTTACCGGAGGCCTGCTTACCGTGCTTAGGAGAAATCGGAGGCATGGCTCGGCTTGGTCATGTAGGTTTCCCTCAGCGAGTTTCGCTCTTAGAGCTGAGCTTCTACTTTCCAACTTTCACCGCTTCTGGCTCTTTCCTTCCCAGTATCACTTGAGGGTCCAAGCTGTGGGGAGCCACCCTGAATCTGGGACATAGGTGACCCTATCTTGGCTCAAGTCCACCGTAATTAAAGCAGTTGGTCAGAACGTCTGATAGGCCCCATTCTTCCAAGAACGGTTTGCTTAACCTCTGGTGCCTACACCTGTACTTAATCTTACCTTCTGACGCCTGTGACTCGCTCCATTCCTCACTTCAAAGCACAGGTGGCCTTTCCTAATACAGAAATAGAACTCTCTCCCACTACTCATTTTAAGGTATAGATGACCTTTCCTAACATGGAATGGAATGTTTAGAGTTAGACCACCTAGTTGCCTGCTTAGGCAGACTGGTTTCCTAGCAACCCTACTCCCCTTCCCCATTTTGCCCAATATAAACTCATGTGAGAAAAATAAAATTTGAGACTTGATCAGAAAGCCTGTCTTGCCTTCCTTTGTGTCTCTTGTCCCTTCTCATCCTCACCCCCCCCCACCACCACCTCCCCCGCAGGACCTCGTTGAACTGTCTGGCGGGCCCGGACACCAAGCCAGGACTTTTGCATCGCTTTGGTAAGGTCAGGAATGACGTTTCCTGGTCAGCCTTGGTTTACAGCCTTGGAGAGACCGAGAATTCCCTTTCTGTTTCCCCTTCTTTTCCTGGCACACGGAATCTCTCTTGGCATGAGCACGTGACTCGAGAACCGGCAGGCTGCACAGTGTTTAAAGATTTTAAGGTCTCAGGTACCAAGCACAGGGCATGAGGATCACTGAGGACAGTTTCCTGTAGTGGCTTTCTTGGCACTCATTCCACGAGCTGATGACCTTTTACTGGCTCTAACTCATGTTGGCAAAGAGACGGGGACAGAAAACATAAGGAACAGGCAGAGTGAAATACCAGCTCTCTCTTGAGGGTTGGTTGCCGGCCAGGCCGCTCAGGGCTTGTCATTCAGCGGAGATGAAGACACGCAAGAACAACAGGACACTCCTTGCCTCTTGACCCGTGTCCAGGGCCTTCCCAGGAGAACAGACCAGAGAACAGTCCTGGGATCCCTCCTCAGCGGCTGACAGCCGGGCCTCTGCCATCAGGCGAAGCTGCACTTGGGGCCTGGCTTCCCCTCAGCTGGAAGAGCTGGGCCAAGGCGTCTTTTTCTTTGTTTTGTTAAATAGAGCTGACAATCACAACAGTGGCTTTCTTACAGGGTCTTTGGAGGAAAGAAATGAGGCAGTAACAGGAAATGTGCTTACCGAGCGCCTCCCACGGCGGGCACACGGCCACGGTCGTGGTGGGATTTGCAGCGATGGTGGTGGTGGTGCTTCAACCGCTATCAGCAAAAGGTTAAAGAGAAAAAGGGTTAGACCTTCGGGAGATTCCCAGGGAACGCTGCAGCCCACAGAGCCCGAGTTCTCAGATTCTCCGGGCTTAAATATTTAAAAATTAAAGCATGCTTTCTGATTTGATTACCTTATAATTCACAAATTTTTTAAAACCTGAATAAATCAATTTTCCCATAATTATTTTTTCTTACTATAGGTCTGTGATATAAACTAGAAACTGGAAATATGTATATATGTATACATATCACTGGTTCAATCTGGATAAATTTAACTATTTTTTATTTTGAGACACAGTCTCACGCTATAGTCCATACTGTTCCTGAACTCACTGCTCAAGCTCACTTTGAATTCACAGCAATCCTGCCTCAGCCTCCCGAGTGCTGGGATGATAGGTGTGCACCACCATGCCTGGCTTATGTGGTACTGAGAGTCCAGACAAATGCTTCTATCACTGAGCTACACCCCAGCTCAAATATAACTATTTTTAAAATAATGTCTGGCTGCACCTGTCTAGTTTTATGGCCCTGGACAACACCCTTTGCCCTTTTATATGCCAGTGTTCTTACCTGTACCACTAAGCTTTGGCATCGCCGGCAATACGCATGTGGAAGCCCATAGAAGGGCTGAAACCGTCCCAGGCACGCTGTGCTACCCAAGCTCAGCGCTAGCCTCAGCTGTGCGCCTTACCTGAGTGAGTTGCAAGGAGCAGCGTGTTTCCAAATTGAAAATAATAACGTTCCATTTGTCCTGATGAACTGACACGTTGGTTTTCATCCCATTGCCCCTAGAATTCCCAGGGGTCCCTAATTATTTACACAGCAGGCTCCAGCTCCCAAGGCCTGCGTGTGACTGCCTCCTCTCCAGCGCGGTCCCATGGTCCCTGCCTCCCTCTGGGGGTTGCATTCTCTCCTCCGCCTAGTTCATTGTCTCCTGACAGCGGGCGCTCTCCTACTACTGGGAATACTCTGTGCTTGTGTGCTTCTCCGCTGCTCTTCCTTCGGTTGCAGTCCTACTTACCCGTTTATTTCCTTTGTGTTAGCCTGCCCCTGTTGCCTCAGTGCTCCGCAGCAATATCCGTTCTTTAAATCCATGCAGCCCCTCAGGCCCAGCTCCCGAGATCCTTTGCCCCAAAAAGTCCTCCTGGCATTGTTTGCTGGGCTGGGATTACCATCAGCTGTAGACGGCGCTCTTGGCTCCCCTGTGAGCAGATCTCAGTCCCAGTCTGATTGTTCCTGCCACAAAGCCAGTTAGCTGAGCCTTTTACTTTTTTGTGTGCATTGTGTTTTGTTTGTTCTGTGACTCCAGAAAGGCTTGAAGGCTTCTTACAGGAATACACACAAACACACACACCAATGGCAAAGGCAAATAAAAAAGGAGAATAAAGCAGGTATGTGAGTGGTGTGGGCTCGGTTCTCGTGAGCCCACGCACTCTCCCTAACAACGCGGAAACCACCGAGATCCAGTGCCTCCTGTCCACACTACCATCCATACTGAATCCTCGTAAGATGGGGGGAGATCAGACATGAGTTAAAATAGCAGAACCTAGAAGAGAACGAATCCCAGGTGGAGTTCTTCATTCACTTATTCCTTCAGGCAATAAAAATGTCAAGCACCTACTGTATTTATTGTATAGAAATCACAGGAGGCCGTTGTTTCGGTCCCAGCTCCTGCATTGGTCCGAATAGACCAGACTAAATATCAAAATGGAGTCACCCAGGCAAAAGTTCTACTTCACCAGCCCAAAGTGAGCTGTTACCCGACCTTCCCAGAACCAGGAGGCAGGGATTACAAGCAGGTTGGCCAAAGGGCTCTCCCTGCTTTCCCATTTACAAACAAGCCACAGGAAGCTCTTATTCCGCTTTGTCTCCCTGCTTTGCAAAGAAAGTACCCTGAAGAGGCCAGCTGTTCTTTTGATTTTTAGCCTTTCTCTGTCTATAAAGTCAACTTGCTTTGTTCCAGCCCTCAGAGCACTGGCTCTAGAATCAAAAATAGAGACGGTTCAGGCCCTTGCTGGTCCCCGTGGAACTCTGGGAGGCAAAGTCAAGAGGAAGGGAAGTTCAGACCCATCCTGGTGGGACCTTGTCTCAGAACCAAAACACAACGGGCCGGTGGTATAACTCAGAGGGAAGCCCTGGGGGCACGATCCTCAGCACCACAGACACACACCAAAAAAAGACCCTTAAATTCACTGTCATGTTGTCCTTTACGCCTATAACAGAAGTGTGTATCGTCACCCATCCAGCCACACTTGATAAACAATGAAAATTAAAATTAAAAAGAAGCATCAAGCCATATTCCTTTCCTTACTGATGTACAATAAATTTGAAGGAAAACATTAATTACATAAACAGCATTGAAATCCAGGACTGGACTGTGTGCCTGAAGTTCACACAGTCTATACCTAGTCTGGAATTTACACATTACACATTAATTACACATTAAAAGAGACTGAGTGGTTATTTATAAATGTTGCTCTGTATGTCTCATGTGGGTTCTCATGGAAGTATACATATGAGGGCAGTTAGGTAAACCTAACAAACACAAATTTATAAAATTAGTTAACCTCACTGGCAACCCAGCAACTGAAAATGTGACACCATTTCAAGGATGACTCAAAGTCACAATGAAATCTCATTACACACTCATTAGGGTGCCTAAAATAAAAAAGATTTACAACACTAAATACCGGAAAGAATATGGAGTAAGCAGGACTCCGAACATCATGTCAATTAGTACAATCACTGTGGAAAGTAATTTAGTAGTTTCTTCATTTAAAACGGGCATCAACTCAATGACCTAACACTTCTATCTGTCCAAGAAAGAAAGATTTGTCTACAAAAAGCATTGTGTAGGGATTTTCCTTGCAACTTCACTCATGGGAGCCAAAGTTGGAAACAATCAACTTTGTTCATCCACAGAGTGGTAAACAAGCTATGATACACTCACCCAACAAAGTAATACTTAACAATAAAAAAGTAGCAAGTTCCTGATACGTAAGATGACCCGAATAAATCTCAGACATGGCCAGGCCTAGTGGCATAGACCTATCATCCCAGCAGAGGATGCTGGGATGCAAGGGAGGCAGAGGATGGCAAAGTCAAGCCCAGCCTAGGCAACTTTGTGCTTGGTGGGATCTTGTTTCAAAGTTTAAAAAAAAAAAAAAAAAGCGAGTTGGGAATGTAGCTCAGATTGAAGGTCCTGGGTTCAATCCTCAGTACCATGTACACAAACAAATTTTTACATGACCAGGTGTGGTGGCAGCTGCCGTGTAATCCTAGCAATAGGGAGGCTGAGGTAAGAGGATTGCCTTGAGTTTGAGGCCAGCCTATGCCAAACAGGGTGTTTGGTACCAGCCTGGAATATAGAGTGACACCCTTTCTCAAAAAAATAGTGTGACGCATGCAATGTGTCCTTCCATTTATATGAAATTCCAGGACATACCAAGGAGCCAATCTGTAGGTGCTGCTGGGGCAGGGGCATGGAGTTGGGGAAGGTTGCCGACGGTTTGAGCCACGACTTCCAGGGCCTCCTTCCAGGTAGCAGGAGCTTCTACCCTTCTGTCTTCATTTTCAAAATACGAGGTGCCAGGCAGGTGTGGGAGCATCCCTTCCCCCCTTTGCACGTCTTTAACCAAAGCCATGTAAATATTTTTCCCTCCCATAACTGGATCAAGTAGACACACACACACTGTCTTTAGGCAGAACACTGCAGAGTAAACAGAGCTTCTGTTGTCCTTCTGCGGACACCAAGTACCTATGCCTGCGTGAGTCCAGGAAGAATGCCTCTCCCTGGGTGGGGCTGTCCAGGTCCTGCCCAGAGGGGATGGGCACAAAGGAGAGGGTCTGGCCACCCTCAGCCAGCACAAACTGCAACCCACCCAAGAGCAGGCACAGAGTTAGGCGTGTCACTATTTAATTTCAACTTCAATTAACTGGCCCAACAAGGTTGAGGCTTGCCAAAACCAATGCAGCTGATCCGTGTGCCTAACGTAGGCTTTGGGGCAAGGGTGGCTCTCACCTGACGCTCAGGCCTCTGCGTGCCACCTGACGTCCTTCTTGGACTCAGCTGCCACGTGTGGTTAGGATCTTGCTATGTAATGTCATTAGTTTGAATTTGGGCTCCCAGTCCGAGCTTCTGGTAAGCGTAGAGACTTGTCTCATGAAAGCCCAATATACTTTTGGGAAAAAAAGAAACAAGTAAGCTTTCATATATTTTAATATACAAAATACAATGATAAAACCAGCAAGAGAGCTGGGCCTGGCCGTGCACTCTGGGAAGAGGGCCCATTTGAGCCTGGCCCTGGCAAGGTAGCAAGCTCATAAGGCCTTGCCTCGAAATCAAAAATAGCCTGGGGATGTATCTAAGGGCTCAGTACAAAGGTTCTGTGCTCAATCCACAGTAGCACAAATAAGACTTTTGAGACAGGATGTTGTTACAATAGTTCACTGCTTAGACAAGGTTTAAACGCAAAACCTGTTGCTGGCCTCAGGGGTGCAGTGAACTCAGCCCTACGGGTGGTTGAGACCAGAGGACTGCAGGTTTGATCCCAGCCTAGGAAATTTAACGATGCTGGGGTGTCCTGTTTCTAAATCAAAAATAAAAGCAGGCCAGGGATGCAACGTAGCATGAAGACCTTGGGTTCAATCTGAAGGAGGCGTGAGGCAGGGGCACCGCAAGGTGGGGCACAGCCTGGGCGATTTAACAGCCCAGGAAGACTCTGTGTCCCTCCCGGCCACCCAGAAAGCAACTAATCAACCACTGAGAGTGGGCTCAGGGCTCAGCTCAGTGTGAAGGCACTGGGCTGGATGCCCAGTGCCACCAAAAAAGAAAAAAAGGTTTCAAACGCCTTGCCCCAAAGCTTAGCTTCATGTAGTAAGTGTCTGGGCAAGGAGATAGTAGTCACTCTGAGCAAGCCCTCCGCACCGAGCAGCAGGGAAACGGCGCTGGGGTGGGGCAGGCACCGAGAGGCCCCGTCCTCGAGAGGCCACCGAGGTGCCCTACCCTACGGGGTGCAGCGGCTCCCCAAGAGGAAGGCAACTGCGAGGTGTTGGAAGTTACCTTAATAAAGATAATAGCCGGGGGGGGGGGGGGGGAGGAGAAGCAGGTAGAGACGAAATGACGTCAACGATTTCCTTTTTCCTCTGTGGCACCGAGGACTGAACCCAGGGTCTTCACACTGAGCTACATTTCCAGTCCCCTTTGAGACAGGGTCTCATTGAGTCTCTAACTTCGGGTCCTCCTGCCTGGGCCTCCTGGAGCGCTGGGATTACAGGCTTGTGACAGCACATCTGGTGGAGCGCGATTACCTTAGGCAGCCTGAGACAATAGGTCTAATCAGATCCTGACCCCAAGCAGTCAATGCGTGACAGTTACCTTTAAACTTAATGTTTAAGCAAGGGTTTGTGTTAAAGGAGGCAAAATGGGGACTGTAACATAGATTTCACACATGCCACAGGCGTGGTGTAAGAATTCCGTTGGGAGTGTGTGAGCAACGGACCAAGCTCACCCTCGTCCAGTGGCAGCGTGAGCTAATTACGGAGTTAATGCTCTTCTGAGAGGCTCTTGTATTAAGTGACTACGGGATGAATCGGTGCCTACAAAATCTAGAATATTAAGCTGTAAGGAGCTCACTAGATCAGTAGGATATTTCTGTTTTTTTTTTTTTTTTCCAACCAGGCTTGGTGTGGCAGGCCTATAATCCTTGCATCCTGGGAGGCTGAGGCAGGACGATTGCAAGTTCAAGCCCAGACTGGGCAACTGAACAACCCAGTGAAATGCTATCTCCCACTCAAAAGCAAATAAAGGCCTGAGGTTGTAGAGCTGAGCGGAAGAAGGCCTCACATTCCATCCCCAGAACCACAAAAAAAGAAAAGAAGACGAAAAAGACAAAAGCCAGAAAACCTTATTTAGCAAACACTGTGAGGGATCCAGGCGCCTTTGTTGACGTGTTTTGCTTAGGGCTAGCCTTTGACAGCCGAGGCCCGCCAGGACCCCAGAGCTGCTCCTGTTCTGCCCTGCAAGGATCTGGCCGCACACCTGGATTCTGCACTTTGCCTCCACATACTCACATAAAAGTTAAAATTTAAGTCTATAAAGAGGTCAATGTCCAGCCGGGCATGGTGGCACACACCTGCGGTTCCAGCGCTGGGAGGCTGCGGTAGGACGATCACAAGTTCGATGCCAGTGTAGGCTACCTCGTGAATCAGAGGCCAGTCTGGACTACAGAGCAAGATCCTGGCTCAAGACGGAGGGAGGGAGGGAGGCAGGGAGGGAAGGAGGGAGGCACAGAGAGAGAGATATCAACGTGTGCCAACAATAGATCAACTAATACATCTCACTGATTTTTCAGTTTCTCCTTCATGATTTACTCATTCATTTCAACAAATCTCCCTCCCTCCCCCCCTTTTGAAGCTACTGTGGATTGAGCCTAGGGCCTTCACAGTGAGGTGTATATCCCTAGCTCCCCCCTTTTTTTGTTTTTGTTTTTTATTTGAGACAGAGTTGCCCTGAACTGTTAAATTGGTCAGGTATGGGCTTTTCTTTGCAATCCTCCTCCCTGAACATCCCAGAGAGCTGGGATTATGAGGCTGCCCTTCCAGGGTCAGCTCCAACAGTCTTTTTTTTTATTATTATTTTTTAGAGACCAAGTCTTTCTGTGTAGTCCAGGCTGGTCCTGAACTCAGTATGCAGCCCAAAAATCCTCCTGCCTCAGCCTCCCAACGATCACAGGCATGCACCAACATGCCCAGCTTATGTGCTGCTGGGGAATCGATCTCAGGGCCGTGCATTTGCTAGGCAAGTGCTCTAACCGCTGTGCTATTCCTCCAGTCCACCAAGAGTCTTTCTAAGGCGAGACTGTTGGGGTTTTGCTGCTGATATGGTTGTAGATACCCTCCGGTTTTGTTTCTCATGTGCTTTTTTATTATTCCCTGTGTGCGATACATCACAGCCATGCTCATCTGGGGGACCTGCTGCGTGCGCGTGTTGAGTCTTGGTTCTTCCTATGGGCCCTTCCTGCCCCGTCCCAAGCTCGCTTCCCACCTCCAGAAAATATAGAACGCTTCACAAATTTGCATGTCGCCTCGGCGCAGAGGCGCGTCCGTTTCTCTTTGTGGGTCCAACTTCGGTGGATGTTCTGCTGACCCAAGCAACTTGGTTAGTAAGCCAAGGAGTAATCAAGGCTTTCTTTATTCTGTAGATTGAATGAACACTCCCAAAGGAGGATGTTACCACAAACACAAATATCATGCCAATTAAAGAAGATAGAAGATATGGGTTTGATTCCCCAGCAGCACATAATAAGCCGGGTACAGTGGTGCACATCTAGAATCCCAGCACTCCGGATCTGAGGCAGGAGGATCCCTGGGAGTTCCAGGATCAGCCTAGACTACAAAGCAAGCCTGACCCTGGGTCAAAAAAAAAAAGTTGCTATACTGTGAGAGCTACAGATAACACCATCTTGGTCACCTAAAGATTTGTGCAGTTCTTTAAATGTTAAACTCTTGGAGTGCCTCTACATGGCTGGGCGTCCAAGAGGACACTGGACTTGTTGAGAGAGTAAATGACACAAAGAAACAAGCTCTGGACTCTTTTTCTCCTCAGTCAAGGGCCTCTGGAAGTATGATGCTCCCTGAGTCGAGATCGTAAATATTGCTGTACACTTTGAAGATTCTTGTGTTTGAAGTCTTTACTAGTTTAAAACTGTCCAAATTAAGGTTCTGGGGTACAGTGAGAGGCAGAGATGGACCCCTGGGCGTCCACCTCGGGGAACTGGAAATCGTCAGCCAGGCAGCAGGTCATACCGTGGTCAGGGTTATTCAAATGTTCTCCCAGAAATTCTGTTTGTAAAGCATTTTCCAAATCGATCTCCAGTCGCAGAAATATTTTTGGCAAGTAAGCAGCAGGGGGCTGAGAGCCTGGAGAGCGCCAGCTTCGCGGAGTCCAGCGAGCAGGACAGAGGAACCCTCCTACAAAGCGCTGGGTGCCACAGGGCCGCCCACAGGGAACGGCCGCTTTCAGCCTCAGGGCTCCCTAGGCTCCAGGGCATGAAGAGCAGTGACACTGAGTGGTGCTTGTTGGGGACAGGGACAACGGGGAGCAAAAGGAGGTGGATATGCTGAGGCTCTGTATGAGGGATTCCCTATGCCTAGTGAACCCACAGGGGCACCAACCCGGTCACCCATGGCTCCCCTAAGGCCCAACCTGAGCCAGTCTTTGTGGTGAGATGCTGGGAGCACCAGAGGTCACCAGTGTCCTCCAGTGGGGGTCCCCAGGATTGGGAAGGACCAGCCAGATTTAAGGTGTAGAGCCCTGGAAGCCAGTAAGAACTTTGGTCCTTACCTGTAGGGAAATCAGAAGCCGTGAGACACCACAAGAAATCCCAGTCAAAAGACTCTCCTGCTGAGGATCGCAAGTTCGAGCCCACCCTGGGCAGCCAAGTGACTTGGCAAGATCTTGTCTCAAAACTAACAAATGGGTTGGGGATGTAGCTCAGCCAGGGCTCCATCCCCAGAACTACAGGAGAAGAGGTGGGGAGAGAGAGAGAGGGCAGGAAAGAGAGAGTGGAGGTGAGGGAGGGAGAGAGAGAAAGAGCGAGAGAAGAGAAAGGCAGCCTTCAGTGCTTCGGAGACTGAGCGAGCCTCTCCAGACAAGCAACCACAGCACAGCTTTCATCTGCACGTCTGACAGGTTCCTTCCTCAAACTGTGTCTTCTTAGTTTCTCTTTGCTTTGCAAGTACAAGCCTGTTTGTCAATGAAATGCTTAAATTTTCATAGGCCCAGCTGCCCAAACAACCGACCATTGAGCCCAGCGTCCTCACGGGTGAACAGGTGGGAGGCAGGAGAAGGTCACCTTGGGCTCCAGCCCACGGCCCTGGGCCGCAGGAGCAGCGGGCGGGGCTCTGGAGCCCACGAAGGCCCTGGGAGGAAGGTCCTTGTGTCTCACTGTCGCCATGGGGACTGCCTGCAACATTCACCCAAGGCTCTGCAGATAATGACCCTTTTAAGAGAGAAAAAAAAAATCCTATTTTCCAAAGACTAAATAAATAGGGAGGGAGGTGGTGGTGAGAGGCGGGACAGAAGGCCCAGGCGGGCAGGGAGTAGGGGACAGAGGAGGCGGCAGACGGGACCCACAGGCAGACAGAGGTCTTGGGGTCATTCCAGCCCTGCCAGGACACAGGCTCCTCCCACACTGTTTTCCACAAAGGGGAGGAGACCTGCAACTGATGGGGTTTTTCCCAGTACTGATGACTGAACACAGGGCCTTGATGCGGAGCTCCACTCCCAGGACTTTTTTTTTTTTTTAATTTTCTTTATCCCACGTGGCTCCCCGACTTCTTTCTTTTCATCTTTTGAGACAGGGTCCCCGTAAGTTGCCCAGGCTGGGCTCGAACCGGCCGTCCTGCTCAGTCTCCCACAATACTGCCGTTCCAGACCTGCACCACAGAGTCCAGCTCAGAACTCAGCACCACGGCTTGCCTCCCTCAAGTGACGCTCAGGCATCCGCACATCTCACAGGCCAGGCACGCTTCCTCGCCACGCCGGCCTCACGGAGGTCCGGGAACGGGAAGCGGGCTCCCCTGACCGAGCCACTTCCACGGCGCACGGACTCCCCGGGAGCGGGCGCAGAACTCTGCATCTGCAGTGATCAGCACTTCCAGGCCCTAGCCACCACCTGGCGGTGAAGACTTCAGGCACGATTTGCCAAACCCCATTGCTCCTGTGATTCTCACCACAACCGTGGAAGTGTCCCCAGAGGGATGTGGTCACCCGGACGACACCAAGCAGAGCTGGAGACCGGGAGACAGCAGCTCAGCCCTGATGCCCGCCCAAGGCCAGCAGCCAGGGTGCCAGCAGGGACATGGGCCCGTAGGTCCATCCAGTCTACCACCTGGGGCCGGCCCACCCTGCCCCCTGGGCCGCTAACTTTCCTACGCTGGACATCTGGGAAAGGTGCCTGACAGGACGGCATGTCCTCGGACCTCCCTCCTTATCTCCACCCTCTCCTGTTCCCACCCTCTCCCTCTCCCTCTCTCTCTCTCCCTCTCTTTTCTCTATCCCTCCCTCCCTCCTATAAAAAAGAGAGACGATGTGTCTGCACAGTGCTTTGAGTTCCTTGGAGATAGAAGGTCTATAAATATAAGCTGGTATCACTGTTGCCATGGAAACACACAGGAGAACTGTGCTCCGTTCCTGTGCTTGCTGGGCATGATTCCGGCCTTGTTGCCCTGCTGGCTGTTAAGCAGTCCGTGGCTTTACAAAGCTCTGCAGCCAGGTCGCAGGTGGCGCCCCACGGCTGAACCTGTGCTTGCTACTCAACTCTCCTTCAAGCGACTTTTCAAAATTGTGATTCTGTTTGCGGAGACAGAAAACTGGTGTCAGGTAGTCCAGAGGCAGCTGTTGACGCAAAGATGAGAATTATAACAGGCTGTATGTGCAGGCCAGGGGTACAGGATTCTAGTCTGTAACGACGTTCAGACAGGGAGGAGTCCCATGAACTTCAGAAGTAACGTCCCATAGGGCCAGGGGCACAAGTCTGTGATCCCAGCACTCTGGGAGCCTGAGGCAGGTGGATATCAAGTGTCAGCCAGGCTGGGCAGCCTACTGATTAGCAGACCTCTTCTCAAAATCAAAAATAAAGAATGGGCTGGGGATGTAGCTCAGAGTGAAGGTCCTGGGCTTGACTTCCTGCAAGAGAGAGAGAGAGAGAGAGAGAGAGAGAGAGAGAGAGAGAGAGAGAGAGAAGGAAATCCCACCTATTTCTGTGATTTGCTCTCAATCCCGTCTCCTTGACATTGCAACATTTCAGAATAAAGAGGGGGCCGGGTCTGCCCCTTCCCGCTCATCTCCGGCCTCCTGGGAAGCAGGACCACCTGCGTTACAGTCTTGCAGGGCCTGGCACAGGCCCTGGCACGTGGCAGAGCTGAACGGAGCTCTGTGAACAGGAAGAACGAGTGAAGGGTGCTGTCCTCCCGCACCACCCAGGTGCCAGGCAAGGCGCAGGCATCCGTGTGGGCTCAAACTCAAGGTCCTCCTGCAAGCCTGGCTCAGAGGCCCGGGCCTGTGGCTCCAGAACTGTGGGGCTGTCGAGGCAGGAGGACCGCAAGTTTGAGCCCAGCCTGGGCAACTTAATGACTTAGCTGGATTCTCTCTCTCAAAAACCGGAAATCGAAATGCACCGAGGATGCGGCTCAATGTGAAGGTCCTGGGCTGGAACCCTCAGGTGCGGTGGCCTGTCTGCTCCCTGCCCCATGGTCACGGCGAAGGGAAGGATGCCACCTGACTTCTGGTTTCCTGAGGACCCCTGAGAGAGCACGCGGCCACTATCCTGACTGTCACCAAGAGCAGAGGCCCTGTCAAAGGTGGAGGGTGAGCACAGCGGGGTCCTCAGGCCCTGCAGGTGTTTTCCCAGTGGACTTCAGCTGAGGTGGCCCGGTGAGAAAGGGCTCCAGGCATGAGTCTCCTCTCGCCGACCTCCCTGAGCCCGCGGTCCCGTCTGTGAGGTCAGACAGCACCTGCCCACAGGCAGCGGGCACAGGGGGGATCAGTGCGCAAGCCCAGCCGGGGTCAGCCACCACTGTTCCATTGCATGGGCTTGCCAGTGGACATGAAGGAAGCCGTTCAATTTCACTAATACAGTTAAAGGCTCGGCCGAAGTTTGTCTCAAGACAGAAGCACGTGATTGCCGCCCTCTGTAAGGCAGAGGGCAGAAGGGCGAGAAACTCTCCGCCCCACCCCCCCCTCGAGCCCCACGCTGCCGGTGCAAATGTGAAAGTAGTGCAGTATAAAAAAGTATTTAAAATGTCAAGTGGGTGGCTGGAGGAATGGCATCGCGGTTAAAGCATTTGCCTTGTAAGCACAAGGCCCTGAGCTCAACTCCCCAGCACCACATCAGCCAGGTGTGGTGGCGCACGCCTGCCATCCCCGCACTCGGGAGGCTGAGGCAGGAGGAGTGCTGAGTCCAAGACCAGCCTGGGCTCCATAGTGAGTTCAGGACCAGCCTGGGCTACAGAGTGAGACCCTGTCTCAAAATAAAATCACTAAATAAATAAGCTGGAGATATAGCTCAGTGTGAAGCCTCTGGACTCAATCCCTAATACCATGAAAAAATATTTAATTTTTATTAAATTCTAAGACCTTTACATGAATGATCTCGGGTTCCACTAAGAGAATAAGGCAGAGCCATGTTGGAAAGCTCATGGGGTGAGCTAAAAGAAAAAATCCGTAAACATGTAGCTAACTCTTGCCTTGGGCACTCACACATTTTATTGATAAACTTCACATGTAGGACGCCCATATAAACAACTTCAAGACACAGGTAGAGGGAAAAACTTTTTTTTCAAGAAAACAAAGATTGCATCCATAATTCCGGCTCTCTGGAAGCCTTGACAGGGGGATCGTAAATTCAAGTCCAGCCTGGGCAACTTGTGATTTGGGCGACTCTGTCTCAAAAGAATTAAAAAGGGCTGGGATGTACCTCAGTATGAAGGTCCTGGGTTTAACCCCCAGTATAGAAAAAGAGAGAGAGAGAAAGAAAAAGAAAATAAGGAGGACTTACTGAGGACACGTGAATACTCCAGTGTCCCACCAAGGCAGCAAGCAAGCGCCCAGCTCTCCCGTTCGGGTGTCCTTCGTAGGTGGCCATGTGCTTCACTAAATTTGGAGACGGGCATCGGACTGGAGGCTCCGCCCAGGCTGAGCTCTCCTGGGAGAGACCTGAGGAGAAATCCTGGAAGCTCAAACAGTGATTGATTGATTTTTTTGAGACAGGTTCTCATTCTGTAGTCCAGGCTAGTTCTGAGCTTGCTGTGTGGCCCAGGCTGGCCTGCAATCCACAGCAATCCCCCTGCTCAGCCTCCTGAGTGCTGGGATCACAGGCCTGCACCACCACGCCTGGCTTATGTGTTTTTTATTTGAGCCAGGACCCCACGCGGTTGCTACGTTGTCACACTTACGATCCTCCTGCCTCAGCCTCCTGCAGTTCTGGAGTTAGAGGCCTAGGCCACGGGCCCGGAATCCTGGTTTGGGACTCCAGAATTAGATTTTTTCCCCCCTCTGGAAAGCGGCTTTTCAAACAAGCCTTCTCCCCACCCCTCCTCAATCGAGAGGCACAGCCAGAAGGCGCAGGAGCTGCAGTGCTCTGGTCCTGCAGCAGCCGGGGGTCACGGCCTGGGGCCGCAGACCGAGCCAGCAGCATCTCCACCACGCCGGGCTTCCTAAGCCTTTCCCCTGGCAGCGTGCAAGGCAGCGGGCGATGACAGCACTCTGCTTTATCAGCGTCCCCCCCCACCCCAATCAGCGTCCCTGCCTCCCCGCCCCGCGCCCCGCCCTCTCCACCGAGCCGTCTTCCTACCCCTTCCATCCCTCTTTTACCTTACTACCGTTTGCTTCTCTCATATTAGGGAAGCCATGGGACCTTTAATCTTGTCTGATTGATTTTGCTGAGCATGACGGTCTCAAGGTGCATCCATTATCTCACCAAGGATTCCAGTTTATCTCTCTTTGCGGCCGAGTCGTACTCCACTGTGCAAACACAGGGCATCTTTGTCAGTTCATCTGCAGGTGGGCAGGCTGGCTTCCCTCGAGATCTGGCTACTATACATGGTGCTGCTATAAACATGGCTCTGCTTGTGTCACTCTGGCACAAAGACTTGAGCTTTCTGAGGAAGCTACCCATACAGAGGTACAGCTGGGCCGAAAGGGATACTTATTTCTTCTTATTTTTTTTTGACGAATCACCATACCACTTTCCATAATGGTCGTGTCAGTCTACAGGCCCAACCAGCCATGTAGGAGGGTCCCTTTTTCCCCACAACCTCGCCAGCGTTTGTGTTTTTAAGTTCTTGATACCAGCCTTTTTTTTTTTTTTTTTTTTTTTTTTTTTTTTTTTTTTTTTTTTTTTTTTTTTTTTTTTTTTTTTTTTTTTTTTTGAGACACAGTTTTGTGTTATAGTCAAGGCTGGTCCTGAACTACGTAGCAAGGGCTGGCCTAGAACTCCTGGCAATCTTCCTGCCTCAGCCTCCCAAGTGCTGGGATTACAGGCGCGTGCCACCACACCCAGCCTGATAGGTTCCATTCCTACTGGGGTTAGATGGAAACTCAGTGCTATTTTTTGATTTGTGTTCTTCAGTGACTACAGATGCTGAGTATTTTCCCGTGTATGTCTTGGCCATTTAGATTTCGTCTTAGAACTATCTGTTCATTTCAGTTCCCGTTTTCTTAATTAGGTCTTTTATTGGGGGAGGGTGTCTTTATTAAGTTTCTTGTATATTCTAGCTTATAGTCCTCTGAGGAGTAGCTGACAAACTTTTTCCATTCTGCAGGTTCTCCCTTCACTCTGCTGACTGCTTCCTTTGCTGTGCAGACGCAGTTCACTGACATGATCAACGTTGTTAATTCTTGATGCTATCCCACGTGCACTGGGGATTTTACTGAGAAAGCCCTCGCCTACGCCTACGTCTTCAGGGGTTTTTCCCCATTTTTTTGTTCCAACAAGTTGAATGTCTCCATTGTAATGTCTCGGTCTTAAACTCCTACTGATCGGACTTGGGTGGTGGGGAAACACGTGGGCCTGGTTTCCCTCTTCTGCATGTGGCTGACCAGTTTCCCCACTACCGTTTTTGGGTTTTGCTTTGTGAGACAGGGGTTTGCTCCGTAGTCCAGGCTGGTCCCGGCTGCAGCCAAACCGTGTGTCCCAGAGGCCGCTCTCCTCCCCCGCGTGCTCCTGGCCCCTCTGTACCAGCTCTGACGGTCGAAGGGGCCCAGCTGTCTCTGTGACCGAGGGCCACCCTGTCACTGAGACACCTGTCTGACTGTGTGTCAGTACCATGAGACTTGCACCCCGTTGCTGTGTGCTATCGCTGATGTCCACTATCGGGATGCCTCCTGCTTTAGTTTTGTGGCTGAGGGTTGTTTTGGCTATTCCGGGTCTCTTCCAAATCCATATAAACTTTAGGATGGATTTTCTAGCTCTGTGAAGAACGCTGTTGGTAGTGGGATGGGACTGCGTTGAATCTGTGTATTGGTTTCGGTAGCACGGCCATTTTGACAATGTTGGTTCTGCCTAACCAGGAACAGAAGATGTTTTCCATTTTTTTATTCCTTTCAATGTTTTGTTTCATTATTATTTTTTTTTTTCAGAACACGATAGTTTTCAGCGCATAGCTGCTCGTGGCCCTTCCCTGGCGGCCCAGGTCCTGTGGCCTCTGGTGCGTGTTAGGGGTTTCCAACCTCCCCGTGGGCTCCTTTCAACTCCTGGGGCTCTCCTTGTCCCCAAGCTAAGCTGAGCCGGTGACTGTCTTTTAATGGCATCTCCGCCTTTCAGATGAACCTGGTGGGAGCCACGGAGCAGGAGTCCCGCTCGGCTGCCACAGCGTCCAGACGTCCCTCCCAGGGGACTGACGGGCACCCGTGCTGCCCTGCCTGCCTGAAGTCCCCGAGCATACTCCACCGTAGGAAGCCTTGGGAAAGCTGGGCACGGTGGCACACGCCGGGAAACCTGGCACAGCAGGAGGCTGGGCCAGAAGGATGGCGAGTTCAAATCCAGCCTGGGCAACGAAGCGACGCGGCAAGACCTTGTCTCAAAATGAGGCCCTGGACTCAAGTCTCAGTACTATATACACATACACACATGCGTGCACATGCGTGTTGACCAGGTAACTTTGAAGCCAACAGTTCACGGTCAACATAAGAAAAAAATGCCATTGTGTTGGGGTTGGAGACCAGTGTGCCGACAGCGGTTTCTCCTGCTCAGTTCCGTGTATCGAGGGCACGTTGTGTGCCCATCACCGTGCGAGGCACCGGGTACCATAGTGGGGAAAGCCTGTGCTCATGACATCAGAGTGTACGCATGTAGTTTCATGAATGGGTGTAGAATGACGTCTGTGATACACACAAAAAGAATCCCAGAACGGCAGGAGGTCTCTGGCTCAGTCCCTACCCCGGCCTTCTCTGGAGGTGTGTTGTCCAGCCAAGAGGAGAGATGAACATTCCAGACTCACGGGAATGGCATGTACAAAAGTCTTGTGGCCCCAGGCAACCTGGAACATCTGTGGAATGGATGGAAGGTACTGTGTCCTCAATAATGCAGAGCACAGAACCAGGGAAACAGCACAGTGGTTAAAGCACTTGCCTAGCACGCACAAGGCCTTGGGTTCGATGCCCCGGCATTGCGTCAGCCAGGGGTGGGGGCCACGCCTGTCATCCCAGCACTGGGGAGGCTGACTCAGGAGGACTGCTGTGAGTTTGAGGCCAGCCAGGACTCCATGGTGATTTCAGGACCCGCCCGGACTGCAGCGTTGAAACCCTGTCTCAGGCAGGCTTCCGAAGGTCACACTAACATGCTATCCTCCGGAGGTAGTAAAAGAGCAATCTTGCCACAGAATTTGCAAAATTACTAAAAGCGCTTCTTTTCCCGGGGCCGAGGCTTGCACCCAAGGCCTTCACATTGAGCTACATTCCAGTCCTTACTTTTGTCAGCCCCAGTACTGAGGACTGAGCTCAGGCTTTCGCGTTTAGCTAGGCCCCATCCCCTTTTATTACTTGAGATAGGGTCTCACTAAGTCTGGAAATTACCCAGGTTGGGGTCGAACTTGTGATGCTCCTGCCTCAGCCTCCCAGAGTGATGAGATCATAGGCTTGGGCCACCACGCCCACCTCCTTTCTAATGGAAGATCACCCTGAAGCTTATCCTGGGGGAGAAGGGGCCGTCCCTCCCATGCAGGCCACGGCCCAGCTTGGTGCTACAGGCCTGTAATCCCAGCGTCTTGGGAGCCTGAGGCAGGAGGATCCCAAATTCAAATCCTGCCTGGGTAATTTAGTGACTTAGTGATTCTCTGTCTCAAAATCAAAATTTTAAAAAAATGGACAGATGATGAATGTAGCTCAGTGCGAGGCTCTAGGCTTAATGTCAAGAAAAAAAAATATTAGCCAGACGTGACGGTGCACACGTGTAAGCTCAGCACTTGGAAGGCTGAGGCAGGAAGGTCACTGTGAATTTCAGGCCACATCGTCAGTTCAGAACCATCCTGGACTACAAAGCGAGACCCTGTCTCTCTCTAAGTTCCCAAGTAAACTCCAAAAAGAGGAGAGTGGGGATGCTCGGGAATGGGAAAGAAAAAAAAAACCAACTCAAAAAAGACATTTAATCCACTCGCAATTAAATGGTAGTGCCAGGAGGTCACAGAGCCAAAACAACCTGCAGAGGTTGGCTGGGGTGAGAGAGCTCAGTGCCGGGCGTAGCGCAGTGCAGCGCAGCACAGAGATGGCCTTTCTCCTCCCCTTGGCGGGGAGGGGTCGCCCCTCTGCCTTGTGATCGGGTGTGACCGTCACCACCTGCCAGTGGCTGCACGTCCTCCACATCTAGGCTCATGGGAAAGGGAGAAAACGGGCCTGGTCCTGCAGGCTGCGGGGAGGGGTCCTTCAGTTTAACTGTGATTTTTTTGATGGTACTCAAGCTCCGGCCCCCACACTGAGTCACATCCCCGGTCCTTTTTTGGAGAGAGGATCTCGGTCGGCAGCCCTGGCTGGGCCTGAACTCCCTGTGGAGCCCAGGCCGGCCTTGGGCTCAGGGCAGTCCTCCTGCCTCAGCCTCCCGAGAGCTGGGATGACAGGCCTGCGCCTCCGGGGCACGTGCTAGAACAAAGCACAATCACCCTCAGAGGGTCCTCCTGGGCCTGTCCGGTCACCAGTCCTCCTCACACTTGGGGCGCCGAAGGCCACGGAGCGGGAGCCCAAGGGGGACCCTGTACGGGCCTCTCTCCAGCTCTGCAGACTCAGAGTTAGGGCGCGTGGAAAGCGTCTTCCGGAAGCGCGCCAGCCAGGACCCGCAGCCTCCCTCCGGCCGCTGACCCCGGAGCAGCCCCACGCGCCCGCAGGCCGGCCTCCGGCCTTGCGGTCACTCTGCGTCGTCCCCATGGAGGACAGGGCCGTGGCCGCACCTCTGCTCCCAGGTGGACTCGGCTTCTGGTTCCTTCCCGATTGGCCCGGCCGCCGGGCGCCGGCCCAGACCCGGGGCCCCGCTTCCCCGCCACCCTTGGGCGGCGCCAGGCCTCTTCCCGCCCGCTTACCAGGAGGACCACCCGGCCTGAGCTAGTTTCCTGCGGCCGCATCACTGGAGCTCTAACCCCGAGCCGCGCTCCCAGCCTATTTACAAGCTGAGTTTAGTTTTAGCCGAGACAGCTCCCCTACGCCGCCAGGCCGGCCTTGAGCCCACCCCGTCCTGCCGCAGTCCCCGAGCGCGGGATCCAGCCGCCCGCAGGGACACCCCGCCCGGGCACAGGCACCGTCTCAGCTCCCCACGCCCGCGGCCCACGCCCGCCCCGCTGCGAGCCACGCACGGCTGGCTGCCGCACCTGCGCGGAGGGGCGCGGCCTCTGGCGGCGCGGACGCGGCGTCCCGGCGTTGCTGCTCGCTCGCGCTGGAAGCGGTCACGGAGCAGGGAGCCCGCCGCGAAGAAGGGGGGAGGCGGCACAGGCGGGGGCCTCGCCAGGGCGACCTTCCCGCGGGCGCCAAGGGTCAGAGCGCGGCCGTGGCGGGACGTCGGACCGGCGGCCCCAGGCCAGCGCGGCCCCGGGAGGTGGCGGGGCTGCCCGGCGGGCCCGCACCCGGCAGAGCGCCACCGGCCGGCCGGGTGGCGGCCCAGCGAGCGCTGCGGCCGGCGGGGCGTCCACGCGGGTCCGTGGGCCCGGCTCCCGGCCGCGCGGGCCGGGGGAGACCGCCCGGCGGGCCCTTCGGGGGTACCTGGCTCCCCGCCTCCAGACCACGGCCGCCTGGCCGCCACGGCCGGCCGGGGACACGCGCGTCTGCAGGGAGGCGCGGCGGCTCGGCGGGTGGCGCGCGCCTGGACGCGCCCCGCTCAGGAGGCCGAGGCGGGAGGACGGCCGCGCGTCCGAGGCCCCCGGGCAGCGTAGCGTGCTCAGGACCAGCCTGGGCCACGGAGCGAGACCCTGCCTCGGGAATTTCGTGCAAAATTGGATGCGCTTCTGCGTGGGCTGGGCGGGGCTCCATGGGAACCTGGGGCTGACTAAAGCGGAGACAGAGTGGGCCAAGGACGCCGACAAGGGCCACCTGTGCCGGACTCAGCGGCACACGCCGGAGGGCTGAGGGGGGCGTGTTTTTAGTTAGGAAAAAAGAAGGTTCTGAAAAACGGGGGAGAGAGGGGGCCGGTGACAGAGCCGGAGGGAAGAGGGTCACCTTCCCGGGTCACCTTCCCGGCCGCCCTCCCCACGTTGTCCCCCTCGGCCGCCTCCGCCCAGTTTCGGGCACTCAAGCACCCACGTGCCCCGAGGTGACGTGCCCGCGGCCCGGGCGTCGCCCCTGCTGTGGTCCACCGCTGCCCGGAGCGCTGCCGGCGCACACACTGCGGGCACACGGGGCGCGCGCCTTTTGGGGGCCCTTTCTCACCGCCGCCCTTGAGGGGCGCGCGGCGGGCGGCCCGGGTTTGCCCGGGTCTCGCAGGAGGCCTTCGAGGACTCCCGAGACCCAGTCCAGGCCCAAGGGTGGCCTGGGCAGGCACTTCTGTCCGGCACACGCACGACACACGACGACCTGTCACGGCCGGCCGGCCCCGGGACAGGCTTTCTGCGGCGGCGGGGCGGGCATCCGGGGCTCTGCTGCGTCACTGTCCCCGGGGGCTAGGACGTGGCCGGGGCTCCGGGGAGGTGCGGGGCTCGGGCCGGCCTCACGCACCGCCGGGTAAAGGGCAGAAGGGGCGCTCCGGCTCCGTGGCCCGGCACGGCAGCGCTAAGAAGGCCCCGGCCACCGGGCTGGCTAGGAGGGTCCCGCGCGGCGGGCTCCCACGCCCGCTCGGGCGGGTTTGGCCAGGGTCCGGCTCGGTTGCTCGGCTGGCGGTGCGGAGCCGGGGCTGCCGGCAGGGCGACCCGGAACGCGACCGCAGGGTCGGGTGCGAGCGGCGGCAGGTGGACGGGCCGCGTCCCGGGCTGACCTTGGCCGCTCGCGGCCGGGCCGCGGGACAGGCGGCGGGGGGCGGCGCGCGCGAGGCGGCGGCGTCCGGGCGGGGCGGGGCGGGCCGGCCGGACGAGGGCGCCGGCCACACGCTGCTTCGCCGCCCGCCCTCCCTCCGCTCCTTTGTGGCGGTCTCGGCCCCGCCCCGCGCCCGAGGCCCCGCCCCGCGCCAGCGATTGGCCAGCGGCCGCATGTGGGCGTGGCCCCCGTAGAGGCGGTGCGGTATATGTGCAGGCGGCGCGTGCGCCTGCAGCCGCCTTTCAGCTCGTGGCCGGCGCGCGCGTGTCCCCTGCCCGCCTCCTGTCGCCTGCCCCTCGCCGGTCTCCGCGCAGGTCACGCGAGGCGGGGGTCCCGCGCGCGTCCCCGGGGCGCCGCAGCGGGAGCATCGGAGCGGGGACACTGAGCCCCGGCCGAGCGCGCCGCGGAGCGAGCGATCCGCGAGTGGCACGCGGCCACCCGCAGCCGGCCGGAGTCGCCGCCCCGCCTCGCGCCGCGCCGGAGAGCCGCAGCGCCAGGCGCGCCGAGCCCGCGGAGCGCCGTCCCGGGGACGCCAGGGCGCTCGCCGCGCACCGCGCTCAGCCCGCGCCGCCGCTGACCCGCCGCCATGGCCCGCGGGAAAGCCAAGGAGGAGGGCAGCTGGAAGAAATTCATCTGGAACTCGGAGAAGAAGGAGTTCCTGGGCCGGACCGGCGGCAGCTGGTGTAAGTGCGCGACCCCCGCGCGCCCTGCCCTGCCCGTGGCGGCGGCGCGCCCTTCGCTGGGCCGCGCGGGCCCGGCCGGCCGGGTGGGCGGGTGGGGGGCTTTGCGGGCCGGGCTTGTCACCCGGGGGCGCCGAAGTCCCCGAGGTGGGGCGCGGGTGGGGCCACGCCGAGCGCAGGGTCAGGTGCCTCTGTCTCGTCCCGGCGATGGGCAGGCCGCCCCGCGGACGGCGCTTCAGCCGTTGCCGCCCGGGAATGGCCAGGCTCCGGGAAGCCGCCGACGTCCGCCCGGCGTCGTGGCCCTAGGCCCTTCAGTGAACGCGACTGGGGTCTGTAAGCCGCGGTAGGTAGTCGGAGGGGCGAGCCTGTGCGTTGCGGCGTCTCTCCTCTGGTCCAGATTCGTAGGTCCCTAGAAGGGCGCGCCGCAGCGTGCCGGGGCCGTGCGTGGGCAGCCGAGGGTCCCGGTCCCGGCCAGGGTCTGCGCGGACAGGTGCAGCCCGGAGCTGCCGGGGAAGAGCTGGGCTGACAGGTACGTGGCCCGGGCGCACCCCCAGCTCGCCCCGGGGTTGTGTGCAGCCTGTTGCTTCGTTGGGGACCCCTCTCCCACCCCGCTAAAAATTGGGTACCTTGGGGACCTTTTCTGCCTCCCTGCACCGGAAGGGTGCTTTTTCCCAAAGGTCACCCTGAAGGGCAGAGTTGTAGGCGCATCTGAGTCGTGACTGCGGAGGGAGGGGGCAGGGACTCTCCCTCCGCCGCATCCCCCCCCCAATCCTCCCGCCACCGCCATCGCCACCGCCACTGCGGTCGCCAAGGGAACCCGGAAAAGGGGCCCTGGCCGCGCTCGGGAGGATCCGTGGGAATGCGCGGAAGGATGAGTCAGGGAAATAGTGTTTGGTGACATTTTGAAACCAGAATGTAGGAATTTTTTATAGGGAGAGAAAAAAAATGCAGCCTGTCGTGATTCTCTCAGGAGTGTAAAGGGTTAATAATGCATCAGCGTTCAAGGTGACTCAAGGTGAGGCCTCGCTGGCGGGCCTGGGAGGCCCAGGAGCCCCAGCCACGGGAAGTGGGGTTCATCGAAGCCCTGGCTTTTTATTTCACCTTTCATTTTATTGGGGGAGACTGGTCCCATGGACCATCCTGTCACCCGAGTGTTGCGGGGGGGCTCCCTGGGCCTCCCTGGTGGGGAGGGGCACAGCTCCCGGCCAGGGCTGTCCCGCAGCCCCGGGCTCGGGAGAGGCGGCGGCCGGGCGCAC
Source organism: Ctenodactylus gundi (assembly GCA_004027205.1). NCBI lineage: Eukaryota > Metazoa > Chordata > Mammalia > Rodentia > Ctenodactylidae > Ctenodactylus > Ctenodactylus gundi. Next base: position 197,235 of record PVKB01001704.1, on the reverse strand, counting down.
TGCGGCTGGGACGACGGAGGCCCTGCCCGCCCCCCAGGTTAGCTGGGGCTTCCTTGCATCCGCCTGAAGGGCGAGTTGTCCCGGGGCTGCTCTGGCTCCAGGCACATTGTGAAATTTGCCCTCTAGTGTTCCCCCGGTCATAAATATATTCCTTTCCTCATTCCAACTCGGTGCTTCTTGGAGCAGTGTTTGTTTTAGAGGGTCAGGCAGAGTGGGCAGCTCGTTCTTCAGGCCGTGTTTAATGAGGCGGTGCACAGGGAGATGGAGAGGTCGTGTTTGTGTGGCGGTAGCCGGCCAGCTGTCAGTACCGGGCTTAAGAATGCAGAGCCAGGGCTGGGCTGCGGGTCTCTCTCCATCTCCCGGGGTGCAGGTGCTAGGCTAAAAAAAAAAAAACCCACAGATTTTGTGTGCGCCAACATGTCGGCTCCCTTTTGGGACTGTCAGAACAAGCAGCCTCTCTAGGCGGAGAAAGCGGCAGTGATTTTTGATGTGAAGAAAAAGCCCCCTTTCCAGCTTGAGGCCCACACGGATGCCCTTGGGAGGAGGGCAGGATGTCCTTGGCTCCGGTTTGCTTATAGGTAGATTTTTTTACCAAGATGGACGCAGGAGACTCAAGCCTGTCACCTGCTGGAGAAATCACAGCATGCAAATCAATCATTTCGTGCTTTCTGCCATTTTATTAAGTTAGTGCAAGCCTTGGTAGGTTTCGTATTTAGTCGGGCCTCGGTGCCATTTTTTTCTGCCTGTGTGTGACCTTTGGAAGAGTGCGGTTTTTTCCCTAACTGAAGACCTCCATCCTATTTGTTCTTAACAAAGAGAGGAAAAGGAAGAAATGTTGCTCACAAGAGAAAATGCCTCTGCACGCTGAGACCCCCCCCCACGGTGCCACCCAGCCAGTTGGTGCCAACCGTTCAGCCTTTACTTTTCATTTTTTGAGCAGCCCTGGGTACCTGTGTCTGGGAGGGGCCGCTCAGGTCCTGCTAGGGCCACATGTCCACGCTAACCAGGGACTGGCAGCAGAAACTGGGAGATCTAGTCGGTTCCCTGCTTCTCCGGGTCCTGCGCGCAGAGCGGAGGGCTGGGCGTGCTTGAGGTTAATCAGTGCAGCCGTGGCTTGTGTTTTTGTTGCCCTGTGCGTTGGCACGGCAGCCTCAGTTCTGCGCCCCCCTTGTCGGCAGTAGGCATTGGGAGCCCCCGACTGTCACACCCGCTCTCACACCTCTTAGAAGTCACTGGAAAAATTTTCCAGCGCTCCTGACGTCACAGCCTTGCCATCTGCCTACCGCTGCTTGGATACCAGTGCGCACTTAACCCTGGTCCTGCCGGGAGGGAGGCACCCGCCGCCGCCTTCGGGGTTATGCAACCTTTCACCTCGCCTTATCTGGGGTCTGCCCTTTTAATGCCCGGGAGCGGGATCATTGCTGAGCTTTTCACGGGGCTGCGGTGTGTTCTGCCGGTCCTCGCGCGGCTGTCCTGAACCCTTCCCGATCTGGCAGCTGGGCGCTCAGCCGTGTGCGGAGCCGCGGGGCTCGGTACCGCAGCCGGGTGCCCGTCCCTCCTCCCGGTGTCTCCCTGGTAATGCTTCTGCTCGGCTTCTGGGGGACCCCGCCTTTGGCCGTAAGATCTGGGCCTTTCGGGAAGTAACCCGAGGTTGCCTCCTGCCGCCTGTTCTCTGACGACACAACCTTCCAGCTGCCTAGCTGCCCGGTTGGGCTGGTGCGGGGCTGCCGGGCGATGCCTAGTACAGCCTGTTACTCTGCTGCCGCTAATCAGGGAGATCATCCTCGTAAGCCAGTAAGTGAGCTCATTCCAGTCTGGGCTCATTTTGACAGCTGCCTCATTCTCCTGTCATCCCTTTAACCGTGAGGGGAAAAAATACGCCACCTCTAGTCAGTCCTCACTCCCTGCCAGTCACAGGGAAATCTGGACATATCGGCCTCGTGTCGGTCATTTTTACTGTACAATTTATTCTTTTAAGTTTTATTTCATTCTTTCTTTGTGGTAATGGAGATTTAACCCTGAACCTTGCCGCTGAGCTACATCCTCAGCCCATTTTATTTATTTTAAAATTATTTTATAAAAATGTTTACTTTTTTGACACAGGGTCAATCCAGATTGGTGCTGAATTCATCATGTAGCCCAAACTGGCCTCAGCCTCTGAGTGCTGGGATTACAGGTGTATGCCACCATGCCTGGCGCAAGCACTCCAGCCACCAAGCTGTCCCCCATCCTTTAAATTTTTTTTTTTTAATTTTGAGATGGCCCCTCCCTAAGCTCCCCCCGGGCGGGGCTGGAGCTTTGGCCCCTGCTGCTTCAGCCAGCCTGTCAGAGTGGCGGGATCACCGGCAAATGCCTGGCCTTGCAGGATTTTCTTTTTTTGTTTTTTCCCCCCTTTGTCTTGTCCCCCTGAGGGAAAAGGAAGGTATGTTTAGGTAGCAATACGCACAGCAAGGTGGACTGGGGGGAAAGCGGGGGCCCTGCCAGCCTCCGGGCTGCCGCCTCCTGCGCACATGGGAGCGTGCGTGTGAGCAGCGGAGGAGCCAGCACCTTGGGCTGCGGCCTCTGGGGTCCAGGGCAAGCAGGCAGGGAGAATGTCTCAGATAGGCTGTTTTTCAGATGCATTGCACAGGCATGCACACAGGGCTGGAGATTTTTCTTGGTGCTATTTATTGAGGAATAAAGTGGGGTGGTTTTGGTCAGAATCTTGGCTGTAGTTGGACATTCTTCCGCCTGTAGGCTCACTCTCTTAACCGGTGTTGTCCAAGTCTGGAGAAGCGGTCGTAGAGGAGCCCGCAGGTCTGCCCCCCGGGAAGGTCCGACCTGGGTTCTGCGTGGGGACTCCATCACGAACAGTGTCTCTTTCTCCTTGCAGTTAAGATCCTTCTGTTCTACGTGATATTCTATGGCTGCCTAGCCGGCATCTTCATTGGGACCATCCAGGTCATGCTGCTCACCATCAGCGAGCTGAAGCCCACGTACCAGGACCGGGTGGCCCCGCCAGGTAAACCCACAGCAGCAGCCCAGAAGAACAGCTCTTGGGAAGTGTACTGTTACGCGGTTTTAAACCAAGCATGGTGCTGGGGCTGTGGTGGCACAGGTGTGTGACCCCAGCACTCCAGGAGACTGAGGCAGGAGGATCCCAGGTTTGAGCCCAAGTTGAACAGCTAAGCAAGACCCTGTCTCAGTATCGACAATAAAAATGGTCTGGGGATGTAGCTTGGTGGGAAGGTCCTGGGCTCAATTTTCTCAGTACCACCAAAAAAGAAACAAAAAAGGAAAAAAGAAAGAGAAAGAAAAAATCGGACTTGGCAGAGAAGAATAGGAACTTGTGTCTTCCTCAGCCAGATCTGCTGCTTCATGGATGGAGAAGTGACTTACGGAGCTTCGGAAGAAGGCGTGTCCCTGACCCCCTACCTGTCACCAGCTTCGTGGCTGCGCAGATCCCCTCCCTTAGCCCCTCAGTCCTAAAGCTCAAGGACCTGGCTAATGGGACTGTTTTGGGGCCTTTAAGAGGCTATTTTTAGGGATGGCTAGAAGCTCTGATATGAGCTGGCAGCTTCCAAAGGGGCGCGGAGGGCTCTGACTTCAGGGCACCCTTTGCCCTCTATGTTAATTTGTGGTTTCACCTTGAGCAGAGGCCCTCTTTGTAACTTCTAAATAGTTACATCTTTTTAAAATTTCAGTAAGACAGGGTCTTGCTCTTGGTCTAGGCTGATCTGGAGCTCACTGTATAGTCCAAGCTGGCCTTGAACTCGCAGCAGTTTTCCCACCTTAGCCTCCTAAGTGCTGGAATGACAGACTTGTGCCGCCACGCGCGGCCACCGGTGCACACTAGGTGAGCACCTTAACAACTGAGCTGTGCTCCCAGCCCTGACAGCCCTTTGCTTAATGAGCCTTATTTACTGGCTTTGTGAGCTTTTGCAGTTTTAACTGTTTCTGTTAGCCTTAAAAACTTCAGAGAGCAAAAAGATTATCGTAAAAGATGCAAACCGCAGCCAGGCTTGGTGGCACGGGTCTTTGGCTGAAGCAGCAGGGTCACTAGTCCGAACCCAGCCTGTAGTACGTAGCGACCTAGTGAGATCTTGTCTCATCATGAAAAATAAAAAAGGGCTTAGTGCAAAAGCCCAGCACCCACTCCCCACGACTGCAGATGATAAGTACATAAGCAAATCTGTAAATAAGAAAATAGAAGCTGCCAGAAGAGCCCCTGCCCCTGCGAATGGGCTGGCCGTACCAGTCACAAAACGTGGCAAGGTCACCGCCGTTCCACTGCTGGGGTGACCGGACAAAGCAGGGGGAGCACTGCCCGTGAGTGTACTGGCTCTTCTGAAGTCCCCGTGGGGAGAGTCCAGGGGGAAGAGAACAGGGCGTGACGTGCAGTTCTGGACCTTGAGCTTGCTGCCAGCCAGGGGTAGAGGGACTTCAGCTGTCCTGTGACAGCGTGAGGCCGTGTGCCCAGCACCAGGACGCCCAGGTGGAGCGCCACTGCCCCGCAGACCATGGCCTGGCTGGCCGGGGCGGGCAGCCTCTGAGCGTGGTGGCATGCCCGCCTCGCCCGCCGCCCATGGTCCTGCGGTCCCACGCTGTAAGAATCTCACAGCGCCACCCCTGTCACGCGGGAGGGCACCCAGGGCCGCGAGCCTCCAGCTCTCAGGCCCCCAGAGTTTCCAGCAGCTGTTTTCATCCACCCACAAAGACACGGGCTTTGGAAAGGGTAGGGCGAGGGTGTTGCGGGTGAGAAACTGGGGATCTTAGGAAGGGTGGAAGCAGGGCGCCTGCGCCAAGGGAGCGTGCTGGGTCTTTTCGCGTCCTCTCCTGTGAGCTTTTATGGTCGCGTTGGTAGCAGCATAAAAGGTGTACAGGTTTTGCTTTTGCTTTTTGCTCCCTGTTATTTCCCAGGCGCTAGTAATTTTTATCCCGAAGCTCAAGGTGAGCGCAGAAGCAAGCATTTTCTTTACCAATTTTTTTTGTAAGATCCTTTAGCTTTAGAGACACAGCTTGGTGGTTGAAGTGCTTACCTACTATGCTCAAAGTGCTAGGTCTGATTCCCTCGTGCTACATAAAGGACAACCTGGGACACGCACACCTGTAACCCTCGCTCTCAGGAGGCCGGGCAGGAGGATTGCAGGGGGTTTGAGGCCATCGGACTATATGGTGGGTCTGGGACTAGAGTGTGTGAGACACTGTCTCCAAAAAAAGAAAAAGTCTTTCATTTGGGCTCAGTAGCACAGGCCTGTAGTCCTAGCACTCTTGAGAGGCTGAGGCAGGAAGATCACAATTTCAAGCCCAGCCTGGGCAATTTATCGACTTAAAAATTCTTAGAAATCAACAACAAAGAAGGGCCTTTTCTGTATAAACATTACAGAGCCATCTTTGAAAGTATAAAATATTCTTTGTTTTTTATTGATGCAGAAATGTCACCTTCAAAAATAGCTAAAACGCTAAGCTTGTGAGAGTTTTCAGGTGGCCTTACTCAGACAGTCTGAGGTACCCTGGCCCTTCCAGTCCCCCCTTTTCTCCCTCCAGCCCCTTACTTAAAAGGCACATTCTTAGCGCCTATATTTAGTGTGCTTGCAGCAGTTGGACTGACCTGACAAACCCTCACTCCTCCCATGGCTCATCTTGGAAGTATGCCCTGCTGTCCCTGCTCTGAGTCACCGGAAAGTCTCCCTGGGCCTCGCGCCTCTGTGCTTTGTCTTGGTAACTTCTCTGTCCTGGTCAGGGACTCTAGACCAAAACCTCTCCCCGCCCTCTGACCCTGTACCCTGTGGGGCTTTCGGGGCCTCTCCTGAGGGATGTGACAGTTACTTGAAGAGCATGGTTGCCCTCTGCTAGGCCTGGGAAGGGCCCCTGGACATCCTCGGGGGCCACAGGAGCCCTAAACTGGGTGCTCCCCTCTTGGCATCTTTCAGAGCTGGTAGGAGGAATTTGCATACATAACTCCTTAAGTATGTGGATTGAGCAAATGCGTGGAAAAAAATCCTGACGGGCTTTTCCTTTTTTTCCTTCTTTTTTTGGCTTTACCTTGTCTCTGAGCCTCTTGGAATGCTTGAAGAGGGAAGGGTTAGCTGGGCGTGGTGGTGCACCCTGTAACCCAGGCACTCTGGGAGTCTGAGGTGGACACAGCCCACAGCCTGAGTAGTTTAGCAACCCAAGGAAACCTCCTCTCAGAATACAAAAAAGTGCTGGGGATCTAGCCCCTCTGGAACCCCCAGGCTCAGCCCCCGGGACTGCAGAGACACACGAAGAGGGGCGGGGCTTGGACATCAGCTGCATCTTGTATGTGGGAAGAGCGAGCCGGTTTAGGACACTGGCCTCACTTAATACTCTTGTGTGCTGAGTGTAAGGTGAGAACACATGCTGGCTTGACCGGGCTCTGGGAGCCCTCCGAGCCAGTCCTGGGATTCTGGCAGTCAGAGCTCTCCCACGCAGGCCACGCGATGGCGGCCAGGGAGCAGGAGCAGCTGGGCATGCCCTAGAGTGTCGGGGTCCGCGGTAGTGGGCAAGTGGACAGGGCAGGTGGCAGAGGACTGGGCTGCGGAAGGGAAGTGAGATTCGGGGACAGAAGAGCGCGTGAGTGCACCCTGCACCGTGGCGGCAGCGGTGCACATGGCGATCCTTACAAAGCTTTGCCAGCACTGGAACAAACCTGCCTTCTCCTCGCAGACTAGGCCAGCCCCACTGAGATACTAAGTTTAGAGTACCAAGAAGCTCTTTTTGTAGCGCAGAAATGGTTGATTATTGGCAATTTCCTGTTGCCCAGCCTAAATACTGATTACTGTCAGCCCCCCAGCCCCGTACACTTGAGTTCATGGTCTCCTTGGCCTTGGGGACTTTGGAGTTGGACAGGGTCACCAGCAGCCACACCAGCACCCCCTGACCACGCCAAGCCCCAGTGTCCCATCTAGAGAAGGGGAGTAATAACCAACCCTGTAACACCTGAGTGGGGTGGGCCTGGGCGCGGCGGCACTTGCCCATAATCCCTGGAGGCTGAGGCAGGGTTGATGTGAGTCCAAGGCCAACCTGGGCCGCTTAGCGAGTTCAGGGCCAGTCTACACTACAGAGTGAGACCCTGTAGCAAAAAACAAAAAACAGAAAAGAAGATCCTGACAAAAACAGGTGGCTCAGCGGGGACAGACTGCGTTAAATTTAGAAAGGCCGCGCCCCTGGCTCCTTTGTAACCAGAGCCAGGGCAGGAGAGCGGCCTGGGCCTGGACGAGGGCTGGGGACTGCGCTGGCACGCAGGCGGGTTCAGTTTCGTCTTGTTTGTGGAAGGCGAGATACCTGATCTTAAGATGCGTTAGGGTACAAGCCAGGACATCTCAGCCTGCTTAAGTACAATTCCTAAGAAGCGATTGAAAAGCTCTTGTGTCCAGTCTAACTTGTGCTTGTGTTTCTTTCTCCCCTGATTTCAAAGGGGAAGTTAGAAACATTCGTTCTCCTTGTACCTTGGAGGAGCTGACCCCTAAGTGCCATCCAGGCGTTCCCCGCTGTCTCCATTTGTAATCCGTTGGTTTGTAATCTCCCGGCCTCTCTAGTCCCTTTCTCCGGATGGGTCCTGCCAACCTGTCCTCCAGCTTTGAGGCTGTGGGTGAATTAGCACGGTGACAGAGAGAGCGCCAGAAGCCGCCAAGTCCCTCCTGGTAGGGCGGGAGCTAACGTCTTACCTCCCGCGTAACTGCTCCTTGTGAAGGTAGGGATGCAACTCACGCATCACCTCTTGGATTTTCCAGGGAGCTTAATGATTAATTTGAAAATGGTCTCCGAAAGCCAGGCATGGAGTTGGACGGCTCTAATCCCTGCGCTAGGGAGGCTGAGGCGGGAGGATGACGAGCACGCAGGTGACCTTGTCTTGGAGGCCTGGAAAGGCGGGCCTCATTCTGCATACGGATTTGAAGAGACCTTGGAGAGGCAGGATGAGGAAATGACCATTTAAAAAATGGGTCTATAAGCTTCATTTACAAAAGCATCTTTTTTTTTTTTTGGTGGCACCCACCCCACCCAGGGAAGGGGCTCAGCATGGAGCGAGGCAGAGGCAGAGGAGGGAGCTTTAACTTCACGGGACAGGACCCTCCGTGATTGTGCCCAGAGAGCCTCGCACCTTGGGACCTGTGGGCTCCCGCCGCGCTGCCGAGCCCAGAGAGAAGTGAGGGATGAGAGGGAGGTGGACGGCTTATCCCTCAGCTTCTACCCTTTTCCCACACGTGATTTTGAGAACAGGGTCTGGCTAAATTGCTCAGATTGGGCTTAAATTTATTGTCCGCCTGCCTCAGCCTCCTTGCATACTGAGATTAGAGGCCTTCACCACGGGGCTCAGCTGCAGTAGGGTATTCGCTACTTAGGTTTGTATTTGTACAAATCAGATATATATTCTTGTTCTTTGAGCTTAAACCAAAAAGTATCATTGGTATGAAATACTAGGCTTTTCGTGCTTGTATCTACCCTTTATGAGAGAGGCACTCTTTTGATACTGGAGGCTGAACCCAAGGCCTTTTCACTGAGCTCCAGCTCTAGCCCATTTTTCAGTGTTTTTAAATTTTTGGTTCTGCGACTGGATCTCCAAGTTGCTAAATTGCCCAGCCTGGGCTCAAACTTGTGATCTGCCTGCCTGAGCCTTCCAGACTGCTGGGGTTACAGGCCTGTGCCACCTGGCCCCAGCTGGGCGACTCTCTTGGAGCACAAGGAGGCACACAGCTGGGCGACTCTCTTGGAGCACAAGGAGGCACACATCGGTGGGCTATCTAAAAAGCTGCACGTAATGTCTCTGAACTTGTATGTGCTTTTTGAGATAGATCATGAGGTAGATCATGCAACCTTAATAGTTTTTCTCTGCCTGTCTGAAAATAATGCACAACTGTAGGGAAAGTGATGGCAGAGCGCGATCTCCAGGGTGGAGAGAGGGCTCTCCCCCAGGTGGTAGCAGGAGTTATTTCTATGCAAAATTCCAGATAGACCAGAGCCAGCGAGCACTTCCTTGAGACTTCTCAGAAGGCGCAGACCATTGTCTACCAGGGTTTGGAGTCACCTGGCCTGAAGGGTGAGGTTTATTCCAGGCCAGCCCCAGCTTCCGACCCTGAGGCAGGTGTGAGTCAGAGGGTCCGGGCAACCGGTTTCCAGAAGTGTCCTCTTTGTTAGGTAAGTTGGTCCGAACCCACAGGTGTGATAGGGGAAAAGCAAGGAATAACAGTATCTTAGGGTAAATAGTGGCTTTTAAAGGGTGTGGGATTTACGTGCGTGCCTGCGTGTGTGCGTGTGTTTGTGTGTAAACCCATGGTGGACGCACGGCTACATTCGAAGTGTAACTTTGCTCCCTGTGCCCTTTTCAGTCCTACGGGTACTTCCTGGAAGTCCCTGTGGAAAGTTACACCTCCTCAGGATTTGGCTGGCGATCATCAGCTGTATTAAATGACAGTTACAGACAGCTGTGCTCTGGGATTCAGTTCAGGGACCCTTACAAGGTTAAAATGACTGAATTCTATTAGTAATTCAAATGTTTCAAACTGACAAGGAAATTGAGAAATTTAAGCTCGGTACATTATGAGGCTAATTGGAAACAAGCACTTCCTAGTGAAAAGGCTCCTACCTGCCTCGGCTCCTTCCCTCCCCCCTGCCTGTGTCTGGATGCGAGGGAAGCTGCCTGCTGGGTGGGACGTGTTTTCTTTCCTACTTCCCGGGAGAGGGGATACCTGGGAGGGCCAGCTGCATCTCCGGAAAACAAGCACAACAGTGAGTGAGTGAGTGAGTGAGTGAGTGTGTGTGTGTTTCTCTAAATCTTAGGTAAAGTTGAAACACTACTGAAAAGGAAATGGGAACATTCCAGTAGCTGGGCGTGGTGGTACATGCCTGTAGTCCTAACTACTTGGAAGACTAATAGTGGGGTGGCTGAGTTGATGAGTTCAAGGCCAGCCTGGGCAATAAATGTAGTGAGACCCCATCTTAAATAATAAACATATAAGTACATACAAAGAAATAAAGATAACCTGAATTACTATTTCGATCCTTTGGGGTGCATTTGTTTTAAGGCAACTGGTCTCACTGGAGCACAGCTGTGAGCTCAGCCTGGTTGGTGTAGAGTCAGACTGAGAACACCCGAGAGGCAGAAGGTGCCGTGTTTCCTGGAATAGAATTTGAAACCAGGAGCCAGTGATGGGGCGTTCTGCTGCTTTTGGGCTCCAAGAGTTCCCACTGCAAGCAGCGCGCCCTGTGCAGTTACCGCTGAACGCTCAGGGTGGAGGGACAAGCCCTGTGGGTCCAGTGCCACGTGAAAACAGCCGATGGGAAGGCCAGTCGGCACAGTGCAGCTCGTCAGCCTTGGATTATGGCTGAGGAATTTGCATGTGGACCCAAAATAATCAAGTGGCCAGGCCCAGTCCGATTCCCCTCTTTCCAGTAGTCTTCTCAAATTATAGTGAGTAATTCACAGAGCTCAGACATCATTTCAAGGGTCTTTCATCCGCCTCTTATGAAAATACCTAAGATGCTTTAGAGAAAACTACTTTTGAGAAGTTCTCTGAACGGTGTGGGAAGGAACTCATCTCCTAAATAACAGTGTGTATGGCACGGTGGGCCAGAGCGCTGAGCTCTGGGAGCTCCCAGGAGGGGGAAGGGTGAGGCCCTTGGGCTCCGCATAAAGGCAGGATGGGAGGCTGGGACCGGGTTGAGCGTTGAGAGGCCTTTCCTTTTGGAACTGAGGGAGGACAGCAGAAAGGCATGCCGAGAGGCCGTGGCCCTGGGCTGGTGCCCGGTGGTGTCTCCTGGGCTGTCTGCTGTGTGTGCTCCCCGTAGCAGCTCCCGTGTGGCTGAAGCCCAGGCGGGTTGCACCCCTTTTTTGGAAGCACTTGGAACAGAAGTTGAGTATCTTAAAGGATGGACGCTGAGGCCACAGGCTAGTTCCCACCTTTTAAGATGCTCAGAGACTCCAGAAGGAGATAAGCTTCCGGAAGACAGTTAGCACAGCTCAGCTTCCTGGGGCTCGTCTGTTACTCCCCAGAGCCCTCAACCTGCATCCCTGTCACAGGGTAGAGGTGTGTGGTCCTAGGTCACCGAAGTCTTGGAGTCCGGGCTGGTCCTGAACTCACTGTGTAGCCCAGGCTGGCCTCAAACTAACAGCTATCCTCTTGTCTCAGCCTCCTGAGCGCTGGGATTGCATGCCTGCGCCACCGCACCTGGCTCGAGTGGTGCTGGGGGGTGGAACCCAGCTCCTCGCTCTGGCGGGGCGAGTGCCGTCCCGCAGAGCTCCCCCAGGCCCTGTCCCCTTCATACAGTTGAAGTCGGGTCTGCATCACTGCCGCCGTTCTGGGGCCCCGGCTCCTCAGAGCAGCACTTCTTCATGCTTGCTGAGGCGGCCTTGAGTCCATGCTTGGAGGGGTCAGTTTGGTAGGCCGGGCACAGAGCCTTGAGACTGCGGGTCCAGCCCGCTCCTCGCGAGCCGGCGATGTGGGCCCGCCCCGACCTGGCAGGGTGGTGCTGGAAGGCCAGGCGCAGCTGTGTGCCCGACACACAGGACACGTCTGGGATGGGGGCTACCGTCAGGCTGACAGGGATGGCAAGTGAGGCTACAGAATACTGGGTGGCATTTGGATTTCAGGTAAAACAGTGAAATTTTTTGATATAAATACGCATCTACAAAAAGCGATTTCTTATTTGTCTGGTGTTGAGTTTCCACCAGGTATCTTGTATTTTTTGTTTCTTAGCAGTGTAAGATGAGCTCCCCCAATGCTGCCCCGCACAGTGCTGTGTAGCTGTAGCCACTGTCTGTCTGTCTAGGGAAACCGGTGACGATGCTACATAGAGGCGTTGGGGTATTGAAGGCCAACAGCTCAGATGGAAACCCTGCCACGGGCACCTGCTCAGGGCTGTGGCCTCCTGCCTGCCTTCACCTGTGTCCCTACTCCCCGGTTAAGGTTCAGAGATGTAAATAACGTTACAAGAGTCAAAGTGATGTCCCGTGGGGAAGCTTCACAGGGAGCGGAGGGGTGGACTGCTGTCACGGTCACCCATGCACACTGCTAGGCGTAACCCGCGCACTCAGGCCAGGTGCGGGTAGCCCAGGACGGGCGCTAGCTACAGGGCCGTCTGCTTTGGAAGGAGTGGCTTCCCACTCACGCCCTGCTGTTGTCTTTCTCTCTCATCTAGGATTAACACAGATTCCTCAGATCCAGAAGACCGAAATCTCCTTTCGTCCGAATGATCCCAAGACCTACGAGGCGTACGTGGTGAACATAGCAAGGTTCCTGGACAAGTACAGGGACATCGCTCAGAAGGATGACATGATTTTCGAAGATTGTGGCAGTAAGTAGACTTCTCTTGGTTTAGTTTTCTTTCTTGCTAATTCTTGTTTTCCACTTTTATTTCTGTTTATTAGTGACTGAGATACTCCAGAAAGAATTGAAAGACATGGGGCTGGAAGAATGGTACGGCGGTTAAAGTGCCCTGAGTTTGATTCCTTAGTACCACATAAGCTGGGCATGGTGGCGCATGCCTGTAATCCCGGCACTCTGGGAGGCTGAGGTAGGAGGATTGCCATGAGTCCAAGGCCAGCCTGGGCTACACAGTGAGGTCAGGAGCAGCCTGGGCTACAGAACGAGACCCTTTCTCAAAAAAAAAAAAAAAAAAAAAAAGAAAGAAAAAAAGAATTGACAGAACTCCGGCCATTTTGGGAAGAAATTTTTTTTTTCTTTTTGGAAAGGTGTCCAACTTTTAACTCCTCAGTGTCTCTGCTTTTTACTATTCAGACCCGAAGACCAAATTACAGTTTAATTTCTTAAACTAAGTACCGTGCTGCTGTGCACATCGAGTAAGGAGCTGGGGGACTAGCCCCGGGGTGGAGCCCTGGCCTCGCGCAGGCACGGCCGCCCCTAGTGGAGAGGTGACGTTCGCCCTGTCCTCCTGCTCCTTGCAATGTGGTTCTCCAGGTGTGTTCTCATGTCTGCCAGCGAGATCCCTGAGCTAGTGGGCGACGCCCGCCATTTTTATATGGAAAGCTAGGCTGGTCATGATCATAATATTGGGTGAATTGCCATTCTGGAAATAGTGAAAAATATAAAGAAAATGTTTTCACTGATTTTTTTCTTCCTCATTGAATTTAAACCAAGTCTTCATCTGACTTGGCAGTAATTAAAAAGGGCCAGATAACAAGGGCACATCAACTCACAGGAGGATTAAATTGTAGCTTCTGTGAAGGGGAAACAGTGAACTTAAGAATATATGTCAAAAGAATTACTTATTATTAATAATATGTAAAATATAAATTTAAAATACTTGCATCTTTTTGTGGATATTAATTTTGAATTTGGTATTTAGTCTTATTCTGGCTTTTATATAAGGCATGAATTTAAAAAGTTAGCATAATATTACTTAGTTCAATAAATACTTAAAATAAGAACTTACTGCTTTCAAAGGCAAAACTCAAGTTAAAAAAAAATTTAAAACCCTCTGAGTTATGTTTGAACAGAAAAGTAATCAATCCTCTTCCCTCTTACTGTTTAACATACATCAGGGGCAGAAGCTGCAGAAAATTCTAAAAACCTTGCAGTTTCAAAAATTGCTGCCAGGGGGCTGGAGGAATGGCTCAGCAGTTAAAGCACTTGAGCAAGCGCTAAGCCAAGCGTTAAGTACCCAAGTTCGATTCCCCAGTACCACATAAGGTGGGCGTGGTGGCGCACACCTGTAATCCCTGCACTTGAGAGGCTGAGGCAGGAGGATTGCCCTGAGTGCAAGGCCAGCCTGCGCTCCATAGTGAGTTCAGGACCAGCCTGGACCACAGAGCGAGACCCTGTCTCAAAAAAAAAAAAAAAAAAATGTTGCTGCCAGTTTGTGCTGTCATGCTGGTGGCCTGGTCCCGAGCGGCTGGGGCAGGGCTGAGCTGCCGACGAAGCGTGATCCAGTATCTTGCTCAGTCTTCTCCTGAGCTGAGCCATTTATTATCTAGAGGAACAGAAATACTGCCAGAGACCAAATAGGTGGTGGTCGCCGGGAACAGGAGTTGTGGAGCCGCGATGGGAAGTTATGTACCAGCCTTCGCCCTTGGTAAAGTAGCTTGTTGCTCTCCGCAGTGAGGTGACAGCTGGCTTGCAGAAAGCCCTGGCTTAATTTAGAGTGTGCGAGACATGGAGTCTTGGGACAGAAAGCTGTGACACGGGTCCGCGCTCCTTCTCCTTCCTCAGTGGCGCTTGGGGAAGCGCTGGGGTAGTGCGAACACAACGTCTGTGCTTTCAGGTGTGCCCAGCGAGCCCAAGGAGCGAGGAGACCTCAGCCATGAGCGGGGCGAGCGGAAGGTCTGCAGATTCAGGCTCGACTGGCTGAGGAACTGCTCTGGGCTGGACGACGAGACCTATGGCTACCGGGAGGGCAAGCCCTGCGTAATCATCAAGCTGAACCGTGTCCTGGGCTTCAAACCGAAGGCGAGTCGTGCTCAGATTACCGTGTTAGACGAGCCGCTCGGGACAAAGCTCTGAATTAATGGGGAAGTCAAAGAAGGAGAATTTGAAGTGTACCCAGTACCAGTTCTGAAGCCCATTCGGTAGAGTGACACCAAGACCTGGTGTCCACCCTGAATTCTTGGAATTGAGGGTGTGAATATCATTTTCTAAGGGTAGGGAGATTTCAGATTTTGAAAGAAGCCCCTGACCGCGCTGCAGGTACGTCTGCTTTAGCATTCCCAGGACACCTACAGCACGGAAACTGTAAGCACGGAACAAGTCGGCTTTAAATCAAAACCTCCTGGGTTGGGGCTGGCACACATAGCAGAGGGGCAGGCCTTCACTGGTTGTGCACGAGGCCCAGAGTTCGATTTCTTCCACACCACATAAAAATTAGCCTGGCATGGTGGCAGATGCCTATAATCCCAGCACTTGGGAGTCTGAGGCAGAGGGACTGCTGTGAGTTCCAGGCCAGCCTGCACCGTGTTGTGACTTCAGTGTGGGCTGAGACACAGCAAGGCCCCGTCTCAGAAAAGTGAGTAAGTAGTGCAGTTCTCTTGGGTCGGGCCAGGGAATATGTCCCAGGGTTGTTTCAGGCCTGGTACCGCGTGCACACAGAATCGCCTGGCTCTGCAGCCATGTGCTTGTTCGGGGGTCTCTTGTCGCCACCAAAGGTGTTTTCTTTTTTAATATTATTGGTAACCTCTTTTTGAATGATGGCTTCATCGTAAAAGAAAGTGAGCACCACCCGGCCTACACTTTGATCACCGTGCCGCTGGCTTTTTCTCACAGGTGTAGTGGGGACACATGGAGATCACGGGAAGTGTAAAGTGGCCCTGCTCACCATTCTGTGAGAATATATTACTTTTTTTTTAAGAGAAGGAAATGCCTAGTGGTGTCATTCCTATTCTTACAAAGATGGGTTATTTTGTCCTCCAGATCAGGTGGCTCCTCCCAGCAGGTTTTCCCAGCACCACGTGAGCCTCGCCAGTGGGGATACAGTTTCTAATTTTTAGTAGTTCCCTGCAGTATGCTCACTTGCAAACCCATTTCATTTCCAGAACTGTGCTCACTCATTTTCTACTGAAGGCTGTTAATTTTCTCCCCGCATGCTTGTTACCTATAAATATTTTCAGAAGAAAGTCCTCGTAGAGATGAACAAGTTATTTAGCGAAGAATGTGTTAATAACAAAGCTCCGTAACTGCCACCGCCCGCGGGTGGAGTGGCAGCGGGTGTGGACGGCTGCTGGCTGGCCCCGTTACTTTTTCGTTGCTGACACAGAACTCCCGGCGTGTGTGACTTAAGCGAGTGAAGATTTACTTCAGCTCACAGATGCAGAAGGCCTCGGTCTGCTCACGGGCAGCTGGCGGTGGCGGGGGCACAGCGCGGAGCCGTCCTCACAGCATGAGGCCTGGGAGAAAGGACAGAGCTAGTTTATTCGCTTCAGGCCCTGGTCTGCACCTCGGGGGCAGGCGTCAGGGCTCCAGCCCTTCTGAGTGAACCCAGCGACCCGCCTCCTCCCGGTCATGCACCCAGCGATGTGCCACACACCCCCGGGCCCCCCGTGACTATAATCTATAGCCCCCCCCCCCACTCCTGACCAAGCCCTGATTCTTAATAGCACGTGATTCCACAGATAATCCACAATGTCTGAGTTCATGAGGCCTTTTTGGGGGACATTCTAGATCCAAACCCTTCTCGACAGAATTTTCATCACATTTCCCACGCAGGTTGGGATATGGTGAAAGGTGAATGGTGAGAACGGGCGTCACTGTACTGTATTTAATAGCTGCATTCCCAGGGCCAGTTCTTTAGGAATACAGGGAACTGGTGTGTGCCTGGCCAGGTGGCACAGGCCTACAGCCCCCGCACTATGGGAGGCCGAGGCAGGAGAAGTGCAAGCTCAAAACAGCCTGGGCAGCTTAGCAGTTTAACAAGACCCTGTCTCAAAATCAAAACTCCAAAAAAAGAAAAAGTTGTTATTTTGGGGGAGTTATCATGATAAATGTGTATTTCTTTGGGCTATCATCTAGTTTTTTCAGAACTTTAAAAAACCGTCTACACCTGACTGACCAAGGTGGGTTTTATTTATAGCCTCCTAAGAACGAGACGTTGGAGGCTTCCACCCTGATGAAGTACAGCCCGTACGTCCTACCCATTCAGTGTACCGGCAAGGTAAGGGCACGCTTGGGGCGCTGGGGAGAGGGTGCATGGGATGGCATTAGGGATACGACTTGCGTGTAGGAAGCGGGTGTCACTTTCATGTTCTAGTCTCCAAAATTTAAACTGTAGTTAGACTGCACAGAAAGGTATAGCCAGATTCAGACTGTTTTAGTTTCTCCATTGGCTCAGAAACGCAAATATCTGAACTGAATCCTTTGGAATATGGGTTGAATAGGCCTGAGAGGTGAACTAACCCTCAGAAACGCCTGTGTCTGGCTCACAACTTGTCCTAAAAAAGTGAAAGTAACAGCGTCTTTCCAGCCTAGATCCAAGAGCAGGTAGCTGAGGACAGTTACCTGGAGAAGACAGGGTGAAAGGGAACCCCAGGCCACTTAGGCTGGAACCACAAAAGCAAACGGATGAAGCACGGGGAGGCAAGTTAAGTCCACGCCAGGAGACGGCCCTGCTGGAGTCCGCACCCACGGGGAGAACAGCGGGAGTTCTCCCAGGCCGGCCTCGTGTCCGAGGTGCAGTGGCTTCAAGAAACGCAGATCTGGCCTTCGCCTCTGAGTCTCCGTGGGCACAATGGGGTGGCCTCCTCTGGGACCATTTTTCGAGGCTGATGGGACTAGACTGGGCATTTGTTCTTCCTGTGGTGTCAAATCCCTACCAGTGTTTTTTTTTGGAAGCAGAGAGTAAACTTACTGGGAGAAGCAGAAAGGGGAAAACGAGGTAAAAAGTAGGAGGTAGCGGAAAGGGCTCTGGCAGTTATAGGCATTTTTAAAGTTTTTCTATGGATCACGCGTACTAACTTTCCTATACAGAGTTGGCTTTTACTGATTGGCTCATATAAGCACAGAACTTCATCGGCGTAATGATCAAATTCGAGGGCCCAAGACCCCAGAGCCGGGGTCACCAGGGCTCTACCGTCTCTTGACCTACTTGACTTTAGCTTTGTCCTCACCCATTCCACATAAGCCATCAGAGTTCTCTACCTGGGAGGGGGTCCTCATTAGGGTCATCTGGACCCACCCAGCCTAACTACCTGAACCTCCCCCCTTTTTATTGGGAAGCCTGGCTGCTGTAAGGGAAAAAATGGACGATGACCACTGTGGCTCCTTCCTGCTGGAAGGGGGAGTAGGATGGCACTGTCTTAATGTCCCTGCTTCTGACAGAGCCTTGGGCTAGGAGTGACGCCAGAGGGTGGCTCGCTTCCCCGTAGCCGCAGCTCGCTGTCTGGGTCGGGTCCCGTCAGACCGGGCACAGGTGGTGGTCCGTGACGTGAACCTCTGATGTTGCCTCTCTGGGTTTTAGCGAGACGAAGACAAGGAAAGAATTGGCACCGTGGAGTACTTCGGCCTGGGCGGGTACGCCGGCTTGCCTCTGCAGTACTACCCCTACTACGGCAAGCTCCTGCAGCCCAAGTACTTGCAGCCCCTGCTGGCCGTCCAGTTCACCAACCTCACCCTGGACACCGAGATCCGCATCGAGTGCAAGGCGTATGGTGAGAACATTGGGTACAGTGAGAAAGACCGCTTTCAGGGACGCTTTGATGTAAAAATCGAAATTAAGAGCTGATCAGAAGCACAAATCCTTCCCACTAGCCATTCAATAAGTTAAAGTACAGAAACAAAAACCTAGTCTTGAACAAACTGTCATACATATGGGACCTACACTTAATCTATACGCTTCACACTAGCTTTCTGCATTTAATAGGTTAGAATGTAAATTTAAAGTGTAGCAATAGCAACAAAATATTTATTCTACTGTAAATGACAAAAGAGAAATAAAATTGAGCCTTGGGACATGCCCATTTTTACTGTAAATTACGATTCCATAACCGACTTGTAGTAGGCCGTGTTGCTGGCCCCTCGGTGTTGCTGCCTGTGTTTTATTTGGTGTATAGTACTACCGGTGCACACTCTGGTCATCTTTCAAGCCATGTTTTATCACATCTGTTTTCTACTTTATGTGAGTAAGGTTTGCTGTCCGAGGTGTAAATATCTAATGGGAATAAAACTGGCATGGTACCTTTTTTCCCTTTCTTTCTGTTTGGTTTGGCGCTTTCAGAGACAGGCCCACTGGAGAGCATTTTGACACACTCCACCGTCTTTCTCTGTGGCGTTCGGTCTTCCTTTTTCCTTTTTCCCTGGGGCAGGGGTGGGGGGGCTGCCACGGGGAAACTGCCCTTAAAATTCTAAGTGGCACTACACAAAACCACCAAGGCGACGGGTTGTGAGTGCAACCTCGCCCTCTCCCCTGGCCTGCGCGCTCTGAGCGTGTCCGAGGCCTGGCTCTGCCCTCTCTGCAGCGGGGCACAGGGCTGGCTGGTTTGCTTTGTGCATTTTCTTTTCCTTTTTTTCTCTGGAGGCATCACGTGCTGGTGCTGTGTCTTTATGAATGTTTTAACCATTTTCATGGTGAAAGAATTTTATATTTATGCAGTTGTACAATTTTATTTTTTTCTGCAAGAAAAAGTGTAATGTATGAAATAAAACCAAAGTCACTTGTTTGAAAATAAATCTTTATTTTGAACTTTATAAGAAGCAATGCAGTGCCCCATAGACTGGTGTTAAGTGTCGTCTACATGCAGATCCACCTTCTAACATCTGTAACAATCCCACAAGTACAGTGCTCTTATAAATCTTGTGTCAGTCAGGCTGGAATGATGGACAATAAAAGAATGAACACATTTCTGCCTGTGTGTGAATCAGTCTCCTCCAACTGCCCCCTTCCACGTTTCTTCGTTTTCTGTGTGGCTAATTGTCTAAGATCTTGAAGAAATACTGGACCTGCAAGACAAGCGCTGCTGTCATTCGTTCCTTCACAAGTTTGGCCTTTCCCTGGCCACGCGCCAGGAGCTGCACCCGCCTCGGGCCCCTGGGATACCGAGCACACTGCTTCCCACAGAGGAGAGTTCACGAGAGGCAGAGGCGCCTTAGTGTGAAGTCTGATTCTAGAACTTTGGCCTGCCTCCATGTGCTGGGATGTGAGACGGGCTCTGTGGTGGGCTACAGGGGGCTGGAGGCAGTGACCCAGGGGCAGAGGGGCAAAGGTCCCCAGATCCTGCGTGACCAAGAGACGCCACCTGGCCCTTGTCTCTTGGCTGGAAAGGCCTCGGAGCCCACTTTTCCACCCCGAGCCCCAAGAAGGCAGCTCAGGGGAGATAGCAGGACAGCCAAATCAGCCTGGTCCCTGAGGAGGCAGGAGTAGAGGAGCCCTTGGCGGGAGGGCCTGGCCCAGTGGCCCTCCACACGTGTCCCCAGCCTCCAGCCCACACCCAGTGCCCCCCGGACCCCAGCACAGAGTCCGGGAACTCCCACAAGATTGTGGAATTTCCCACAAGCACCTTTAAAATCTTCCACTTTAGAAATAATGGCAGAGGTACCATTCTGTTACTTTAAAGATTCAGGAAAAAATAGTTTGCAGTGCTACTTAGCTTAGAACTTAGGAAATCTTGCTTCCTGTTTTATGCCCCCCTGGATGTCCCTTTTGGGAGAAACCAAAGTTGTCGGCAGCTCAGTTTTTGAAAATGGGGTCTGGGGGTGCGTCTCGCACATCAGAGCACTTGGGTTGGATCCCCAGCACCCTGTACTACCGGGGTGCAGGGGCACACGCCTCTAATCCCAGCTCATGGGAGGCTGAGGCAGGAGGACTGCCCTGACTTCTGGGCCAGCCTGGGTGCCGCACCAAGTGCAGGACCAGCCTGGACTACAGAGCCGGTGGTCCCCTGTCTAAAAGAGAAAGGAGCGTAGGCTTGAGGCTGAGGACACTTGGACTTTGCTTCTTGATTCTCCTTGGCCTCGGTTCTTAGGTAACTACTGAGAATGGACTCTTTACGTGAGATAAGGTTAAAGACTTTGGAGTGACATTTTCTAGAGAGGACGGGGTTGCTTGACCAAGCAGAAAAAATGCCTCTCCCAAAGCGTGCGTGGCCAAACCTCAGGCCGGTCCTTCCTCGCTCAGGCCATGCCCGGGAACCCTGTGGTGTGAACCAGGACACCTCGTGGCACGGCTCTTCCTCTCCTTCCTCTGCCAGGAGCTGCAGGGCAGGTGCAGCTGCCCCAGAAATAGCAGGAAAGGTCACTACCGTGCCGGCGTACCTGTCCTTTTTATTTTGTTGTTGGAAGAGGGTCTCCCTCTGTAGTCCAGGCTGGTTCTGAACCCGCTGTGCAGCCCAGGCGGGCCTCAGACTCGCGGCAGTCTCCTGCCTCAGCCTCTCCAGTGCTGGGATTACAGACGTGTGCCACCACGCTCAGCTCATGTGGTGCTGGGGCGTGAACCCAGCCCCCTGTGCTGGCTTGACAGGTCCTCGGCTGCTGTGGCTGTTCCCCCAGCCCCCTCCCGTTCTGAGGTGGCACATTAGGACCAGAGGAGCAGAGACTCCAACGAGAGGTAGCAAAGGCGCTGTGGAAAAGGGCGTGGTGCGAAAGCGGACCCGCCACTCCTGACATCAGGTGGAATTCGCACACAGGACCCTCACGTGGAACGCGGACCACGCGCTTCCTGACGCAGGTGTTGCTTCCGGCCGCTGAGAGCACGGCGTCTGGGAGAAGCCTGCAGGTTGGACGGTAACCTGTACTTCGGAGTCCGCACAGGGGGCCCCGCGCGCGCTGTGTCCTTGGGTCCCAGGCGCTCTCCGTCCTCGCCAGACTGCCAACGGCCCCCGCGGCCCTTCGGCCTGGAACGTGACTTGCGGCCGTTCACTCGGCGGGAACTTCCTGCCTGCTCCGTGCCTGCTGGCCACGCGGCGTGCTACTGTCCGTGAGCGCGGTCAGACAAGCGCCTCTCCTGCCGCTGACACTGCAGTGTCCAGCTGGCGCATTTCTGGCACGCGTGCTTGTGCACGGCTATCGTGCCTTTTTCCGCGATCAGTTTTTTCCAGCCGTGTCGCTTGGTGCACTGCCTGGGCCCAGGGAGCGCCATCGACCTCCCTGGGGCGTCTCTACCTGTGCCAGGGTTTCACGCGGGGTCCAGCCAGCCGCTCAGCGAGGGGAGCGCACTCTCCGCACTGCGCTGGGGACAGAAAGCGCTGAGGCAGCCAAGGCACCCAAAGGCTGTCCTTTCCAGCTGCCGGGTCCCTGCAGGACAGCTGCCGGCAGGGAACCATCCCAGCTGAAAGGCTCTCCCAGGGGAAGGGAGGCGGCCCTGGGCTCGGAACCGAAGCAGCCCGACCCAGCTGCGCCGGAACCGAACCAGAACCATCTTTGCTTTACTGCGTCTGCAACACGAGCGGGGAACACGAGCTTCCTACCTAGGACAGAAAATCATCCATTCACCTGTAGCGGTAAATGGGTTTAAAGAAGAATAGTAAAAAGTATTTCATGTGGTACTTTAATATGGTAAGAGCCATGACACTGACAAACAGAACTAACGGCTTGAGTGTCAGCCGTAGTGGACGCGGGAGGGTTCAGCCAGCTCCTCACTTGTTTAGGGGCATTTCCTTGGAATCCCACTTTATTTAGAAGAGCATGTGCTGTCTGCTCAGCGACACCGACTGCCACAGGGAACTGCTCAAACTAAATTAAAAACATTATCAGAGATCAGATCAAAGTCCCTTGGTCAGTTTTCAAAGCTTGATAATAGCTAAACGCACGGCTTCTTAAAGGATTAATAACACGCCCGTATCTGTGTATATCTGGCCCACGGAGGAGAACCCAGGAGGGGTTACCTTGGAAACCCAGGAGTGAGGACCTTCCGCTTCCAGAGGCAATCGGAAAGAGCGGCTTGCACCCAGTAAGCGAAGGGCCTTTCTCGGAGAGGACGGGCCTCTGTCAGGCCTGTCACCTGTGGTCCTGGGCTCCACGCTAGGAAAGGCAGAAAGTGGGCCTGCTCGGCCTCCACCTGATGGTTCCAGCTGTACCCAGGTTGTCCCTGAGAGACAACAGGCCGCGGGCCAGTGCAGGGGTCTTCCTCTTGGGGCTGTAACTCTGTATTTCCCCGAGAGACTGAGCATCGGCCTGTTTGAAGGATTAAGTATTTTACTACACAGGCTGACTTCATGACTACAGAATCCAGCCACTTTACTCACAGGTGAGTCCTATACCCCAAGTAAGGCCCAGAGCCTAATTTAAGCCGTGACATTATCTCCAGCACGCCCGCCACAGTGCTTTTGGTAATGAGCTCGGATTTCCTAAAACCAGGAGTCTTACTGTCAGCCTATTTACAAGGAAACATGTTGCCCCTCTAGGGTTGGCCCATGTTGGCTGGGCAGGAGGCGGTGTCGGGGGGCACAGTCTATCTGAAACCCAGCCACAGTGCCTTATGAACTCATTAGGGTTTTTATTTATTTTTTGGGTGCCTCAAGGAAAGGGCTGCTCTTTCATGGCCATACACATTACGGGAATTCAAGGCTCCTGCTGCAGGAACAGAACGCAGGACCCAGACTTGGGGAGGTTCCGAGGCCCTGTGGTGCGGCTCTGGAGACACTTCGGGTGTTTCACAGAAAATGGAGCGTGGCATATAACATCCATGACTACTATAGTCTTGGTCTAGTGCGGCCCCCTCTTTCATGTGTAAACTCCTCCTGGGCCACCCACGGTGGAGGTGCTCCTGGGAGGGAGAAGCACAGCCTCTTAGTCCCTGTTCTCATGCAGTGTGGCCTTGGCACTTCTGTCACTCTGAGCTGGTCTCCATTAAGCCAGTCTCACCAAGAGGGTACCTACTTCTTCCTTCTTGCTAGTCATTTGCTGAGCTAACATGGCGGCTCACACCTGTAATCCCAGCACCCGGGAGGCTGACGAGGGGGACGGCCATGAGTTCAGGAACAGCCTGGAATACAGAATGAGACCCTGCCTCAAAAAACAAAAACAGAATTGCAGTAATTCAAAGTTGGAAGAGACTGACTCAGAAAGCTCCCAGTGAGGAACAGGAAAAGCCATGTGGCCATGGAAAGGACCGTGCGCTAGGACGGGGACGGGGCTAGTGCAAATGAAGGTCTGACAGACACACCCTATTTCAGACTGAGCTCTCCTGAAGGACATTTAACTTGCGCTTGGAGAAGAGTTAGATGTGACACAGATGAACAAACAGCAATATTTATCTTCGCATACAATGAGTGTGCCTATTTTTTTTTTTTTTAAATTGAGATACTGTCTTAAGTCACTAGGCTGCCCGGAGTGCACTGGATACTACTATGATCCTCTTGCCTCGGCCTCCTAGAGTGCTGAGATTCCGGGCATGTCCATTAGATCTGTCTTTGTCATTCTGCGGGGAGGGGAAGTACAACAGCTCTTTCTTTAGGAACAAAGGACACAGGTCTTATTTTAGAAACAAAAGACAGAGGGGTGAGAGCTCCCAGTCAGCACGTCCAGGAGGGTCCCGCGTGGGCTGCCCTGTTGATCAGTGCTAGGTTTGGTAAGAGCAGTCATGGACTTCGACACTAGCTCTGTGACTCTACAGTGAAGCTCAGTCCAGTGTCTTCTTGTGGGCCTCACCCCCTCACAACAGCTCTGCGAGGCTGGTCCTCGTCATAGGTTTGGATCCTGCGACCCGGGTGCTATGACTTCCCCCTACAAGAGCATGTGGAGAGCGGCCGGGTGCGGGCTCTAGGGCTCCAGCAGGAAGACTCTAAGTTCAAGCCCAGCCTCGGTAAGTTAGTGAATTGGCGAGACTTGTCTCAAAATCAAAAATAAAAATGGGCTGGAAATGTAGGTTAGTGGAGACCCTGAGCTTAATCTCCAGGACCTAATGAATCAAACTCAAAATAAAAAACCAGCCAGGCCTAGCAAGGCTTGGGAGGCCTGGCGCAGGGTGCACGCCTTGTCAGGGACTCGCTACGCTGGAGGCTGGGGCTTGAGCTCCACCTCCCGCTGCATGCCGTGCCGGCTGCGTGATGGCCTGTGGAACCGTCTGCTTTTGCTGACAGCTATATGAAAATCATCCAGAATTCTGCAACTGTGGAACTGGAGAAACAGATTTTCTAAGATTGGCATACTGATCCAAGGAAAGCTTGCCAGCGTCGCTCCAGTCTGCCCCGAGGGGAATGACCAGCAAACATGGGCCTGCTGGCTTTGCCTGAGCCCATTACGTGGTGGAATTTCTAATATGTGGCTCCATCAGGAAACCCCTTTGTACATTTTTGCAGCTCTCCCTTCCTGAATCCCCTCAGCACAGTCCTTCAGACGAATCAGGTGCGAAAAATCTTCTTGCTTTTTGTTTATGAAGTGATTCAAAATACTTGTCTGATCAGTTCTCTATTAGTAAATCACTCAACATTTACTAAGCAGCCAGTGCCTTTCCTTCTGTACGCTTTGTGTGATTGCTAGCCTATAAAGGTGGCCTCTGCGAGTCTCATCACCCAACATTCGTGGCCTTGGGTAGCTTCCTCCCACCCCAAATGTGGGCAAGCATGCAGAATGAGACCCTGACTTGAATCTAAGATCATGATGTTCTTCCTGCGGATTTTTATGGGCTCAATTATGCCCCTCTCCAAGTTCATATGCTGAAGTCCTAAGAGTACCTCCCAGTGTAACTGTGCAAAGTACCTCATCTCAAGATGGCACTGGGAGACAGGGGCAGTTAAGTTAAAATAAATGCCATTGGGGCCTTAACTTAATGTGACTAATCATAAGAGGAGATTAGGACACAGAGGAAAGGTCATGTGAAGAGACACACGGAGAGATGGCCGTTTGCCAGCCAAAGACAGACCCTGGAAGAAGCAACGCTGCCGACACCATGATGCTGGACTCCAGCCTCCAGGATCACGAAGAAATACATTTCTGTTGTTTATACTGCCCTACCTGTGGTAACTTCTTATGGCAGTCCTAGCAAGTGAACACAGCTACTCTGAAGACAACCATGGTAAAGGAGACATAGAGTGTAAAGAGAAGGCTGTCCTTGGTCACGCAGCAGGAGGGCGGGACAGGACAGGCTAGGTGCAGCCAGGCTCCTGCGATGGGCCTTTGGGACCTGCCACAACCCCGTCTTAGCCTGGCTGGCAAGAGGCCCTTCTGGGGATCTAACTTGAAAGTAGTAGGTCTAAATCATGCGAAACGAGATCAGATTCTATCATGCAGAACCTGCTTTTTTAAAAACAAGGTCTTCAGTATGTTAAAATACAAATAAAAAGGAGAAACGCTTGACTACTTTGGTCCTCTTCATTCTTTTAAATGAAATCTGCAACATCAAAGAGTGATGGAAGAAAACAGGAAGGTAGATTTTTGTGGAGAAAGAAAGGGGTAAGAGGGTGGTCTGAGGGTGGAGAGTAAAAATCACGCAGTACTTCCACGAGCCAACCCCTCCAGCTGAACGCAGTTACACATTACAAGCGCGTGATCTGCAAAGCATAACACAATGAATCATGGGGGGGGGGGGGGAAGAAAATGAAAAACTTCAATGACATTTGTGATGTCAATACTCAATGGGACCTGTTCAGAATCTGGCTTTAATTCACAGAAGAATCCCACTTCCAATGAGCCTAGAGAGTATTAGAGTCCCACAAGCCACAAAATGGAAACATGGCACGGCAGCGTAGACTGCGTGCACAGTTCACCACCACCTCCGCGGCTCGTCTGTCCTGGCACCATAGGACATTTCCAGCTCTTTCCAACAGGAGCGTCACCGCTCGGTGACAGCTATTCACGAATGTCCTGCTTCCACAGTGAGTCAGAGTGACTGAAATACTTTGGATAAATGCTTCCCTTTTGGTAATAAGCCACAATTTATTAACTATGTTGGAAACATGTTAAAAAAGAGTCATAGCTTGCGCCCTGTCGGTGCACTCCACGTGCTGCTGCCACCCCGGAGCCCAAGGACAGGACGGACCAAGTCTTAAAATCAACCAAAGGACACTGCTGAACAGGAAGCCTGCAACTGTATTTTTTATATGGACCTTATTCTCCTGACCCATTAGTTTGAGCATTAAGGAAAGACCTTCCTGACCCAGAGAACTGTAACATAATCTGTTTGCGTGATAAAGGAACAGTATATTGAAACTGTAATTTAAATCACGGAAGATTAAAAGAATGCAGTTTTGGGGGGGCGGGTAGCGGGTGCTGGAGGCTCAATTCAGGGCTTTGAGCCTGCTAGGGAAGTTTTACAGTGAGCCACGCCCACAACCCTAAGAATGGAACTTTTAAAAATAAAACCAAGACAGAGAAATCTCAGCATTTAAATGCAACCTCTTTTTAAAATTAAAGTCCTTAAAATGATGTAGAAAATTGTCCAGTTTAAAATCCAGAGCTAAATATGAACCCGAACTGAAGGACTAGGCAGCTGGGAGTATGCGGTCTTTCCAGTTGGGCCTGATGGTTATCGCTCCCAGGAGCCAGGAGAGAAGAGTGAGAAACAGGCACACTTTTATAACTTTAACACACTTGTGGCTCCCTTCACAGAAGGCTCGGCTAGTGGTGGGACCGCTCGGGCCCGCCAGGGACACTGGAACCCCGGCAGACTTCTATTTCGGGAATTAATACTCAACATGATAAAACAAAAATATTGTGCTGTCTGTTAGCACAAGGTATTTCCAATTGTTTTTTTCTGGATTTACTGATTTAACTGTGTAGAAACATTTTTAATTTGAGTAAATACATAATCTAGTGTAATCTCTGAATATACTAGGAAGAAAATATTCACCAGGCCAGCAGGGCAGTTTCTGCGTGACTCAGATACCGCATCCCCAAACAAAGAAGCCTAACCCCCTAGGGCATACATTAGCCACAAAATCTCTAACTGTAAAAATGCTTGCCAGGTGATTTATTTTTCTTTCCAAAAGAGTCATGAAAATCCTTACACATCAGCTAGAATACAGAAATACTCACGGCGGCATCTAGTGACATAGGCCTGTGACCCCTGCACTCTGGGGGGCCGAGGCTGGAAGACTCTAGGATTTCAGCCCCGCCCGGGCAAGTTCATGATTTAGTGAGACTCTGTCTCAAAATAAAAATCTCAAGTAGGCTGTGGGTGTAGCTCAGTGTTAAGGCTCTGGGTTTGATCATCTCTAGTACCACCCTCCCAAAAATTCTTTGCTTAATTTCCTTTACATTGTAAATTTACTATTTTTATTTTTTATGCAAAATTTGCATTCTTACTTGGATGACTCTTGAAAATCACAGAGTCCAAAGGAAAAAAAATTTTTTTTAATATCAGGTTTAACTAAAACCAGTCTTGAGCTGAATATCTAGCACCAACATCCACGCTCGGGGATGCCCTGTGGCACGGCCCTTCCTCAGGGCAGGTGAATTCCACGTCCTACGACTGGGTTCTCACCACGACACCAGCACGCTGTTGTACCCCTGGGCCGCGGGGACTCATCAGTGAGAGCTGGGGGGCAGGGGCCCGGGGGAGAGTCTGACTTGGACAGAAACGCCTTGTCTTCATTGCATTCCACAGAGCATCATAGTTCATGAGCCAGTTGCTCCTCGTGGAGAAGAAACCCAACACAGACAGTTTTCCAGATTTTAAGTATAAAGCAGGCATCTAAGAAGCTGACGGGATAAACACAATAAGGATGTTTTCTATTTTACTGCCTCTAAATATTCCCATTTCAGCTTCTTCTGCTGATTCTGAACGTCAGCACTCACCCTTCCATTTTGGCTGGTTGGCAAACATCGAATAGACAAGAAGATAAAAACCGTTTGAGAAGCTATGTCAGCGACCCAGAGCAGGAAAAACCATCCCCATTCCCCTTTGGTCTTCAGAAGGAAAGCCAGCGCCTGCGACTTTCCAAGCATGTTTGGTTACTTGGCAGTGTGGTGGCATGTACTCTTACGTCGCTTCTGATTTTGTCTTTCCTTCCTAACGCAGAACAGAGCCTCACCTAAGGGTCCCTGGAGGAGATGGGACGCTTGAAAGACAGGCATCCTGGCCTCCGGAGAATTCTCCCTGACTTCCACGTGACATTTCTCTCTCTTACATTGACAGGGCAGAGGAGAAAACACAGGTGCTTCGTTAATAGGTGCCAAAGGCCCATCAGAATGGGAGGAAGTGAAAAACAGAAGAGCAAAACATGAAAACAACGGTGGTCAGAGCACGACACTACGGACGCAGGACTGTGGACGCAGGACTACGGACGCAGGACTGCTTCCTCATGCTCCGAATAACCGTAATGTTCATAGGAACGAAGGGTTATCCCACGTCTCTGGATACTTTTGCTTTTTGTTTTTGAGACAGGGTCTCACTGCAGTCCAGGCTGGTTCAGAACTCACTATATAGCCCAGGCTGGCCTTGGACTCATGGCAGTCCTCCTGCCTCAGCCTCCTGAGCACTGGGACTACAGGTGTGCCAGTGGGATTTGAACCCATGCCAGGCAAGCGCTCTTAACTACTAAGATATGCCTCCAGGCCTAGATATTTAATACGATCAATTAGCTGTTTACGCTTCACTGCTAATGCACATCTGACCACAAAGCTGGGAACTGAATTCAGTCCATCTTAAGTCAACGATTGTATTAACTGAAATAACGCACAGATGTTTGTTTCCTTACGTAGTACTACCTTGGTGGAGGGGAGATCTTAGAAATTCAGAGTTCACAACACAGATGAAGAATCAAGTTTAAATGCACCCTAGGGAACCCTTGAGAATAGAATCAAGTCAAATCTTCAGGTTAGCCAGAATGAACTGGGGCTGGAGGAGTAGCACAGTGGTTACAGTGCTTGTCCAGTAAGCACAAGGCCCAGAGTTCTGTTCCCCTGCACTCTCACGTGTGGTGGTACACGCCTGTAATCTCAGCACTGGGGAGGCTGAGGCAGCAGGCTTGCTGTGCACTTGAGGCCAGTCTGGGCTACACAATGAGTTCAGAAGCAGCCTAGAATGCACAGTACGACTCTGCCTTTAAAAAAAAAAAAGTGAATTACTGAATTATGTGAAGACACTAAGTACTCACTGTATTCCTATTGCTAATAGAGCAACAGCAGCAGCAGAAAAAAAAAGTAACTTTTGCTTATTGGGCCTTTACTGTAAAGGCCAGGGAGTCTTTCAAGTTAAGCTACAAACTACATTTCCCAGACTCATTTATTGTGGGGACTCTACACCTAATTGGTGCATTCAAGAGAATTTGGAAGAAAAAGGCCAAGGCCATCTTTCTCCCCTGCTGCAAGTGCTGGCCAGTGAGTCAGAGAGGCTCCGAAGGTTTGCAGTGGAAGACGCAGTCCCTCGTCACCTGCCTCGACGTTTGCTGGCAGGGGTGGCCGAGGGGCGGCGGGGGCAGCTGCAGACTTCTGGATCGCAGTGGCAACAGGTGTGACGTCAGTGCGCTTGCAGCACTCTGCCCTTACGCTGATTTTCCCTGAATCAAATTCTTTTTCTAACATACCCAGAGTAGGTATCGGCTTCTGCGTTAAACTTTGACAATATATGTCATACATGTTCATGTACGTTTTTTATTGATATTTTACTGTGAGATGTCATTATTTCTGTTCTGCAAGTAGGCAAAGTCTGAGATACAGACTTCTTCCTAAACTACCAAGTTCATAGGAGGATTACCTGAGGATTCAAATTCAGGACACCTGACTTCACAGCACATACCCACAATCACCCTACTCTGAGGCCTCCTCGTACTTCTGATTTTAATGAGGGCTGGGGAAAGCTTACCTGGCACAGCGACACCCAAATTCAAGTGTAAACTTTTACCTCTGAACTCCAGTTCAAGCCAAGCAAAGGTCATTAAAAGCTCCACTAACCTCTTCTCCGCATCGCCTCTGCAGGCCTGCAGACTTCGGACTGCCTGAGAAATGCTGCTTGGGCTGGATTCCCAGCTTAGACAGAACAAGAGAAGAAGGCTTGTTCTCCTGAGAATTCATT
Source organism: Ctenodactylus gundi (assembly GCA_004027205.1). NCBI lineage: Eukaryota > Metazoa > Chordata > Mammalia > Rodentia > Ctenodactylidae > Ctenodactylus > Ctenodactylus gundi. The sequence continues at coordinate 166,911 of PVKB01001704.1, read as the reverse complement.
TCTCAGTTTTCAAGTTGCAATAAAAAGCTGCTTGATAAGACATCAAAAAAGGATACACTTATTTCTGTTCATAACTGAAGGAAAGCAAAAGAAACGCACCTGCAATCAGATTGTACTAGGAATTACACTGATTAGGACGGGTGTTCAGACAGTCGGGACACCCGAGGGTGGTGGGCTAGGATGCATTTCCATATTCCCAGACAGGAGATCTTACTGAGCCACTCTCCTTTGTAGGGTTGGGTTAGAATTTGATTTATTTAAAGCCTAGGATCAAGAAATGTTAGCAAGGAAAAGGGCTCGAGCCGGGCTTCTCAGCCCCTCCTCTCGGGTGCACCAGGAGACCCCAGAGCTTCCAGGCACCCGGGGTGGCTGGAAGCAGCAGGGTGGCCCTCAGGAGGGGTTCATGTCTCAGCTCAGTTGTGGAGAAGCACGAATTTAGAGAACTGCAAGATCAGCCTCCTTGTTTTCTACTATGGAGAAACTAAAGCACAGACAGGTCTTCTGAACTTGTACGAAGGTCTGCTATAAAACGTACGGCCGCTACACGCACGTTTCGTCTAGCCTAGCAGATGTTCCCCTGCCAGTTCTGCTTCGGCGTCAGCTAGAGAGATCTCTCAAAAATTGTAAATCTGGGGCTGGAGGAATAGCCATGGTTGGAGCACCTGCCTAGCAAGCACAAGGTCCTGGGTTTGATTCTCCAGCACCACAAAGCTGGGCGTGGTGGTACATGGCTGTAATCCCAGCACTTGGGAGGCTGAGGCAGGCAGATTGCCATGAGTTGCAGGCCAGCCAGGATTAGAGTGAACTCATAACCAGCCTTTACTGCAAAATGAGACCCTGTTTTTTAAAAAAAAATACACACACATACACACACATGCACACGCACACACACACACACATGATCACACTGTCCCCATTGATTGTTTTTAGGACACAGATCCATTCCTCAGGCAGCAGACACGGCTTGCAGGGCCTGGCCTATCTCTGCAGGGTCAGCTCAAGAGAACGTCCCTCCATACCTTATGTGCCCCGCGTCCTTTCCTAAAACACATGACACATGCTTGCTCCATGCATCTGGGCTTTACAATAAGCACTCTCAGGTCTCAGTTTAAATGCCACCTGCTTGAGGAGATCCTCCCTATCTCCATCTTGACCAGGTTCCCCAGGACTCGCCATCACATGGTGACACCACGTTCCTGCCCATCTCTCTTGCAGTCATCTGGCTGATCACCCCAGGACACGCCTCTGGTCCACCCTTCCCCCAGGGCTAACACACCATGTAGGGTCTAGTCACGTTCCAGTGGATGTGGAGTGGGTGAACTGCAGTTCTGATCCAGCTGAGGAGCAGTCCGCGGCGATGTCAGCTGGTTGAGCTGACAGAGCTCTGCGCGCCAAGTCTCTTACGCTATGACATGTCAACTTTACTCTAACGAGTGAACGGGGCGGGCATTCCCTTGACACTTTCACTGCAAATACTCTTAACAGTTTTGGATCATGGGCATTCTGAGGAAAAATCATGTTTGTGGCATTTTCCAAAACTAAACAAAACATTAAAGGAGTTAATGGCATAAAGTATAGCATAAAACTGCATGTCTTGAAAACAAACACTGTTTTTAAACTCTAATATACCAAACTTCATGCACCATCCTACCATATACACCCAATTCACCAATCTCCTTTTTAAAAATCAATCTCCAGGGGGCGAGGAAGGGATGGGCAGGGCTGGTGACCCAGGGTGCGTTCACCCATGCCTAAAGTTGAGAGTGAGCATCGTGTATCACAAGTGCACACCAACACTAAGAATGCATTCTGGTCACAATGAATCTGCAACATGTGAAGCAGACCCCCTCGTCCTCTAGATGCCTCCCCTGACCCTGGGGCTCACGGACTCTCATGGGCTTCCCTCACACTGGACGAGGCTGGCCCCCTATTACTTCCTGATGTGAAAATTACCTATTTCAACAACAATATTTCCCAGGCAACACTGAATTCTTTGAGAAAAGAAAGTGTGTCTTACTCAGCCCCAGTGCGTACAACAATGAAAAGTACCAACAGCACAACAGACATGTTAATGTGAGAAGCACCAGAATTAACAAGGGTAGACCAAGGGAAGTACAGCTGAAGCCCCTCAGCTGAGAAGATGAACTGGAGTGCCATGGGATAAACGAAACCCTTGGAAGCGCCAAGGGTCAGCCAAGACTGCTAAAATAGCAGAACACACAACAGGGTCATCTAACTCCTAGTAGAATGACTGAATAATTTTAGATTAAGAGATCCACCTCTGTATGAGTTTTTAACCACAGAAAACCACCATGTGACCAATCTTTACTAAATTAATTTGAAGATAATATTCAGAAAATCTACTATCACAATGACCTTAAGACAAGCTATGGTGTATGCTACTGTGGTATGTTTTACAATTCTCTTTGCCTTGTGACTCAGATGGTGATGGAACATTAACCAAAAAGTCAATGTGTAACGAACACAGGTGAACTTTGCACAGAAATTTATGTACACTGATACTCCAACAAAGAAACTACCTTTGTTTTAAACATGCAGCTGTGACTCCCAAGAGATTAAGTGACCTGCAATTCTAAGGTTGAAGCCAACTCTCAAGGAGACTACCCTTCCTGACAGAAGATACTGCGAGCCTAACACCTGCGCACTGCTGTGGTGTGGCTGCATCCAGCACAGTGAGACCATCACACACCTGCATTCCCGTCCTTAGCCGGCTCTCCTCTCTCTTCCCCCAGACCTCTGCGTCGTCTGGGCCAGGGCGAGCAACACAGGGCGTGACGGGTGGAGGCAGGGCACAAACACCATCAGAGGCTTCCACAGGGGAAGGGCTTCTAAGAGCACCAACCGAGGATCCACGCGCAGCCTCATTCCAGCCCCCTCCCACTCGGACCCCTGCGGCAGCCAACACCCCGGCCGAGTGCAGCGTACTCTCGATGTGGCATGACAGGGGCAGTTGACAGAAGATTGAAAACCACCATAACAAAAGCGTTTTTCATATCTGTTGACATAAATTTAAAGACAAAAATACAGAACTATTATAGAAAAAAGAAATTTTAAACTCTCTTAGAAACAAAACTAGTATGTGGCACAAGTATGTATACTTGGCTCATGAAGCTACATGTGAAACTGAAGAGCACGAGAGCCCTGGGGGAGGGAGGTGGAAAATGAGTACCAGACTGACCACGAGCCCTGACGTCACGCGGGTCTCACATAATACCCAGATTTGTGTTTTTGTCAAAGAAACAGCCATAATTTATTTCCACGGCAGACTTCACAACCTACCCGTCTACTCTGAGATGGAAATTCAGACGCTGCTCTGATGTGGGGCCATCCACACAGGTGTTCTGTGCAAATGAAGCAAGAATGAACTTGCCTGTCAATAATCACAGAGGAGCTCCCAAGAGCACAGGCAAGGGCCGCAGAGGAAGACTCAGTTACACAACACAACTGGTGGTGTCACTGTCGGGTCACCGCGGCCTCTCCTGGGCTTAACTGGTGGGGCAAAACACGACCCAAGAAACAGCATCCTTAAATATATTTCAAGACTTTCAAATGAAGAAACCCAGCAATCCCTCTCTCGCTGTACAACAGGCAGGCAGGCAGGGATGCCAGCCCCAATGCCCGCTGCCGCGCTCGGGTTCCTGCACAACTGTCTGTCCGCAGGTTACTGATAATCAGGTGCTGAACTGTTCGCGCTGGAGAGAGAAGAGCATAGCTGAGCTCTGTGGCGCAAGTGCGCACGGGCGTCCTGGGAACAAACAAGACTAACACTTGTGATGTGGGTAACGACACACACATCTGACTAAACAAAGAAACGGCGACTATGGCCTCAGTCACTCAACCGTCCCCTCATCTCTAACAGTCCTGGGGAGGCCACAGTCCCAGAGCCCCCACGGCCCCTCAGGAGCCCCAAGGCCTCTGGCTGCTCACCGCAGCAGCCCATCACCCAGGCCAGTAGCTTCGTCACTAGAAGAACTCTGAAGGAAAATTATTTTTCAGGTAAAACTGAGGGGAGAAGCTTGCTAAGAGAAACACAAACCGCCAAAGAGAAGCATAAATATGTACTCTGTTCCGTTCTTCCAGGATTCGTAGAAGCTGATGAACACAAAACACTTCCCACAACACCTGGCACGTGGTAAGGACTTCCTACCAGCTAAACACTGCCACCACATACATAAAAATACACAGCCGGCAAGCAGGTAATAAAAAGAAATTAACACAAATTTCATAGCAGAATCACCTTTTAAACAGTCATCAGTATGACTGAGCAAATGTTTCATTCAAGACTTAAAACTACTGGCTACAGTCTACAGTAACTGAATTTCTCTTTCCTTCTTTTCTGAGGCACTGGGGATGGAGCCCGGGGCCTTTGCACTCGCCTCCATCCCCAGCCCACTCACTAGTTTTGATTTTGAGACAGGGTCTCAGTCAGTTGCCAACGTGCCCACGCCGAGCTTGAATTTACGATTCTCCTGCCTCATCCTCCCAGAGCGGTGAGATGACAAGCCTGCACTACAGGAGCCGGCGCTCCTCAATCAAGAAAAGGGGGACTTTACTAGGGATACCATACCTTCAAGATACGTGCTATTTATTAACAAGATCCCTTGTCTAGTTGTTACCTGTGTGGCTACATTAATGTTTAGGTTAAGGAAAGCAGGAAGTACCCATTGTTACAATTTCTCTCACAATTACTTCACAAAAATTATACATACAATACTCAAATCTTCATGATAATAAAGACATTTTACATGTCAAGACTTCAAATCCTTCCTAGTTTCTTTAAAAGCTTCACATAATCTGCAAGGCCTCAGCACATTTGCTAGGGAAAACTCTGGTCCTACTGCTTTTCCTACCTCTGTTCCGTCACATCTCTGTCTATTCAGGTTAAAGCAGAAAGTCTTGTAACTGTCTAATGCACAAACAAGTGATTTTAACAATTTTCACTCTGAAACCAAAAGAGAAGTTGCAGAAATACCATGTAAAAGCAGATGAATTTGGTTTGGTCAGTATTGTTTTAAGCTTCCTCCTAAGGGTTTTTAATCAGTCACCGGAGAGTTACTGATTACCTCAGGTACCGCTTAGTCACTGGCTGGAGGCAGCAGCGTGCGGGCCAAGGGCAAGTGCCCAGGTCGTGCTGCCAGGGCAGAGGACGCGGAGGGCGTGGGATCGCGCCCCTCATCACTCGCCTAGAGCTGAGACGACAAGCGGCCCTGGTGATCTGAACACAGCACCAGCGGTGTCAGGCGAGCGGGCACAAACACCTCACGGGTGGGGTGCTCTGTCTCATGTGCCTGGCAGCGGCCATGGCCCCATGGGGCCCCTCCTCAGCCGCCCCGTTACCCAGTGCCCATGCACATGGTGGACACTGCTGCTGTTGTGGGCGTCTCTCCAACGTCAGCATTATCAAAGCTAAAAGCACTAGTGGGCACACTTGTTACTTTTAAGTAATATTTAACTCAGAGAGGTTAATGTTTATATTACACATTTCAGTGTTTCGACTACAGAGGGTTATTCTATGCAGATGATATAATCTTACCCAATTTAGGAGATTAGGTAGTTCTAATGTGAGTCAGTCTTTTACCCTCTTTCAGTTTATTATTATATATATATTTTTGAGACAGGGTCTGGCTCTGTAGTTCAGGCAGGTCCTGAGCTAACTATATAGCTAATGATCCTCCTGACTCAGCCTCTGGGTGCAGCAACCATAGGTGAGCATCACCACGCCCCGCTTTATGTAGTGCTAGGGAACTGAACTCAGGGTATTGCACTTGCAAGGCAGGCACCTTAACCGCTGTGCCATTCCTCCAGCCCTCTTCATGATTCTCAACACCATTACTCAATTCTGAAATACTTGAGGCCCATAACATGCCATGGTCCAGAAGAAAATAGTTAAGGAAGACAGACTTCTGGGTCTAAGAACAAGCTAGTACCAGGGCCAGACAGTGGGCACACCGTAATCAGCGGGCCAGGGACCGCGGCCCTACTCTGCATTCCAGGGCCGTGGTGAACCTTCATTCTCTACTGTGGCAAAAGTACCCATCACGGATCCTATCAACATCCGCGAACATGCTGGCATTCCCGAAGACCACGGGAGACACCTGCAAAGGAGGGACCCGACATCCTCGGAAAGGGTAGAAGAATACTGCGATTTTTAAAATAAAACACAGGCAAAGGGAGGCTTGCCTGCCTCGACATAGCGCCCACAGTCGTGCCTGTCCGCGGCTCGCCTGGCTCTCACCGCAGCTGCTGCGGGAATCGCCGTGGTCTCGTTCTGCTGCCAGGTGACACTGGGGAATTCACACAATACAAGGAGAGGGAGGAAAGGACACTCCCGAGGAGCAGGGTGGCCTGGGGTGACGGGGGCCGGCGCCCAGGCTTCTCCAAGGGCGCAGAACGGGCTCCTCAAGCACAAAAAGAACAAGGGCCTGTTTCGTCTCTCCTTAAAGACCTACTCTTGACATAAGACAGGCCCGCACTTTGTAGAAACAGAACAGAGTCGCTTCGGAGGGAGAAGGCGCAGTTTTAGCTGAGCTGGCCTATCGCCCATGAAAGGTTCCCAGGGCCAACACACAGCAGGTTACGGCCTTCCCTTTGGCCCTAATATACTTTATTTTTCAATGGCCGAAATACGCAATAGCAAAGATTATGATAAGAATTATAACAATAAACAATCAACATTAAATTGAATACTTCCTGTTCTTACAGGTCTGCAGTGTTAGCTGCCTTCTGTCTTGTACTATTGTCTTGTTTTCAGTAGCTGGAACGGACCACAGGGCCCTTGTTCTGGGCTACAACCCCAGCCCATTTTTATTGTTTATTTGAGACAGGATCTCCCTAAGCTGCTCCGCTGGGCTTACATCTGGTGATTCTCCTGCCTCAGCCTCCCAAAGTGCTCAGGTTATAGGCTCGCGCCATTAGGCCCCGGGTTTCTCCTCATCTTAAAGTTGACGTAGTTGAGGCACAAGAATTTAGCTGACTTGTTTAAACAGTAAGTGCATTGCTAAAATTCAAATCCAGGTCAAATGGTTCCTGATGCACGTGCCGTACTGAAAGTGCTTGGCCCAGTGCCTGGCACAAAGTGAGTGCTTATTATTATTATCACTGTTTTTAATATTACTGGATTTAAAAAATATTATCAGTGTGTAGCTACCAGGGAAATGAGGAATGAACAGGAAACCCAAGGTTCATGTCCTCAAAGAGCAGAGATCAGCAGAGGCCAGGGTACTATTCAAGAACTGAATCTCACACACACACACACAGAGTATGACTAAAAAACACAGTAAGATTTAAATATTAAAATATTGTTACAGCAAGTTACTATTTTTATGATTGTTCTAGTGTTCACTACTGTCATCAGAAAGGGACCTCCCAAGCCTCCACAACCCAGCTCTAATTCACACTTCCATATGCATTCTCCAGGCTTGACTAAGGGAAGCAGCTCCTTCAACTACATCATCTGACGCGTTATCTGCTGAGAGTAGCCTGCCGTGCCCTCATCTCTCTGCGTGTAAAAACCTGTCTCACTCTTCAGGGTCCTTCCCGAGCACCATTTTGTGGTGAAGCCCCCGGCCCCAGCCATGGTTCTCCGGCTCCCCACCAGGCGCTCAGACCTGCCTGATCCTTCCTAAAGCGCCACCACGTGGTCACGGTCCAGCACCACCCTGGTAAGCTCATGTGCAGTCTCATATCATGATTTAACCTGGCTCTTGCCTTCACACTGCTTCTCCATCTGATCTCTCAGTCCCTTGCAGACCGCGTCGCATCTATGTAGCACGTGTGTTCTCGACATGGCACGGAGGGAAATGACTGCACCTTATCAACGGATGAACAAAATGCAAATAGAGCACGCACATTACAGCTGACTGGAGTTTAGTCACGAATTAAAAAGATCATTTTTAATTGTTAATATTATATTCAAGGATTCAGTGGTGTGAAAAAGTTTTTTTTCCCTCTGATGTAGAAAAATTAGAATACTCTTCCCTTACTAGTCAATTGGTCATAGTTCAGGAAGTTTAAGAAGCTTCTGGACTCGCGGCATGGCGAGAAGGCTACCCATTTGTCTTAGTCACACATGTACTCACTGCTGTGACAGAATACCGACATCCACAATTTGGAGGAGGAAAGGTTCATTTCGCGGACAGCCACTCACGGCTGCCAGTGGCAGGGAAGGCACAGCGCAGAGGCTGGGGAGCTGCTCCCCATTCAGACAGAAGCCAAGTGAGTGCGGAGACCCAGCGCAAGGCCAGCACTTTGCGCTTTCCCAGGAAGAATCTGTGACCATTTTTCTTCCTGCCTCCTTTAATGGCTTCAAGCTGCCAGCTGGATCGTGCCCCCAGGGCAGCTATCCCTCCCTCACTTCCTGGCTCACAAGTCAACCACACACACCTGAAGGCTCTGCCCTGACCGGTCCCAGCATAGCAAGCTGACACAATCTTTCCAGATCAAACCCCGAGCATCTGTACCTCTGGGCCAAGCCTACCTCTTAATAACATAGTTCCAAATACAGGAGGCTTCCGGAGGCATCAAGATCCAAACTACAGCACCACTGAAGCAATTGGAAAGGATTTTTGCCCTTTATCTGTGCATGTGTATTTTAATTTGTACAGTTTTATTTGATATGGATAAAATCAACCACTTTTGCGACCATGCTAGCTAGCACTCTAGTGGGCTACGGCAGGGGTGTCTCAAGAAGCTGGGAACAACCTGGGCAATTTAGTGACTAGCAGGATCCTGTATCAAAATGAAAATAAAACAAAAATTTCCAAGGACATCTAAATAGCCCACATGCATCTTCAACCTATGAATAACATATAGATGCTTCTCTTCCCCAACACTGGGGTTGAACCGAGACCATTGAGGGCACTTGCACTCAACTGCCTTTCCAGCCCCCTTTTACTTGCGGCTAAGTTGCAGTGGCTGGCCTTGAACTTGTGATCCTCCTGCCTCAGTTTCCAAGACTGCAGGGATTACAGACATGTGCCACCATGCCTGGCGTGACACGTACTTTCTATATCAGATGGGAATAAAATCATGAGTCGAGAGACTCCGCAGCCAGGTGTTGCTGGCGTGGCCCCAGGCCCATTGCACAGACGGTGCCGGTATAGGGTGGCCCTGCACCAGTCTCTGGGGAAACAAAAGGAGCCCAGGCTCCGGAAGCAGCGGAGGGCTGGCGCCCGCCCTGGGAAGGGCCGTGTCTTCTCACCGATGTGGTTTGAAACTGCCTGTGCACAGTGGTACCGAAAAGCAGGACTCTGGGTGGATCCCATGATTGTTATTAAACCATCTACAGAAAATGCAACTTGCCTGTCCCTGCAGCACACCCTGCCTCTGTGCTCTCGGCAAGCCGCAGCAATGAAGCGAGTTTGGGCAAAGCTGATGCACTCAGTTGCAGAGATAGCACACGCTCTAATACCAGATACCTGCTGGTGACCAACCGTCCTTCAAAGCAAACTGACCACCCCGCCGGGAAGCGGCTTCGGCCAGCGTCCTCATCTGGGCAAACCTCAGCAGTCAGCGACTGCGCTTCCTCCCAGGGTGGTTGCTACTGCTGCTTACAACTTGATTTGGCTTAGAAATGTTCCTGGTCTGAGAAATTCTGCATCTCAGAGCCATTAACCAAGGAAACTACTTGGCTTAATGGTGTGAGAGCGTGCAGCCTGGGGCTGAAAGCGGGATTGTCAAAGGTGACCACGGGAACCTGTTAGAAATGCCCATTCTCAGGCCTGATTTCACATCCCCCAGATAAGAATCTCTGGAGCAAGCCCCACAAAGGAGTTTCTAAAAGCCCTTGAGGGGTGCAAAGGTTCAGCAGCTGTTAAGGTAACAGGCAGAGAAGCTGAGAAAGGCCTCACCCCAGTGCCTGAGGTTCCTGAAAGCCCCTAGCTCATTTCTAGCCCTGTGACTACTTATTTTATATGGTCTTGTCACCGTTATTAACCAATACTTTCCCCCAAAATTAATCTCGTAGGGTCTCCAGTGAACCCCTTTTACTAATGCCTACATAAGGCGAGAGAAGTCATATTATCGCCCTTCAGGCAGGCCTGTGACTTTCCAGGTGGAGAAAACAGCCAATTTAAGTGAGCCGAAGCTGAACGCCTATCTGAGGCACTGAGAGGCCAACGGACCTGTAATACCCTTCAATGGAATGTGGTTTTGATCACTGTAACGACTGTTCAAATATTATGGTATCAATATTTATATAAACTTTCATTAAGAAGAAAGTACTATCATTATTCAGGATAAATTCTTCTGGCATGTTATTCCTGGAGATCCACTATTGTCTTGTCTTGAATGAAAAGCCCCTCACGTCTTGCCTACACTAAATGGGAAACAGCAGGCATTCGCCGACTACTGAGGCGGTGCGAGGGCTAGCCAGGGCAAAGCGCCGGGAGCGAGCCAGCGGGGAGCGCGGCCCCACCGGCCGCTGCGCGGGGAGAGCACGCATGCTCCTTAGTCCACGATCCTTCATCACTGGAGCTGATGAAGTCACATCAGTCACGACGGACAGCAACTGCACAACCGCATGCTCTTCTATTTTAGGGTCCTTTTTAAAAAAGGTTAATAAAAGTTTTGAAATGTGAGGGTCGCGAAGGGACAACCACCGCCGCAAGCCAGCAGCTCCGGACACGCACACGCTTCGGGTTTACCTGACGGCGTCGCCACGAGGAGTGGGCAGCCGGGCGGCTCGGGAGGTCCAAGGGTACGAAGTGGCTATTCCAAGTCAGGCTCATTCGTGAGAGGGCCCGTGGGTGGGTCCAAGCCACGAAGGCCACCGAGCGCAGTGCGGGAGACACCCACCTCCCCACTCGGCGCGCTCTCTCAGGGGGAAGCGAGCCTATATAGGGTAGGGTAAGGGGCGGGGCCTTGAGTCCACGTCACGTTCCATCCACCCAACCATCTCAGAGAATCAGGACTAGGCCCTTATATGGAGTCCTTAGCTGGGGCACGGCTCAGGTGTTCCGGGCACCAGCCAACCCGGCTCGTGGCCCTCTGTAGCAGGACGAGCAGTGTCTGCCGAGGAAGCAGCGATCAGAACACCGGGATAACCGCAGAGACAGCCCGCGGCCAGGGTGGGGTCTGCCCAGGACAAAGGCAGCCCGCCGGGCCTGTCCCTCCTAGCCGCCGCGCAGGCAGGCTTGGGCAGCCGCCGCAGCAGCCTGCATCCGCTCCGCCGTGGGCCCGGCAGGCCGCGGCGCCAGGTGCCCATGCGGGGTTCTGAGGATGCGGACTTGCATCCTCTCCGTGGGAGGCCGGTGGCCTTCCGGTTACATGGCATCTTGGCCCTGCGACCCGACCCGGCCTGGCCCCGGCACCGGTCGGGAGCGGCAGCAGCGCCGGCCCGCGTCCCGCAGGCACCCACGGGGGACCCGCTGCAGCCTGGCCCCACGCAGCCGGGCATCTGGGCTCGCGAGGCGCGGGGGGACAGACCCAGAGGGCGGCCAGGACCCCGACTCGGCCGCCCGAGTCCCTCTTTCCAGGCCTTACCCTCTGCAGTGACCCTTCCCAGCCCCGAGCTAGGTCGCAAGCCCTCGCAAGCCCACGCAAGCCCACACAAGCCCACGCGCGGTGCCCAGTCGCTTGGTCTATAAACTGAGTCAGACCCTCTGGGCCGTCCTAGCCCCCGAGGTCCGCGGTGCGCCCCCGCCGGGGACTTTCCCAGGCCGGGGAGAGGCCACCTGCTCAGTACGGGCCGCAGGACAGCTGCCCCGCCCCCGCCCCGCCGAGCTCGCTTCGTGCAGGTGGCACGAGCCCTGCGATCAACCCACTCGTGTCCCTCACACATCCTAACACTGGACTTTCCCCCGTAGACGTGTGGTGCCGGAAGGGCTGCCCGGCATCGATCTTTCTCCAATCTTGAGGACAACTCAGTAAATCTGGACTTCAGACTCTGGAGGAGCGTGCCGCGGACGCTGGGCGAGGGCCATCCTCTTAGCCGCCTTTTCGGGTTCCTTCGATGGCCTTGGGCAGTGAGCCTGGGCTGCACTGGAGCAGCAGCAGCAGGCCAGTCCTTCAGAGAGACTCACCAGTGCCCTAATTCCCAGGGGGTCACACCGCCCTGCCCGAGCGCCTCAGGTCCCTGTTTGGGCACCAGAAGTGGGTCTGACCCCTGGAGCCCAGCAAACAGCTAACAGTGTGGCGACAGTCACTGACCTGACCTGGGAGGGCTGATTTCAGAGAACGCAGTCTACTTCCTTAGGGGAGAGGGAGAGCATTTCTAGGGTAGCGTAAGGGGCGGGGCCTAGAGTCCACGTGATGCTCCACCCACCCAATCATCGCAGAACCAGAATTATACCCTCATACCCTCCCGGGGGTGCTGCGTGCTAGGCTCAGGTGTTCCCGATGTGAGAAGAATATGCTGGCGTCGGTCCTGACTCCTCCACAGGTGGGAACAGCCATTCTTAATGCAGTACGATGAAATCTCAGGGTTTTCTGATCTGTATTCCAAAGATGTTAAACATTTTTTCTTGAGCTTGCTAAGACGTTAAACATTTTTTCCTGAGCTTGCTGGCTATTTTTACTACTTTGAAGAGTGCCTGCTCATTTCAATTGCCTTTTCCTTTCTGAGAACAGGATCTCACTTTTCAGTCCAGGCTGGTCCTGAACTCACTGTGTAGCCCAGGCTGGCCTGGGATTACAGCAGTCCTCCTGCCTCAGCCTCCTGAGTGCTGGGATTTCAGCTGTGTACCAACTGCCGCGGGCTTATGTGGGCTGGGAAATTTTTTCTTTACATTTGAAAAAGTAATTAATTTTCAACAATTTAAAAACCTGGGGCACTTCACCTGCATTGCTGAAAAAAAAATCTGGTGCTGTGGCCCAGCATTCCCATGTACCCAGTCAGCTGGAACAGCTCTCCACCGTGGGCCTGTTCTCCCGTAGGTGTTTGAGTCCCAGAGCAATGGACACTGGACAGAGGGTTGCTGGATGGAGGGTATTATCTCCAACCCCCAAGGGCTCCAAAGATGATCCACTGTCTCCCTGCTATTCCTACTGGGAGACAAGGGCCTGGAAGAGCAAGTGTCCGTCCACCTTTACTGGAGGACAGCCTGCACTGTGAGTGTTTCGAATAACCATGCTCTGCCCCACGCCTGGGCCCACTGGGCTCAGACGACCATCTCCACCTTTCGGGCATACTCGCTGACCTGTCTGGCTAGTTCCATGGAGGGGATGGTGGTATCTTCCGGCTTCTGCTGCTGGCTGACAAAACTGTAGTAATTGCTGGGGCCTAGGATCCACCCTTGCTTCTTGGCACAGTCTGTCACTTTGTGGGTGTGTTGAAGAAGCGGATCCGGGTGGCCTCAGTGAAAAGGATTTTCTCATAGGCCTTTTCAATGCACCCCGCGATCTCATCCCTGATGGTACCCAACAGGATATCGATGAAAAAGGTGTAGCTTTCAGCAGGGATGTTACCCCGGCCAGGAACACCTCATTGTAGCTGCCCTCCATCACGTACTGCTCAGGAGACACAGGGTGCCTGACGTAGACGACACTGGTCTGGATATCCTTGGCAGGCAGACACTCCAACTCCATGTGGACTTCAGCCACATGATTCTGGGGCAGCAGCCCAAGAGCTGGTGCATGTAGGCTAACTCAGGGAGCTGTTCCTTGTAATCAGAGCAGTAGTGTTTGGGCTGGGCCAAGTAGCACTGGAAAGAGGGCATGTCCTCGCACAGGGCGCTCCACTGGGCCCCATCTCCAGGATCTCACGGGCCACGGCCGTTTGCTCACCTTGGTCTCTGGTTGGCAGGATGTTGGGTTCCCACAGAGTCGGTTTGGGGAGGCCCAGCTCTTCCCCTGCTTAGTAAGGTTGGGGCTTCTGCGGCTCCACTCGCCTGTGAGGTGCTCCTACATGGCGGCTACGGCCTGCAGGACACCGCCTGAGGCTGCAGTGGATGCCGCTCCCGGTGGTGGCTGCCGTCTTCCATGATACAGTAAACGGCTGGCCAGGTTTACTGCAGCTACTGGGCTGGGAAATTGAACCCAGGGCCTCGAGCTTGCTGGGCTGGCACTGTGACCATTGACGTTATTCCCCAAGCTATGCCCACTTTTGAAATGGCAATTTGAAATAGGCAATGATTTGTTCATGGATGGTCCTCATGCCCATCAACAGATCAACATATAATTTCGAGATTCTAATTTTTTGAAGTCTTGGTGTATTCTAGACATTAGTGCACTGCCAGAAGACTAGCTGGCAAGATTATTTTCCTCCATCCTCTTGGCTCTGTCTTCATTGTTGGATGTTTCCTCTGATGTGCAGAAGCTTTTTAACTTGATATAATACCACTGGTTCTTTGTATTATTTCTGCGGCCGGTGTTCTGTTCAGGGGGTCCTTGCTTATGCCTATGTCCTCAAGGGTTTTCACTGTTTTATGTTCCAGCAGATTTAGTGTTTCTGTTTTAATACCTAAGTCTTTGATCCATTTTGATTTGTTTTTAGTACTGGGTGAAAGATGTAAGCCCAGCTTTATTCTTTTGCAAGTGGTCAACCAGTTTTCCCAGCACCATTTGTTAAAAAAGCTGACTTCACTCCTGTGTATGTGTTTGGCGCCTCTGTCGAAGCCCAGCTGGGTGAAGCCGCCTCTCTGGCTGTCAGCTCTACCACCTACATATCTTCTGAAGCTCACTGCTCCTGCCATGCCTAGCAGCCACGTGCATTTGGGCTACCAGGACTTTCTCTCAAGTTACCTTCACGGTCATTCACCTGATCTCTCCTCATCTCTGGTGAGGCTCTTTGATTTGTTACCCATGCTAGCCAGAGTGATCTACATAACATGACCATGATGGTACAATATTTCTTTGAATCTCTGTGAGTCTGGATAAAGTTCAGATGTCTTGATATGACTTTACAAGGTCCCTGCTGACTTTTCTACCTTATCTCTTGTAGATCCCCACCTCCTGGTCAAAGCCCCGGCCTTACTAAGCTATATTCAGATCTCTAAGAGAAAGCAGTTTGTTCTCATCTTTGTACAAGTTGTTCCCTTTTTGACAGTGTACTAGTAAAAGACTACAGCTCATCTTCCTTCAAGATAGAAACTAAAAGTAAAGATCAATTATGGGTGTCAGTATGAGGAGAGGCCTGAGGCCACCATGGCCAGTAGATCTGGGACTGTCCAATCATTTCATCACCCTATGTCTATGTTTAGTTATTCACGACTCACTGTTGTTTTCAGAGTGTGCCAGAACAAGAACCCACACATAAATTTTATATCCACAGTCAGATTCTTCTGACCAGCTCTATATAAAGTAAGTTTCTTTATACTCTTTCAAAATAGTAGTTTTATAATCACAAAGTGATATAATCAAGACACAGAATGTTTGGGAAAGAAAAACAGAGGAAGGGCTCAAATTGTCATTATTCTATAAAAAACCACAATTACTATCTCTCTCTCTCTCTCTCTCTCTCTCTCTCTCTCTCTCTTTCTCTCTCTGTGGGGTGTGTGTGTGTGTGTGTTTGTGTGTGTGTGCGCGCGCTTTGGTGGTACTAGAGATTAAGCCCAAGCCTTAGAACTGAGTTACATTCCTAGCCTATTTTTGATTTTTTGATTTTGAGGCAGAGTTTTGCTAAGCCCACACTGGGCTCAAATTTACAGTTCTGCCTCAGCACCAACAGGCCCACACTGAGTGTTTTTATAATGCGTTACCATCCAGAGCTAAGCAGGCATTTACCAGGAACCAATGCCTAGGAGAATGCCCTTGGTTCTGACAGCAATCTCAGTCTATTTCCCTGGTAAGAGAAGGGAGGCATCAGAAGAGAGTGACTTGCCTGATGGTCCTGTCGGGTGTGAATCCGCCATGCGAGGAGGCTGCAGGGGCTGCAGCTTGGGCTTTGGGTAAATCTCTAAACTGCAAAGTCATCTGCTTGTAATGAAATCTCCAGTGCAATGAGGTTGAAGAGATTCTAATCACTTACCAAATGTCCTTATAAACTGCTAGCACTAGCAATCTATTTCAAATTATATGAGTATAACTACTAGGCCTTTTGACACCCTGTCTTAAAATCAGAAATAAAGAATGGGCTGAGAATATAGCTTGATCACAAGATGCGAGCTGCTACACAGACGGGAAAGTAAATTCATTTTCTTTTATTAAATAAGAGTACTTAAATTCATTTAAATCACCAAATGATTTAAGCACACGTTTCATATGATTGATTAAATCATTTTTAAATTATAGTATATGACACTCAGATTGAGTCCAGTAAATCAGGCTACTAATCCCTGCACTTCAGGAGGCTGAGGCAGGAGGACTGTGAGTTAGAGCTTAGCCTGGGCAATTTAGTGACTTAGCAAGACCCCATCTCAAACAACAAAAGAGTTGAGGATACAGCTCAGAGCTAAGGCCCTAGGACCGCCAGTACCACCCCGCCATCCCCCCCACACAAAACAATCAAAAAAAGAAGTTAATTCTTTGAAGATTACCCAGTCATCTTTATAGCACCCTACAATGTTATAATCTCTTTTTGTTAAGAGATGAGATCTCATTCTGGGGCTGGAAACCCGAGGCTCAAACTGCCACTTCAGACTCAGCCACTCTAGCAGCCAGAGCTGTAGGAACGTACCACTGTGCATGGCTACAGTTTGGTCTTTTAAAACTGCAGTGCGAAATTATCCAACGGCCACGTAGCCAACTAATCCAAGAACATTAAGTGATTTCTTACATGCCACAACTGCGGACGTTATTCATGAGTTTACAGCATGCATGAGATGTTTACCCTTCTTCATCTTACCTCTAACAGGCCGTCCTCTGGCAGATCAGTGCAGTGAACAGCATTCTGGATCTTAGTTTTACCAAAGATTGCTCTGAGGGTTCCAGGACGTAAATGCCGGGCAATTTCCTATGAAATACACATTCATATAGAGATTAAAATTAGAATTAGATTAAAATTAAAATGTTTGTAAGAAATACACTAGCTAAAGCTGGGTGTGGTGGCACACACCTATAATCTTCGCACTCCGGAAGGCTGAAGCAGGAGGATTGCTGTGAATTCAAGGCCAGTCTGGGTTACAGAGGGACCTCAGAACCAGCCTGGACTACTCTAGGTGAGACCCTGTCTAGAAAGAAAGATAGACAGACAGACAGAAAGACAGACAGCCACAGATACTAGCTATACAAAACCCCACTTGAATTATTTTATTTATTAATTATATTTATATATTGCGGGTACTGATTTTTCCTGGAAACAACATGAATATAAAGAAATTCTGAGCACTGAAAATGTTCAGCTTACTTATAAAACTTTTTCTATGGCCCAACGTAGAATTCATTGTAATCTATGTCAGAGAGCAAACACATTTCTTTTTATCAACAGATTATTGGAATCACAGACAATCTGAACTCACTTCATTAATGCAAAAGACTTATAAAGGTAGTAAAGATCCTAACAACTTGATTTTAAAAGAAACTAATTTGGTGTTTGATTTTTAAAGTTTTTTTGCATGTTATAATTGTATCTGTTTAGTGTGAGTTCACTTGGGGGGGAAAATGGTCATGAATAGTCCCAAATTAATAGAGTTTGGGGTTTAAACAAAAGAATATAACAAAAGTAGTGGCATAATGACAGTAATGCTAAACAATAAAAATCTGAGTAAGAAAGGAAGCCAGGACGAAGGTTTGGTGTGCATCTGTGGAGAAAAATGAAAAGTTAGCTTGAGGGGCTCGAGCTAAGGATCACTGAGACAGTGTGCAAGAAGATGTGGATGGAAAATCAAGACAGGCCGCTGGAAACTGAGTGACCAGCTGTGGGGAAGGGAGGCTGTCTCCGTTACTTCTTCGCTGCTGTGACTCAACACCTGACACGCACAAATTTAGGAAAGGAGAGGTTTATTGTAGCTCACAGTTTCAGAAGGTCACAGTACATTCAGGGGTAGCTGGCAGCAATTGAAGTACATGGCAGAGGCAGAGAGGTGGAGGCAGCTTCTCAGGACATCACAACAGGCAGGCAAGTGAGACTCATCGAGACTAGTCCAAGTCCCAGTCTCAGTCTCTCCTGCATCTGGGTATCGAAGGTGTGGCCACTACACACCCTTAGTCTTAACTCACATGCCCCTAATCCCAACAACTGCAATCCACCCCTCCAGGCCAGACCCCAGTCCAGACCCCAATCCACCAACATCACATGACTCTGTAGACAATCCATAACATTAAAATACATGAGACTTTTGGGGGACACTCCAAATCCTAACCACAACAGACGCTGACCATGACCAGGACAGTACAGTGGTGGCCAAGGTCAGGCCAAGGACAAGAGTGTGGGAAGAAAGAGGACAGCGGACTGCGAGGCCAAAGTGCTGAGTGGACCACTACTGTGAGCCTGGAAGTCACAGAGAACTGTGACAGGTTCAAGGCTGGGTTCCAGGACGTGGAAGGGCACAGTAGTGCCTTTCCTCCCACTCCCCACCACCCTTCCTTCTTTTTCCCCAGATTCCTCACACGAGAGAAAATGTGGTCCTTGACTGAGTCTCGCTTATTCTACTCAACACCGTGGTCTTCAGTTGCAGTCATTTTTCTCCAAATGATGTAATCGTCCCTTCACAATGGCCCAGTAGTAATCCCATTACGTGTGACCCGCATTTCGTGCATGTGCTCCTCTGCTCACGGGCCGAGGCTGGCTGCACAGCTTCACGACTGTGAGCTGTACCACAGTAAACATGGGCGTGCAGGTACACGGTGCGGACTTCAAGTCTCCCAGGACTACACCGAAGTGGGGGTGGTGGTCCCAGCGCTCGTGTTCTAGGAAGCTCCCTGCTGACTTCCACAGTGGTGGCACTAAATGGCATGCCCACGCCCTGCGGAAGAGTTCCTTTCAGCTGCATTCTTCCCAGCATTCATTTTTGTGTTTGATTGCTTGGTTTTGTATGCTTGATGACAGCCACTCTTCCTGAACTCAGCTTAGTTTTGGTCTGCATTTCTCTGATAGTGAAGGCTGTGGAATTCTCCTTCATATACTTATTGGCTATTTGTACTTCTTTGAGAAGAACTGAAATGGTTCAATTGATTCCATTATGTGTGACCCACATAATGGACCACGTGCTTTTGGTGCTGAGTTTTTGAGTTCTTTATAGATTCCCGCTATTAGTGCTCTGTTGGAAGAGTGACTAGCAGAGATTTCCTCCCATTATATGAGCGTTTCTTCACTCTGTTCTTTCTTTGGCTGCGCAGAAGCCTTTCACTTCGACACAGTCTCCCCTGCTGGCTCCTGCTGTTGTTCCGGGTGCTACTGGAGTCCTCTTCAGGCAGTCTTTGCCTGTGCTTATGACTTTCCCATACGTTTTCCCCCAGGAATTTCAACGTTTCAGGGATCACAGCTGGGTCTCTGGTGCATTCTGAACTGGATTTTGTGCAGGGTGAGAGACTGGAGGACAGGTTTCATCTTCTACATAGGGATATCCAGTTTTCCTGGCAGACATCTACCCCAGAGGCTCCTTCTCGGATCATGCTCTTGGCCTGACTGTCCAGGGGGCGATGGCTGTGTGAATTTGCTTGTTTTACACTCTCTCCCACTGGCCGACAGCCTTGTTACGGCAGCACCGCGTTGCTCATGGGACGCCCTCTGTGTACGGTGCTTCACAGCCAGGAACGGCTCGGAGCCTGCTCTTCTCTAAGCTCCCACACTACAGGCTTGTTGTTGCTGCTCTGGGAGGAACGTGCTGTCCCTTGTTGGGGATCGCACTGAATATGTACATCCTGCTGACCATTTTCACGATATCATTCTGCTGACCTAGGAGAGGCATCATAATCTCTCCCCCAAGAACAATAACTTCCGTAAGATAGAAAAGTTCCTTTTCAGTCTTCCACTCCAAAGAAATACAGAGCTCAACGCTTGGAGGCTTCCTCAAAGGAACACAGTGAATCAGCTGCACGTGCGTTTGGCACCTCTACCCCTAATTCACTGCCAAGTCCTGTTAATAAACAGTTAGAAACAGCTCCTGCGATTCGGCTCGCTACTCAGCTACCAGATCTCTCATCTAAAATACTGGACTTTTAGCTTTTAGCTTTCACTATTGGATTCCAGTGTTCCTCAAAAATACAGTGTTCATAAACAAAAAAAGCTTCATGGGACGTAAGTTGAATCATATGACTTCCCTGCCTATTTTGGTTACTTACTTGTTGCTGGGACACACTGCCAGACATGTCCACTTGTGGGCAGCTGGCAGTGGCAGAAGGGCCTAGTGGAGAACAGCTGCTCAGGGCATGGCGAGAGGAAGCAGCTGAGACCCCCGAAGCTGGGGCACTAGGGTGCATGCTCCCTGGCCACACGCCTGTGACGCACCCCTCCTGACAGGCGGCACATGTCACCCGTAGCACGAGGCTTTGGGGACATTCCGGACCCAAACCCAACAATGCCCAAGACACGCTGGTGTTTTCATTTTGGGAAAGTCGGGAGTTGGCAACATGGTGCCAGTCCCGCACAGCCTGGCTCTGCCCACTTCCCCACTGCTCCCTGAAGCCACCGAGTCACCCAGCGCTCTGCAGCCGTGCAGAGGCACCACATTTTCACCTCATGAGGGGAGGCACATGCTACCCTCGAGTATTCTGGGCAGAAAATTCTCCCTTCTCAAGAAGTTCATGTTCTGTACAAATGGCGTATGACTAGCAAAGTCGATCAGGTGTGGCTGACTTCATGGAGTGGCTCCATCCTTCACTCGCCTTCCTTCCACCTCAAGGCCAGAAGTCCCAAACGAATGTCCCATCACAGTGCATTACTGAGCCCGGGATCTGGGGAGGCCCCGGACCACACCTAGGAGACACAGCTCACCAGCGGCCGTCCTCCTGCCGAGGCCTATGGCGGGCAAGGTGGGAGACGTGAGTGTTCGGAGGGGCTGTAGTGACCAGAGTCAGGGCCTGTGCCCCAGATTCCTGGGCATGAGGTCAGGGTGGCAGTACTGGCGGGGGCGATGACTTCTGGGATCCAGATGTAGACACAGTGTGGGATCCACAGGTCCAGTGGCACCCTTAACTTGAGGTTCGACACCTCTCCCAGAACATTTGTAAACAACTTCCTCCTTGAAACTGAGCCCCTGGGTCTGGCTCTGTAGTCCAGTCTGGCCCTCAAAGCACTATACAGCCCTGCCCTGAACTCACAGCAATCCTCCGACCTCAGCTTCCTGAGCCATGGGCTACCACGCCTGGTGATGTGGTGCTAGGGAACTGAATTCAGGGCCTTGTACTTGAGAGGGAAGCGTTCTAACTGCTGTGCTTATTTCTCCAGCACCGAACCCCTTCTGACTGGTTTCTGCTTCCTGTTCTAAATTCTCAGTGTACACTGAGGTTCCACCTCTCTTATGTCTGCACAAAGCTGTTCCCTGGCTCCCACTCGGTAAGAACCTTCTGGCCACCTGGCTTTGACCTTCACCACTCTCAGAAATGGATCCCTCTGGAGTCACCTGTAATCAGTTAATCTCTAGCTAAAAACTATTACAAAGCAGGAAAGTTATAAAAGTCACTTAAGAAATAGTAGTAGTCTAACCAATTGATTTAGAATAGGTAAATTCAATTTCCAAAACAGGACATCAACTTTATAAAATTTAAGTTGGTTTGTCCTGTAATAGGAAAATAAATGTCCGCAGTTACTGGAATGATCTTGGTGTGCACAGATTCAGTACACCAGGCTGAGGTAACAGTGTTCAACAGCACCTGGCCACAGCGGAGCCACTCAGCAGTGGATGTCCACTGTGTTCATAATACGAGGCACCTGCACAGCACTTCCATTTTTAAAAGTATGCACTATTTTCTGTGACCCTCAACTTCTGCTCATGTTGACAAGCAGCTCTGCCTTTTCTGGAAGTGGGTTATATGTGCAGTCTGAGCGTATGCTGTGGACTAGATCTAAAATGCACCCCCTGCCCCAGCCTCTCATGTTCAGAAGGCGACTGGATCACGGGCGCCCTACTCAGCAGTGGACTGGTCCACGGGTGAGTCTGGAGGCGAGGCTTAGCCAGAGGTGGGTTGCTGGGGCGCAAGCTGGGAGGATGTCCACCCAGCTCCTCTCCCCTCTTTCTGCTTGCTGGCCAGTGGGGTGAACGACTCCCCCTGCTGTGCTCTTCGTGCCTTAGAGCCAGCTGACCATGGACTGAGCCCAATGAAACTGTAAGTCACAGTACACCTTTCCTCCTGGAAGCTGTGGCTGTTGGGTGGTTTTTTTTTTTTTCCCCCCAGTGAAGAGAAAGTGACTAATACAGCCCCCTATCTATCACTGAAAAAAGACTATATCCAAAGATCTAACTAACTGGAGCAAACTACTTCAAAACATAATTTCCTGAACTGCTCTCTACAATTCCTTCTGAAGCTGCAGTGAGCACTTAAGATGTTAAATTTAGGTCAGCGTTTCTGGAGCTGCTGAATGGATGGATGCGCAGCCCAGCAGAGACACAAGGTGAGCCACACGTGCGTTGTCTCAAGGTAGCAATAAAAATAAAATGAAATTAATGGTGTATTTTAACTCTATCCAGAGTATTGTCACTTCAGTAAGTGATAATTATAAAAAGGAGTGAAAAGGAGTGAGCTATTTTAAACTTTTATTTCACACTAAGTCCTCAAAGTCCTGGGTGTATATTACACGTACAGCATCTCTCACGTTGGATCAGGCAGTGTTTCAGGTGTTGAAGAGATGTGGCTGGTGGAGGTGGGGGGCAGCACAGCAGTTAAAGCCCTCGCCTGACAAGCACAAGGCCTTGCAGTGGACTCCCCAGCACCATACAAGCTGGGTGTGGCGGACACGCCTGTAATCCCAGCACTCGGGAGGCTAAGGCAGAAGGATTGCTGTGAGTCCAAGGCCAGCCTGGGCTCTGTAGGCAGTTCAGGACCAGCCTGGACCACAAAGTGAGACTCCGTCTCAAAGAAGAAGAAGAAGAAGAAGAAGAAGAAGAAGAAGAAGAAGAAGAAGAAGAAGAAGAAGAAGAGGAAGACGAAAAGAATCCACATGGCCCCACTGAGCACACCGAACTACGCAGGCCTGGATGACACTGCCCTCCCATGACCAGGTAAGTCTCAGCAATGCTCGGGAGCTGAGCCAGCACAGCTGTATCTGCAGTCTCGCCGCATGACGCTAGAGCCGGCCCAGGTCCTCCCTTGAGGACAGCCCGTCTACCCTGCTTCTCACACGGCCAGCCCACACATCACTTGACCCCCACCACACCTATTCTTCTGTCCCCTGCTTGCATGCCCTCCACCGCTGGCACGGCAAGTGGGCCGCATCTTCCCCCAGCCTCCACCCTGAGCTAGGTCTCTTCCCTCAGGAAACACAGTTTGTGTTTCACAACAGAGGGAGAGGTGGAGGGGAAGGAGGGGGAGACCGTCAAGAGCTGTCTTCCAGAAAAGTCCTGCATGCACAGTCATATGTCCTCCTGCCCTTACTGCACTCAGTGAGAAAGGAGGAGTTGTCACTTTCTCCTGTTAACAGTTAACCCACTTCTTTACTACTCAGAATTCGGAAACTTCCTCTAATGTTGATTACTTTCCCCTGTCCTTTCAACCTTCCCTTTCCAAGAGCATCTTTGCTGAACCCTATAAAAAGGTCCAGGCCTTTTCCTTTACATGGTTTGGATGTGGAATGCCCCACAAAAGCTTCATGTACTCAGAGATGATTGGATTACGGGGTGTCTGGATTATGGGCTCACTGGATTATGGGGGTGACCGGATTATGGGGTGATTGGATGGGCTGATTAATCTGTGGACTCAGCAAGCGGGCCTGCGGAGGAAGGGTGGATCACTGAAGGTATGGGCTGGAAGGGTATGTTCTTGCTTTCCCCCAGCCCCACTCCACTTCCCCCAGTCTTTTTCCTTCCCCTCTCTCTTTTTTTAAATCTGTGTCACATCTTTCACTCACTCCGTTGATACACTAGGGCTTATCTAACTGTTGTGGCTGGCTAGACAGGTCTCCCCTGCCTCCCTCACAGCTCCAGAGCATTCCTCCTGAAGCTGGACAGCAGGAGGAAGAGGAGGCCTTCCCCCAGTGAGGAGTCCCATTCCACAGCCAAGACTACAGTAGTAGCGTGTTCCCCCAAACAAGCACTCTTCTTCCTCCTGATGCTGTGAGCAGACCCTTCCTTTCACCACACTGCCACTGCCACTGGCCATGCATGGACCAACACCTCAGAAACGGGAGCCAAAAGGAACCTTTCCCTCCTGGAGTGAAACTGTTCAGAACACCCATCTTCAATAAAATAAAATAAATAAAATAAGACCAAAAAAAAAGATGAGCTGGGTGCAATGGTTCATGCCCATAATCCCAGTATCTGGGAGCCTGAAAAGCCAGAAGAGGTTCACGTGACTGGATCATTTCAGGGGACAGACTGAGGTCAGACTGGAAAATTCAGCAAATGAGTGAGACACTGTTTCAAAAAATAAAGAAACAAACAGAAAAAAGGGTTAGGGATGTAGCTCAGTGCAAAGGTCCTGGGTTCAGTCTCTAGTTCCACAAACAAAAACGCAAACTCAAACGCTTACTGTCCCATCTTTGTTTCACTGCTTCCCATCCTTCTGCTCCATTAGCACACCTAACCTGAATAAAGTGATTTGGCAAAGGACACTGCCCATCTTCTAACTGGCCCCAGAATGCCTCCACCCTCAGTGTCAGCTGCGGGACGCTCCCCTCATTCCCGGATTCTCTTCAGCCAGCCACGGGACAGCATAATCCAGTCTTCTTCTGACTTGTCCTTCTCAGGCTCCGACAGCCCCTCTCGCTACGGCCTCAAATTCGCTCCTCTTCCCCTCTTGCCCTCATGGCACTTCACGGGCAACCTCATTCACTCCTACTCACAGCTTTTCACACGACTTCTTGATTCCCAACTGCTGCCCAGACCTCTCCCCTATTCCAAGCTGTAAAACACAACTGCCTAACAAACCCTGCCTGGTTATCCCAATTCATCCTAACTTCCCTCTCTTCTTGTGTGGAGCTGCGGTTCACCCCAGCGAGCTGCACCTGAACCCTGAGTCATCCCAAACTGCCCTTACTGCCTCGCCTCCTCTACTGCAGCCGTCCTCGTCAGCTTGTCCTGTCCGCCTGAGACTAGGCTGTCGCCTGACCTCTGCCTTGCAGGATCATTACAAATTCAGTCTACTTATTGACTTACACATCGGCCTCGTTCGTGCAATCTGCAAGTGCCTTGGGGACAAGGACTATGACCTTTGGGTGTCCAGTACACAGAATGCTCATGAAAGCCTCACAAGTAACAGCACTAATGATTCGGTGGACGGGGAGCGGGTGAGGGAAGTCACAAACATGTCCAAATGTAGCCCGTGCGTCACCTGCGTCGATGACTGAGCAGCGAAACTCGGCTTCTGGTTACCAAGAGACCCTCAGCGATATCACTGTAAGAAATTCTAAAGAACGCTCTTCTGAAAGATAAGTAACCACCATTTGAATTGTTTATTTTGTGGCTTGGTAGTTTTGTATATCAGATTTTCTCAAACTAGGGCACACCTGTCTGAGAGCAGAATTAAAAAAATCCATCACTAACCCCAGTCTAAAAGTGACTTGTTCTATGACCTTACTGAGGATAATATCACTGTTTATATCACAGATACAAGCTGCCACATGGCAAATATGCGAATGTCGGCAATCCACAAGCATACTGTTAGTTCCATCATTTTTCCAGTTGAGATATTAAGACACATCTGAATTCTCTGAAGAATTACTGAAACTTCTGGTGCATCTGTTGTGTAGAAATGACAAGTTCACTCTAAACATTAGAGATCTCATTATAGTAAATGATCTGACATCTTATTTACTGAACTTACGCCACTACTATTAACCTATTTTAAAATATATTCCTTTATAATGCATTACTTCACATTCCTTCACATTCTTATATAAGACCTTGAGGCCGGATTCTCATTCTTTTTTTCTTTTTTCTTTTTTTGAGACAGGGTCTCGCTTTGTAGCCCAGGCTGGTTCTGAATCTACTATGGAGCCCAGGCTGGCCTTGGACTCAAGGCAATCCTCCTGCCTCAGCCTCCCCAGTGCTGGGATTGCAGGCATGTGCCACCACGCCCAGCTTTACGTGGTGCGGGGGAATCAAACTTGGGTAGTTAGCACTTGTCTTAGCACTTGCACTCAAAATCTTAATTTTTTCATCCACAAAATTATAATAATGATATACAGTTATTTTGTGGGATTATTATTATAAATAACAAGAAAAGTATGTTAAGTCCCTAAAACATAATGAACACAGTATTAGCTAGCTTTATTCCTGTCACTGGCATAATAGAGATTATTGTGATTATTGCTGCCTAACTTTACACTTCATATTTCTACAATGGAGCACTGGACAAGGCTGCAAGATGCAGCAGCATAATTTTGAGAAACAAAGAACAAGCGTGAGAGTGGGTCTGTCTACTTAAGCATTTTGAAGTACTATTATTATTGTATTCTATGTACACCAGGTCAATGAAAGGACAGACTTTTGTTTCTTAATTGGCTAGATAGTCTGATGAGTTAATTCTTTCCCAGAGGTTTTTTTTTTTTAAAAAAACAAAATAAAAAGAAATGTTTGTGAAAATTTTCTAAAACTGAACAAGGAATCTACGTATGATTTTTAAGCTAGCTTTGTTGAGATGTAGTTTGCATAACAATGCAGTTCACTTTTTGGTAAATGATGTTTAACTCAGTAGTTTGTGATGTATTCGACACATATGTAGCCATCACCACACTCAGTTTTAGAGATTTAGCGAATTTTAGGTGGTCTCAAAGATCAGCCTCCTCCTCCGACCTGCCATGAGTCCGAGGCCATCACTGGCCCGCTGGTGCTGCCTGCCACTCGATCCCTGTGTGCTGCACATTTCACATCAGTGGCATGTGTGGCCCTCTATGATTGTCTTCACTTATGCAGCTTGATCCTTCAAGGTTTATCTGTGCTTTTGCATAGATGTGTTTCTATGATCAGCTATATCTGAGGGCTCTGGTGTGTCCATGACCAGCTGTATCTGAGCATTTCTCATTATTTGACTGTTTGATTCTGTCTGTCCCATTCAGTGTGATGTGGTATCTCAACTTGGTTTTAGTTTGCATTTGCCCACTGATTAATAACCTCAGGTATTTTCTTCTGTGCTTATTGACTGTTGGGTATCTTCCTTGGAGAAATACCTGCCAAATTCTTTTGTCTAGCTTTTAATTGAGTCATTTGCCTTTTATTGACTTGTAGGAGCTTTTTTATATTTTCTAAGTATATGACACTTATCAGATACATATGATTCGCAATTTTATTTTTATATTCTGTGGGGTAACTTTTCATTTTCTTGATGGTATTTTTAATGCGTGAATGTCTTAATGAAGTCTGATGTATTTATTCTGCTGTTTATGCTCTTGGTATCATATCTAATGCCAAGAGCAAGATACCTTGTAAGCATTTTATGGTTTTAGTTTTTACTTTTAGGTCTTTGATCTATTTGAATCAATTGTTGTACATAGTGTGAAGTAAGGTTTTAACTTTACTTTTCTCATGTCTTAACATCATTTGTTGAAAAGGATATTTCTCCCCTTGGATGGTCTTCATACCTTGTTGGAAATCAACTGACAGTAGACACATAGGTTATTTCTGGGCTGTCAGATCTGTTCTGTTCATCTGTATGGCTAACTTTGTTCCAGATGTACATTTGATATTTAGATGTTTTACTGTCTCTATCTTGATTTTCTTTTAAAGAATGCTGACATCAAGAAGATAATTTTTATCTTAAATAATGTATAATTTGTATGCCATTATGATAAGGCTACTGATCTCAGAAATATTGAATATGAACATCAATCTGGATATTGTATACACCTGGAATTCTTCTAAATATTAATCACAGTCTTTATTTTGAGACAGAGTATACATTTCTAAAATTGTTTTGATTTGTAAAGCAATTAAATGTATCACAGCTCCTGTGTTAACAAGTGATGAAATTGTCAATGAAGGTAGATGAGCATAAAGAACTATTCATTAAGTGCTGAGACGTAACTTAAAAAACTTAAACTGGCTACAGTGGGTAGGAAAGGCAAAAGTAGAGATAAATTTCCAGATCCCTGGCGTGGCGGACTCTGCAGATTGTACTGCATTCATGGGCGTAAGAAAAAAGAAGCAGAAAAGCAAACTGCATAAAAAGAAAATGAGGTCTGTTTAACAGAATCTGAATTTGAGAGGCCTGCCGGATTGTTCCTGTAGTGATGCTGGAAGGCAGTTGAGGACAAGGGTATTTCCGGAAGGGTAACTCAGATTTGAGAGCTACCGGCACACTGGCGAACATAATCAAAGAACATACAAAAATATGAAAACGTTGAAAGTGAAATGTCAGGCAGGTAAAGCAGGTGGAGAGAAAATACCCGCAAAGGACAGGACGGTGGAGGTGGTGGACGAGGAGGGTCCAGCGCCCTCTCCATCGGGAACAGGGCGGCTACGCAGCGCCGTCCACGTCCACGCAGCGCGCAGCGTCTCGCTCGCTTTGCGCACTCATCTGCCAACTCTGGAGCCTCAAGCTGATGACAGGCGGCCAGAGGCGAAGTTCGCGCTCCTCTGCGATCTCGCCGATGTCGCCGCAGCTGCCTGCCCCTCCACTTCCGCCAAGCCAGCCGACACGTTGTCACGTGACCCTCACGCTGGCAGGGTGGCCGTGACCCTCAAGCTGGCAGGGTGGCCGCTCTGCTCTGTCAGCGAGCTTCCGTGCTTCTCGAATTTGCTGTGTAACAAAACTCTCGGGCTGGCACTGATTCCAATCTCAAGTCCGCTCGAGCCTCATTATCTGCTATTACATTCCACCCAGTGCTTCCAACCACGCTCCTGAACACTGCCACCTTTGCCTGCCGGACTATTTCTCATCCTGAAAGTACAAATCTCCAATTCAGCATGGGAATTCTACCCATTTTTCAGGTTTCATCTCCTTTCAGGGTTCACCTTCTCTGTGAAACACTTCACACTTATTTCAAATACATGTAAGCATTCTCTTCTTTGAAAATCCTATGTGAATTTTGTGCCTTCCTTAAAGCGCGTCTTATGTTCTGAGGTATTTTACCATTGTCTGTAAATTTCTCACAGCAACTTGAATTCTGTAGTCCAGGCTGCTAATGAGCTCACTATGTAGCCAAGCCTGGCCTCAAGACTCAATGAGATCCTCCTGCCTCAGCCTCTCAAGTACTAGGATTATAGGCGTGCACCACCATGCCTGGTTTATATGGTGCTGGGGAACCAAAACCAGGGCCTGTGCTTGACAGGCCCGTGCTTTCACCGCTGTGCTACTCCTCCAGCCCACTGTCCCCACACTTCAAGGGCTTGAAGTCACCAGGGTAATAACAGTTGCTGTCAGGCACATTCAAAGGGGAAGCAGATAAAACTGACTATAGCTCCACTAATTCAGTAGCAGAAGGGGAAAAGGAGGAAACAAACAAAGTGTCCATTACTTTTTTGAATTCTTTTAGCTACTGACAATTCTTTTAACTGTATCACTAGCGACCAGGTCTAAAAATGCAAATATTTGTGAGTTTTAGAGTATCAGGAGGCCTAAGTTTCAACTAGACATAGAATTATTCCCCCCACCCCATTTTATTGATATGTGTAAGTGCAAAATTTAAGGTTTACATTGAAGTTGAGCATTTTGTGCACATACATATCTTGTCAAGGTAACAAGGATTTCCCCGCTCTCCTTTTGACCCTCCCTTACCCACCCCCCATCCCTCCCAGCTCCACCCCACTAGATCCCTCTGTTTTTTTACTTTAAGTTCCATGAGATAGTTGTGCTCTGGGTCTCTCGTATCAGAGAGACCATTTGATGTTTCACCTTCTGCTTCTGACTCACTTCACTAAGCATGATGGTCTCAAGTTTCCTCCATTTGCCTGTAAAAGCCTCCACACTGTTGGACTTTATAGATGCATAGTATTCTATTGTGTATAAATATCACAGTTTGTGTATCCATTGGTCTGTTGATGGGTATTTTGGTGACTTCCATATTTTAGCTATTGTTAGTTGTGCTGCTATGAACATGGGTATACATATATCTCTACTGTGTGTTGTTTTGCACTCTTTTGGGAATATTCCTAGAAGAGGTATCACTGGATCGAAGGGGATATTTATTTCCAGTCTTTTCAGAAATCTCCACACTGCTTTCCAAAGTGGTTGTACAAATTTACACTTCCACCAGCAGTGCAGGAGGGTTCCTTTCTCCCCACAGCCATGCCAGCACTGATTGCTATTTGAATTGTTGACATAGGCCATTCTCTCTGGAGTTAGATGGTATCTTAGCGATGTTTTGATTTGCATTTCCCTCCTGGTTAGGGATGTTGAATATCTTTTCATGTATCCATTGGCCATCTGAATTATTTTCTGTAATAAGTGATGAGCAATTCAAAAGCAGGCAAGCACAGAAGCTTCCCCAGCACTGCAAAGGGTAAGGGCACGTGCTGGGACGAGCGTACTCTAAGGACAACAGCCTTGTGCAGTGTGGATTTATGTACCCCTGTTTTACCTTTCTCTATTCCCTCAAACACATAGGCTATGCTTCAAAGTTCTGTACATTCTCTTCAAGGCCTCTGTCAGCAGTTTGGCAAGAATTACAGTTAGGAGTTTCTTCTTATCTTGGTTGTCATTTTTAACTTTTGGCAAGAAAATTGGAAAATACTTCATACTAGCTGATCTCTTTGGAGATTCGCAGCGCACGTCAGCATTTGGAATGCTGTGGAACCCTGCTCACGGCCTTTAAACCACCTTATAACTTCACTTAACCCAGCACTTTTCCATCTTCCTGGATCTTTTTTTTTTTTCCCCACTTGGGATCGTGCCCAGGGCCTTCGCACTGAGCCGCATTCCCAGTTCATTTATTGTTTTTGAGTTTCTGGTCTTGAGACAAGAGTCTTCCTAAGTCAGTAAGTTGCCCACTCTGGGCTCAAACTTGTAATCCTCCCACCTCTTGCCTCAGCCTCCCTGAGTGCTGGAATTACAGGCTTGTACCATTGGGACCAGCTATTTATTTTCTTTTTAATACATATGTCTAGCACAGCAACTGTAATAGGTTATTGAAATTAATGACTACATAGTTCTTTTCCTCTTCTAAGACTTCAATTCCTTTGCTCAGAGAAAACATGTTGCTCAAGACATAGCAAGATACAGAAAATAAGAACTTTCGGCAAATCATCCCAGTAAAGGGCTCTGCTGGACCCAGAGAAGAGGTAACAAGATATGGCCACTGCAGCCCTTGCTAGGGCTGGAAAGCTGAGCTAAAGAGTGGTGATTTGAGTGGTGAAGTGAGTGAGATGCAGAAGATTAAGTATGTTAAATATTGCATGGTTTCTTGGATTTGGGAAACTTAGAATACAGGCATTGTATACAACCAAATGGTGTGACAGTGGGAGTTCCGGTGGATAGGGAGGGGTAGAAGGACCAAGTATGGTGAGGGGAAGAGATCATAATATTGACACTGAGACATAAATGGCTTTTCCCATAAGGTAACTCCCCAGTCAACAGGATGGCTACATTTTAACCAGAGTAGTGCTACTGGCCTAGGAAACCTGAGAATGAAGTTTGGGATGGCTAAATAAGCTAGAGATTGAGAAATCCCTGGAGAAGGGAATCAAAGAAACAATAAAGGCCCCTTAAATCCTTTACTGATCCTAAATTATGCATGTACAAGTTCCCCCAAAACCTCAGGGAAAACCAGTAGTGGGAAAGGTAAAAGATTTATCAGTTTCAACAGTTACGTACTGCAGGAAGAATTCTGAGTTTAAAATTATTAAGGTAGAAGGCTTCGTAAACACTTTAGGTTTTCAACTAAAATCTTTGTGGGGCCATGCCAGGGAGCAGGAGAGTAATAACTAAACAGGTTCAATCAATGCAAGGTTCTAGAGGCTGACAAGTCTGAGCCCAGGCAGCCTCTAGGGGGCAGAGGCCAGCGGCGGCTTCAGAGGTGCTGTATATACCATGGGCAGGGAATCCATGCAAGAGGCGAGCACCACGGGCAGCCTCACTGTATGACAATCCGCTCTGGGCGGATGAGTAGTAACGACTCCCTCGTGCAGCGATGAGGGCGCCTGAGGGAGAAGCATCAGTCCCTCTGAACAACATGTAACCCGCAGGCCCCTGAACTAGTCAGTGTAAACATGACGTACAGAGGGCAGGCCACAGACAAGATCAGAGCAGCAACCAAAAGTCCAAGGATGAATAAATTTACCTGTTCATTAGAACCTTCTATTTAAACTGGAAAGGTATGTGAAATACATATCATAAAAATGATTTTTTTTTTTTGAGACAGGGTCTCACTCTGCGGCCCAGGCTGGTCCTGAACTCATTATGGAGCCCAGGCTGGCCTTGGACTCACGGCAATCCTCCTGCCTCAGCCTCCCCAGTGCTGGGATGACAGGCGCGCACCACCGCACCCAGCTTATGTGGTGCTGGGGAATCGATCCTGGGCATTGTGCTTGCTAGGTAAGTGCTTTATGCACTGTGCCATTCCTCCAGGGCCATAAAAATGATTTTAAAGCAGTAGAAAATGGATCAAAAGACATCAGTCAGACAATTTACAAGGCAAAACATGAAATTAACCAATAAATCTGAGGACAGCTCACCCTAACAAATAATACTAAGATAATGAAACAACCTTCACACCTATTAAATTAGACATATTTAAATTTAATAGTCCCTCACCTGAAAACTACGTATTCTTTCATGCTCCTGGAGGCAATGGAAACTGGTTCTGGAAATTTGTTTCATA
Source organism: Ctenodactylus gundi (assembly GCA_004027205.1). Classification (NCBI taxonomy): domain Eukaryota; kingdom Metazoa; phylum Chordata; class Mammalia; order Rodentia; family Ctenodactylidae; genus Ctenodactylus; species Ctenodactylus gundi. The sequence goes on along the minus strand of PVKB01001704.1, from coordinate 134,228 downwards.
GTATATACTAAGAGTCGTGAGCTACCCATAGCTATTGATCCAGAAATTCTATCTCTGGGAAGGTCTTCTAAGAGAGTGGTCTGAAGCCCAAGGGACATGCACGTGAGGATGTCCGCGCTGAGCTGGGCTGAGATTGGCACCGTCAGGGTGGCGCTACAGGATGCCGGTGAGAAGCATGCGAACGGTGGCTGCACATGGGGGCACTCGTCTGGAACCCCAGAGCTCGGGGACGGGAAGCCGATGCAGGAGGACTGCACATTTAAGTTCAGGCCAGGCAGCGAAGTGACTGGCAAGACACTGTCTCAAGATAAGAAAGAGGCTGATGAAGTGCCCCAGGTCCTGGGTTCCATTCTCAGCACTTCAAAAGAAGAAAAACGAAAAAAAGGAATGTTGACAACGGCCATAAAAAGTGCGATCACAGAGGTGACCACAGAATCTAGATGTCGCAGTGAAGGAAGTCGGAGACGGGGAGGCCAGCTCCAAATCCTGAAGCCCTCATCAAGGCAAAGGGCCGGGCAGCAAGACTGCAAGGGTAAGGCCAGCCCGGGCAGCTCAGCGACCGAGCCAGACCCAGTCTCAGAAGGAAAACTAAAGAGGGCTGGTGTATAGCTCCGGTGAGGAAGAGGGAGATGGAGAGGAAAGGAGCGGAGGGGAAGGCTGAGGGGGAGGAGAAGGAGCAGATGATATCATCACGTCAGAGGTCAAGTTTGCCTGGGCTCTCCCCAGGGGTCCGCCCGCAGGAGGGAACTGAGGCAGGGCACCCCTAGGACAAGGACGGGGCCTCTGTTGTCCATGCTGATGGGGAGAAATTGGCATGAAGGAAAGAGCCTGAGCAGAGTTCCTGAATTTTCGGTGAATAAAGAATACGAATAAGAAGGCAGCCACTGACGGGGGCGGCGAGCATGGCTTCCTAAGCATTCCTCCTCCGACTTTACCACAGATTCCACTACACCGATGAAAACTGTAAAGGCTAGTATGAAACAAACGAACAAAACAACTAATAAACATTTTAAAAACAATTCTTTACTCGAAGCTATTTGACTCAATTCAATCAATCCTGTAACGGGGCAGTTTTCAAAGTATGAGAGCAGATGGAAGTGGAATGCAGTTCACGAAGATATTTAGATTCCTTATATGTTAAATAGTGTGACTTACACAGAATGTTTTAGCAACAAATTTTTTCAGAAAACAAAGCATATTTACATGCTGTGTTTTGAATGTGGGTAGTGTACCCCAGAACCCCAAAAGTCTGTGCACTAAAGGCTTAGTCCCTAGGGTGGGCTACCGGGAGGTGCTGTGAACCTTTGAGAGGTAAGGCCTAGTGTGGGGTGCTCAAGTCTCCCAGGGATTGGGGGGCACCAGCCCATCCAGCTCCCGACGTTCTCCTGACTTGTCACGTGAGCATCGGCTTTTGTCACCAACTCCCCTGATTTCAACCCAGCACCCTCAGCAGGCCCTAAGCAATGGTAGCGCCTGATCTTGAACTCAGAACTGTGAGCTAAACTGACTGACTCAGAGATTTACTTGTCGTAACGCAAACATGACTAACAAGCTGTGTCAGGTTGTTTTGGCTGGACAGATCCACAAGTCCAAGAAAAAATGCATTCTCCACAATTATTTTCAGATAATTTAGTACTTTCTGAGTGACCAAGTTTCCTAACAACTCAGCAGGAAACCTGCCAGCCAACTCCACAGGGAAATTTTCAGCAGGTGCAATCAAAATCCCCTCCTGAAAAAGTCTACAGGGAGTTTTCTGTGCAGGTAAATTTATGTTCTACAGGTGATGGCGACCCGAGTAAATGAATCTGCAATCGTAAAGAAACTCATGAATTTTTTCCATTTTATGAAATGGGCTCCAAAATTTCTCAAGGATCCATACCAGTAAAACATGAATAAATCAAAACTGGATGTGTTTCAGTAGATTACATAAATGCACTCTTATCAGCCCACACATTGTATTTAATTTAACTTAATCCTTTTCTTACTTCTAGATAGTAAAGTAGAAACTTAAGGTCCCTTATTCTCTCCCTGCCCTAATGAACAGTCAGTCTCCTGCACTACTCTCCCCTCTGGACACCACCTGCACAGAGGTCAGAAGAAACTTTGCTCATAAACAATGACTGTTTCTCCCCAGCAGTAAAATCATAAAGAAGGTGAATGTGACTCCAGGCCCTGAAATCAGTTCTAGTAAGTACATGTATCTTCATTTGAAAGTTAATTAACTTTCAGGCTTATGATAAAATAAACCATATTTTATTGAAATAAACAGTATTTTTATTATTATAAAAGTAATATAAGCAAAAAGAAAATTCGTAAAATATAGGAAAGTAGAATTAAAACATCGTCCTAACCCACCTCCCCAAAACAACCACTGCTTACATCTTACATGTTAAGTTAGCGCCAAATTTTAAAATCTCTATGATATGACTATAACTCAAGGGGTGAGGAGAGCATCATCACTAAAATGGGGGGGGAACCCCCATAATAGAGTAATTCCAACCGTGCTGAATGAGGCAAGACAGTTTCCAAACTGAACCGTCATGACACTCTCAGCTCCGTAAGGACTGCCAGCGTGGGGCGGTCATCTGCAGGATGCCCTGGCCACAGCTCACATAACTCAGCTCAGGCAATTTTCCACCTTCTTCTCCAGCTACGTTCTACTCAGGCCTGCAATACTGCCTAGGCGTGGCACACGGTAGGCCTTACACATGGTAGGCAGTCTCCAGGCCCTGTCTCCCATCCTGAAGTAGATGAGTGCTGCTCTGGATTCATGCAGTGCTGGCAAATATTTAATAATGCAGTTGGCCCTACTGCATAAAAAAGCCACGTATAGATACTTTCAATTTTTAAAATTAACTTCAATTTATTCCTCAGTTGTTCAGTGATCAGTCACCATTTTAATTATCTTAAAAAACAAATGAACAAAAAAATTCCCTTGGCCATCAAATAGAAATTAGAAATTTAAAATACTAAAAAAAGCAAAAGCTGAATTGTCTTTCTCCTGAAGCCAAAAAGTATCGCTTCTCATCACCTAGGGATCTGCGGTCAGTAAACCGTGAACATCACCGCACCTGCCCCAGCGTTCTCCACAACACACCATGCCGTGATCTTCACACTTTTGCAACCATGTGCATTATTTATACACTTAGAGGCAAGGCCCCACTGGCTTTCTCTCTTCATCTGCAGGTCCGTCTCTAGAGCCTCTGCCTTTAATCTCTTCCAATGTACTTTGTTCCATTTGTATCAGAAAGGGTAATTCCACATGCTCAAAACTGAGCTAACGCGAATCCCTGTTTTCCCCTATATGGGATTCATGTTACACAAAACCTACATCTTTTTTCCAGCTTTTAAGGCAATCCGCGCTTATCTCTACCAGCATTCTCTCCCTACTTCATCTGCTTAAGGGAACATATCCCCTTGCTCTTCCAGGCATACCTTCCCCTTAAAGCTGGGGAACCATTTTGCTGTACACCAGAGAAAACCTAGAAGCTTCTTCCTTGCTGTCTCTGCACAGCTGGAGCTTTCTCCATTCTCACTGCCAACTGATTTGTCTTTCAAATCCTCGTTCACATTTCTTTCTCTAAAAGTGTTTTCTTAATTACTTCCAGGTCATGATACCTGTTGCTTTATACATATACTTGAACATCTGGATTTTATTAAACTAGTAACACTTTGGTTCTTGTTTGCATGTTGCTCTGCAAGTCTAAGTGTTTTTAAAAAATCTCTGTGGTGAACTCTGAGATAAGTGGTAACAAGTGTGTCATTCTGTCCTACCTGGATTACATCCACTGCCTGTAAGCATGTTTCTAGTAATGATGCTATCATATGGATATTATTCCTATTTTGAGTTTTATTTATGTACTCTCTAGGCCAGAAGATAATACCTTAATAATATTTTCCATAAACTTCATCAAATTTACCTACTTAATTTAGCAAGAAGAAAAGAGTTTAAATGCCATAATAATTCCATAATAAATGTTTTTGCCCATTCCATACTGTCACTAGTTAATAAAAAGTATTTGTTTCATGATATCATATAAAAATAAATGCTTTAAAACACTATTTTCATTAAAGGTTTTGTATAATGTTTCTTTTTTTGTTTTTTGAGACAGGGTCTTGCACTATATAGCCCAGGCTGGTCCTGAACTCACTCTGTAGCCCAGGCTGGCCTTCGACTCACAGCAATCCTCCTGCCTCAACTTCCCGAGTGCTGGGATTACAGGTGTGCACTACCATGACCAGTTCCATGTGGTGCTGGGGAATCAAGTGTATACTGATAGTGTCCTTTAAAGAACTAAAAATACCAACTTGTTAAAATGCTTAATTGACGGTTAACACAAACGAGACTGATCGCTTCGGCGATGACTTACAGGATCAGCAGGCCCGCAGAACTCTCGGAATGTCCTTGTGGGGTTATTTTGTTGAATTTCCATTGCCACACAAGGGCCAGAAGACATTTCTGTGACCATTTCCTACAACAAATGAGTAATACAGAAAAGTCAATATGATTTAGCATTTAGCCTTCTCTTTTAATTGGGCAATTATTCCACTAATCTCAAAATGATAGTCATCTTTGACTTCTCTCTCTAACACTAAGCAGTCCCCAAATTCTATTTTTTTGCAAAAAAATTATTTTTATAAGGGTCTCAAGTTAGTTCTGAACTCACTCTGTAGCCCAGGCTGGCTGTGAACTCATGGCAATCTTCCTGTCCCAGCCTCCTGAGTTGTAGGATTACAGGTGTGCACCATCAGGCCTAGCTATTTTTTTTTCTTAATGTGGTGCTGGGGGATTAAACCCAGGGCTTTGTGCATGACTGGCAAGCACTCTGACCGTTGAGCTACATCCCAGTCCCCGCCATATTCATCCCCATTCCTACTGTTTTAATACAATGCTTTACTGCCTGACATTTTCACTACTTGCAATTATTCTAGCCTATCTTCCTTTCAAAAGTCTCTCTCCCTAAACACACAGATACGATATTAACATTACTGAAAATACAAATCAAAGTTTTTCTCCTGAAGAATCGTAAAAAAAACATCATAACACAGCCGAGCAAGAAGAAAGAAGAGCCAGACTCATCTCCCAGAGCAAACATCTAGACACAAGACAGCAAGGGAAGCAGCGGCTCCTAGAAACTGGGCAGTGGGCGCCCCGGGCCGGGCTCCTTGGCAGGAGGGAGATAAATACGGCTGGCCATGTGACTGCCACCTCTTCCTGTATTTAAGCAGTTTCCAAACCAGAAACACAGGTGCATACCATGTAGAAAATACATGACCGAGTCCAGTAATCTCACTGCAATGAAGAGACAAAGGCGAAGCTCAGAGAGGTCAACATGGCTAGAATTTTCAGGGCAGGCTAACGGGCACCGTGCCCGGCTTTATGTGGTGCTGGAGAACTGAACTCAGGGCCTTGTGCTGGCATGGCAGGGCTTTAACCGCTGTACCATCCCTCCAGGCCTAAAATTAAATTCTTATCTTTCATAAAAATCAACACAAAATGGGCCACAGCCGGGTGTGGTAGCACATGCCTATTATCCTAACACTTGGGAGGCTGAGGCAGGAGGACTGCCACAAGTTCAAGGCCAGCTTGGGCTACAAAGTGGGTTCAGGGCAGCCTGGAATACAGGGCAAGACTCTGCTTCAAAAAAGAAAAAAAAAAGGGGGGGGGCCAAAGACCAAGGTGTAAGATCTGAAACTTCGTAAGTGCTAGAAGAACACAAGGGAAGAACAGTTCAACACAACTGGTATAGGCAGTGGTGACCTCCTGAACAGACAAGACACACAAATGGAATCACATTCATTCAAAAGGTTCTGCCCAGCAAAGAAAATAACAAAGTGAGGAAAAAGCCTACAGAAAGAAAGGATATCTCAGTTGTGTACTTCTCTGACAGAGGAACTCAAAATATGTGGAAAAAAAATCAAATAACCCGTTACGAAAAGGGCAAATGAATTAGCACATGCTTGCCAAAAGAAGTAGAGATGGCAGGTGTCCAAGAAGTGTTTAAAATCTTTAGCCCTCAGGGACATGCCAATCAAAACTGCCTGCAGGTTCCACTTCCTCCTGTTACAATAGCAATTACCAAACAAAACAGACAATGAATGCTCGAGAGGGTGTGGGAAAGAGGGACATTCACACGCTGTAACAGAGAAAGGCAGCTGGGAAGCAACTACGGAATTCAGTATGGAGGCTCTCCAGGAAGCCCGATCAGGGCTCACGTTTGATCCAGCTACGCCACCCTTAGTATATCCCCCAAAGAACTGAAGTCAGCATGCCACAGAGATACCTGAGTACCCTTGTGCACCTGCCATGGAGATACCTGGCCACTCTTGCGTACTCGCCACGGAGATACCTGAGTACTCTTGTGTATTGTGGCAGCGCACACAGTAGTAAAGCTACGAAACCAAGCTACGAGGCCATCAAATGACCAGTGGATGAAGACAGCAGGGAATTGCTCAGCTGCGAGGAAGGATGGAATCGCGCCACCTAGAGGAGAATGGTGGAGCCGAAGCCCCTCATGTCGAGCAAAAGCAGCTTAACATGACTGAGAAAGACAAATGTTTCTTTCTCATGTGTAGAATCTACAAAAAGGCAGCATGAAAGCAGAAGGGAGGCCATTAGAGACCAGGAAAGGCCAGGGAAGGCCACCGGGAGGGTTACCCGAGGGACATGTGCAGGTATGACTCCCACAGGAAACCTGCTGCTCTGCATAACAGCACGCACTATTAAAGAGTAACAAAAAGAAACGCTCTCGAATTCGTCGAAACCCATAAGCTTAGAAATCTAATAAAGCCCAAGAGAATAAAGAAAAGCACAGTAATATATCAAATTTAAATTAGCCAAAACCAAACCAAACCAAAACATCTTTTTAAAAAAAGCAGCCAGGAGAAAGGCACATAACTGCAGAACAAAGGAAGGATGAGAACAGGACACACCACCTGTCAGCCTAGCATTCAACACACACGGGAGAAAACGTTTTTCAACAACAGAAAAGAAAAATAGACTTTTCCAGACCACTAGCAGCCTTAAACCAGAGGAAATGTTGCAGGAAGTTCTTCAAGCAAAAGCAAAGGACCGGCTGGGGCTGCTGGGTGTGATGATGCAATCTGTAATCGGTAATCGCAGCTCTCAGGAGGCGGAGGCGGCCTTTAAGGCCAGCCTGGGCTACACAGTGAGGCCCTGTCTCAAAAAAGGACAAAAAAAAAAAAAAACGCTACCAAGCAAAAACACAAATCCACCGTGAGCGTGCACACGCGTGCGCGCACATACACACGCACACACACGCACGCACACACACCGAAGAGTTAGCGTGTAGATAAATAAGACATTCCTCTTTTTAAATTGCTTTAAAAGGTAACCATTTAAAGCAAAACATGTTAACAGTGTATAACAGTTTATAACAGATATAAGTATAAGAAAGCAACCCGCCTATACGTTGGAGGAGGGATGTCAAATCATGGGACTACCTATTTTTTATCTCTGTATAAACACGGTCGGGTACCGCATGTCTTATGGCCTCTCTGCCACTTTTTCTCTCCTGCTCTTGAATAAGAAAGAACAGACCGAAGTAGAAATCGATACTAAGAGCTCAAAACAGAGCAACAGGCTAAGCAAAGATCAGCAAACCCTCAGCAGTCGAGTGAGACCGTGCCTGCCCTCCCAGGGCCATGCAACCCATGACAGAGACTCTGGAGGGTTTACGATCCACGCTCCCCAGTAAAATAAAATAACGCACGAGCACATTTCAATACTAACTCAAATCCTACCATCTTAACGGCCATGACAGAAGTGGAAGGAGGCGGAAAGGATTTCATAACACGGTACCCACGGCCCCACTCTTGAGAATCCCTGCATCGATTCCCTGACGCCGCTTTGCTACTGCACAAAGGCCGCACGTGGCTGGTGTCTCACACACCATTACGCGGACCCTGCTTTCACGGCTCACGATACCGAAGTGCTCGCTGCCTACACGGACACGCCAAGGCCCCACTCTGAGGAGGACACAGCAAGAACGCATGCTCCAGAACAGGAGGAAAAGCAGCTCTGCCTGCCTGCCAGGCTCCCCCTTCCTTCTTCTCTCCTCCTTCCCTTTCCTCTTTTTTGCCTCTCTCTCTCTCCATTCACTGAGTGTTGATTACAGATCCATTACAAATACTGAGAGCAAGGGCTGTGAAAAATGAAAAGAAAAACCCAAGTCGAGCAAAGAATCCATCCGAAGCAAAACGTTTTCCTTCAAAAGCTGACTCAAAAATTTAAGCTGTCCTAGTTTTTAATCAAGGAGAAAATTCTGTAGACAAAGAAGAACATAACTGTGCTGGACAGTTTTTCACGTGTCTGCTGGCCAATCATATCTTAGGAAACATCTGTCCAGAGCTGAAGGAATAGCACAGGGCTTAGAGTGCTTGCCTAGCAAGCCAAAGGCCTTAAGTTCGATTCCCAGCATTACATAAGCCAGGTGTGGTGGTGCACGCCTATAATCCCAGCCCTCCAGGGCCGAGGCAGGAGGATTACAGTGAGTTCAAGACCAGCTTGGGCTACATTCTGATTTCAGGACCAGTCTGAACTACAGATTGAGACCCTGTCTCAAAAACCAACCAACCAAACAAGGCAAGAAACATCTGTTGAGGTTTCTACCCATTTACACATCAGTATTTGTTCCCTTGTTACTGAATTCTTTAAAGATTTTGGACATTAGTCCCTTACCAGATGCCTGTTTTACAGGTCATCCTTTAAGGAACACTTTTCAGGGTTACAAATTATACTGAGATTTCTCAAGACTCCAACATATAGCTCAGATTGCTTTCATATCAATGTTTCATATTTACCTCAATACTTACATTATACTCAGATACTACTCCTTTATAAACTTCATAGAATTCTTCAACATTAACCCGATCCATATTGAACTATTTTTAAAAACAAAACAAAATAAAACCATAAAACATCCAGCAAAAGAAAAACCACATTTATCGATCAACATTTATAATTTCTTGGATATATCCTTAAATTTAAAATGAAAATACTGAGTAATTTATCCTTTGAAAACAAGTGTCCAGATTAGCTGACGGATAGTAACCATGGACGACACCTCCCGAGCCCTTGATGTCGTACACTACTGAGGGTTCTGTGCACCCACAACCAGGCAGCAGCAGTACCCCAAATTTTCGATGAGGCTACTGAGACTCAGAGGGCTAAGAGCCATCCCAAACTGGCATTCTGATTCAGCATTCTGATCTCACGGAATCTGCTCTTACCCACTACCATATACTGTTCTGGGGGAAAAACAAACAAAAACTTCATTCTTGCTGGGCCTGGCGCTGTAAGCCTGTAATCCCAGCAGCATGCGGGGACCTGGTGGGTGGGAGAAGGCAGAACGCTGACAAATTGGAGCCCAGCTCCGGCAACTTAGTGAAACACGGCCACTGACCCCCCCCAACCCCCCAACCCCCCAATGTAGGGGCCTGGGGATGTGGTTCAGTACTACAAAACAGACAAAAATGACCAAAACAACGTCATTTTTACATAACAAAGGATACCACAGTGCAATATGGTAGATCCCAAACAGGAACTCTTAAAGGGGCAAGTACTCGGTTATGGAGAGGGAACGGAAGGCACCGCTGCCTTCTCCCGGGACTGGGAAAAAGCCCTAAACTGTCATCTGGACTGCTTACTGTTGCTCACAAATAATCCCAAAATGAGCCTGGACAACTCATTTTTTCAAGGCTGGATTTAAATTTAGTTATTACATGCTAGGGTCTCAAGAACTAAAACTTTATTTTAAAAAATAGTCTGCAAGTTTCCAATTTTATTTCCCCTCTACTTGGCTCCGGTACTGCTGCCAAGATTGAGACACTTCTTCCTACACAGATAACAATTCAGACTGAAAGGATTGACTGTGAAGGATGCCAGTCCCGGTCCGGAGTGGGCGCTGCTTCCCCCTGCATTCACACAGGTTTATTATTAATGCAACAACAGACAATGCGGCTTATTAAAATTCAGTAACTCCAGCTTCCAGATGAGGAAGTTTCTAACTCCATAAGGCACCGGGGATGATAATTTCATTTACTCTGCAAAATGGCCCATTTAGGCAAATAATAGTACGCTCAGTGCCCAGGTGAGACAACCACGCAGCCGCTGTGTGTATGCACCTGGCGGGACGCAGCTGCCCTGACTCAGGAACGGCCCCTCTGGCCCCAAGGGCCAGGAACCCCGCGTTACTGTGCCCCCCCAGATTCCATGGATAAGCTCTCACTACTGGTTTCATCAAGTAGCCACTGTGGCCGGTCACTGTGTAGGGCCACAGTTAGCACAACGTTCACAGACACAATTCCTACCATCGCTATTTTCAAAGTAGACTCAGGTCCAAAAATCTTGTTAATACATCACCAAGCTAGCATTTTTAGAAAGTTTTGGCTAAGAATGTCTTTATAATTCCAGCTACGATTCTTCAGATGCCGATTTTCCCTTCAGTTTGCTTGATGAATGTCTAAATTACTTAATATATCTGTCTTTACATTTTTAATTCATTTATTTTTAATCGATATATAGTGATCACACATGTTATAAGGTTCAATATGACATCTCAGTTGAATTTATAGGTGCAATATGTAGTGGTCAAACCAAGATAATTAGCATGTAGCTACCTCAAATATTTATTATTTCTGTGTGTTTTGAGAGCGTTTAAGACCATCTTCTCTTTTTTTTTTTGAGGTAGGGTCTTGCTCTGCAGTCCAGGCTGCCCCTGAAGTCCCTATGGAGCCCAGGCTGGCCCGGAGCTCACAATCATCCACCTGCCTCAGCCTCTCAAGTGCTGGAATCAAAGGCATAATAATGTGGTGCTGTAGGATTAACGTGGGGCCTCTGCTTCCTAGGCAGGTGCTCTACCACTGAGCCACACCCCCAGCTCTCTCCAGCGACTGTGAAATGCACAGGAGAACACTAGAACATACTCCTCAGCCAACAGGTTGGGCCCACTGCCTACTTCTCCCCGCTCCTACCCTTCCAGCTCCTACAGACCTCTATCTGCACATGAATGCAAACATACGATGTCCGTCTTCCTATGTGTGGATTATCCTGCTGCACTGGTTGATGTGTCTGACACGAGAAGGGGGGCTTATGGACACAAAATAGGTAGAAACCATCTTCAGACACCTAATTCTGTATGACCCTTAAGTTTCGTAGACACAAAAGGAGTTTCTTTCCAGGAAAAAGAAGATATAATATTAGCAAGAAAATTCTAAGCTGAAAAATGGATATTTCGCAATTTAAAAAGGCTGGGGTTGGAGGGCTAAAGCTTCAAGTAGTATAAACACCAAATTGTTTCTCTGATTCCTGTAATAATTTGATTCCAGGTTGTCACATGGCTCAATGGTACAACCCAAAGGTACACTTCTGCCACAGTACGGGTCACGTCTTCAGCGAAGGGTTTCCTGGGAATGTGTGAGGAGGGCAATTCTGAACAACGTGGGCTCACAGCCTGCAGATGCCAACAACCACAGAGGGGCTGAAATACACTCCCTCCAAAAAAGGGCCTGCAGGAGCCCTGAGAAACCAGCACCAGATCGGGACATCTGAACTGACTCTGCCCTTCATGATGTGCTTACGTAGGAATCCAGAACGTAGAAACTCATTCTGATTCCTCATTTGATTCTTTTCTATATAAGAATAAAAAGATTTTTGGTCATTATTTACTTTGCAACTTAAGTCTCAAGAAATGTATAAACTCACTTTATAAGTATAAATCAGGAGCATCATTTGAATACTTGTTTTCTCAGTGAATAAGTCAAATTATTTCAATTTCTTTTATTACTGCGGTATAGAAGTTGATAGGTAAATTTCTTACTGTTTTTAATGCATGCACTGAGTACATAAGTACAAAGAGAATATTCCACAGAAAAAAATCTAACGCTGATTTTTAAAAAATCTCCAATATATTAATGGTGTGTTGCAAACTACCTACCATCTGCATAGCTGAAATTTCAAAACATGCGTCTCGAATCGCCATCAGGATCTTTCCCAAGAGACCTGAAAAGGAAGATAAAATGAATGAAAAATTAAAAACTTTAAAGCTTTTTAGTCTCTGAGCAACATCAACTTTAAAGTTAAAAATGCTATCTAGTATTTGGCTCGAAGCTGAATTCCTCAATCTGCTCTCCAGGTAAGCACAGATACAGGCAAGCATCCCCTCGAAGGGCCCTCTTCTTGGTGAATTTCAAGAAGGAATTCTCATCTGATCTACAGACAATGCTCTGGGTGACAATGTTCTCAATTCTTCAAGGGTGACATACACTTAGTATTCTAAACGCACAGAAAAAACAAAAGTTAATTTCACTCAGTGTGTGTCTTTTGGGTAGGCTTTTGCAAATTACAGCCTGTGGGCTACATCCAGCCTGCCACCTGCTTTTCTAAATAAATATATTGTAACACAGCTATACTAACTTTCATATTGCCAATGGCTGTTTTCCAGCTGAGTAGGTATAACAGAGACAGTGCAACATCTAGGATACCTATTCTCCTATACATTAGGAGACTTCTGCTTTGGGGCACTGGCAACTTATCAAGCAGCCCAGCTGAAAATGGTTTCCCCAGGTGAGGGCTCATAAAAGTAATATTATCATATCAAGGAAAGAAAAAAGCACACTAGGATATAAAGGAAATGAGTATTTTTTGAAAAGCGTTCACCATATAAAAAATGAGAAAAGTTTTGCATTGTGCTTCTAATAAGACTCAGTAAGCAGGACTCTAAAAATAATACATACTGATGAGAAAAATGACATTGAGGATTTCTGGCTGACATATGGGTTTAAGTGAAAACTAACTGAATGAGCTAAGTTACCATGAAATAAACCCCAGGAAACCCCTCCTCCGTCATCAAGGTGCATCACTATAAATTAATGACCCCACATGGCCCACAAGCATTCGGATAGGACAGGTCAGTATTTCACAGACAGAAAATACAGCCACGGTGTTATATATATTTACACATAATTAATGATGATGTCAGTAGCTAGGATCTGGGCATGTTAAATTTCAAAGGAAACCGCCCAGAGTTGAAAAGAATATGCGTCCTTCTCTGCTTGTGTCTACTGCTAAAGCAAAGATCTTTAATATTTGTTTTGTGTTAAAAATCTAAAGTTCAGAGGAAAAAAAAAGCAATACAGGTTTTTTGCTTTTTGTTCTGCTAAGGTAGTAGAGGTTCAGCTGTCCTTCAAGGTTCCAGCTCCAGCTCCATTACTGCTTTAAATGTGGCACAGTGGCACAAGCCTGCAGCCCCAGCCACTTGAGAGGCAGTCAGGACTCTTGCAAGGGTAAGGACACCCTGGATAATTAGCAAGACACTGACTCAAAGTAGAAACATGAGGGGCTGGAGGAAAGCCTCAGCGGTGAAAGCTTTCTTTTCAACAAGCTCACGGTCCTGGGTTCAATCCTCCAGCACCACAGAAGCTGGGCACGGGGGGACATGCCTGTAATTCTAGCATTCACGAGGCTGAGGCAGGACTGCTGTGAGACCAAGGCCAGCCTGGGCTACATAGTGAGTGCAGGACCAGCCTGGGCTGCACAGTGAGGCCTTGTCTCAAAAAAACAGGACAAAATTAAAAAAAAAAAAAAACAAAGACAAAGACAAACCATTAAAGAAGGCAAGGGGTGTAGCTCAGTGATAAAGTGCTGACCTAGCATGTATGAGGCCCTAGATCAGCCTCCGTACTGGAGGATAAAAGGACTTGTTGACTCCAGACACCCGCGACACTAAAATACACTGCCAGAATGTACTTTCAGAATGTGTGTATTTTGTTATATATTATACAAAGTTGATTTACAAATAAACATTAAAAATGAAATTAATATTCTCACAAAGATAACTTGGATAGTAACTTAGAAAATGTGAGATTTCAGTGGTTATTAAAGTGTGCTAAATTGCTTTTCTTATGTCAGGAAAAATATGGAATGAGGAATTTAAATTTTATTAGTATGATTGAGAGTTAAGGACATTTGCTAAAAGTTAGGCACAAGCAATTACAAATCCACAATTTATGGCAGAAATTCCGTAAGAGGACAGACAGTCGACATTTCTGGCTGTGCAGGCCGCGTGGTATGTGTCCCGTCACACCTACATGCCCTGCTGCCTCGCCAGTGTCCCCGGGCGGCTGGACGGCCATGCAACTGTACCACCTAACTCGGCAATGGACCCAGCGAGGCCCAAGTGCCACAGTTTGCTGATCGCTGATCTATGGCTTCAAATTAGCAAATACACAAAGGGACAGGAGGACAGTAAGAAGAGCTCATCCATTCAACAGAGAACTAGCAAGAAGGAAACTGGGGAAGATGGCGAACAAAGCTTTAAGCCAGGTGAGGAAGAAATCCAAATCCATCAGGAGTCTGCTAAATTCAGCGAATACAAGAATACCAGGTTGACCTGGAAACTATTTCCACGACGAACCTGAAGTCAGATACACACCGAAAGCAAAAGGCAAAGTGACGCCTAACGGTACAGCACCCTCTGAGTAAACAACAAGGACAGGGACAACAGTGTGAAATGCAGAGCAGACGGGTGTAAGAGCCGCACGGCAAACAAAGCGCATAATAATTACACATTAGAAAGCCCCAGGATGTAGGAAGCAAAACCAGTAATAATTAAAAGGAAAAAATCACATACAGCCACAGTAGGGAATTTTAACATAGAAGAATTTAACACAAACTTTTTCAGAAGCTGATCATCTAAGCAAACGACAAAAAGTATCCAGTCTATAGACCTGAACAACCTATTTGAACCAATATTTACATATGCATAGAAGAGTCTGCAACAAATATCTTTCTCTTCAAGCATATATTAGATATTTTTAAGTTTAGTTATGTACTAAGTTAATAAAGGAAATCAACAAATTAAATAAAATAGCATTTGTCCTAGAGACCATGATCTCTATGTTTAGACATTAAAAAAAGTCTTAATAACATATGGGATAAAAACAAAAATTATAGCAAGGAATAAAAAATATTCAGTAAAATATAATGCTGAGATACTATTCCTATAGGTTAAAGTTCATAACTGGCAGAGGGAGACCAACAATGTCTATTATTCAAAACCCAACATATAATATGGAGTAAGATTCCAATGGACATCCAGGATACACCATAGCGAACTGCACCAGGTGCTGTGAGGGGAATGTGGACGGTGCTGGAAGTATGCCACCTGATAACCTGCCATGCTCTGACGACAGGACACGTGAAGACGGGACAGAGACGGGGATGTGCATGCAGAAGAGTGACCAGAACACGCTGCGGACAGAGGCGGTGCGGAGTATTTAACAAAAATCCCAAAGGTCGACGGTGGTGCTCCAAACAGACGCAAGGGAAAGAGTAAAGTGAAAGAGATCAAACACACGACAGAGCACTCAATGGTATAGCAGTGCTGGGGGCGTAGCTCAGTGATCAGAGCGCCTGCCCAGAAAGCACAAGGCCTCGGTCCGATCTTCCAGCACTACGTAGCCGCGGGGCACGGTGGCGTATGCTTGCAATCTCAGCACATGGGAGGTTGCAGCAGGAGGACTGCCACGGGTATGAGGTCAGTCTGGGATACATAGTGAGTTCAGTACCATCCTGAACTATTGAGGGAGACCTTGTCTCAAAAAAGAAAAAAGGTGGGGGAGGGCATTGGATGAATGGCTCCGCGGTCAGTGGTGCTAAGTCAAATGTTAAGTGCCCCAGTTCGATTCCCCAGCACCACATAAGCCCTGCATGGTGGTGCACACCTGTAATCCCAGCACTCGGGAGGCTGAGACAGGAGGATTGCAGTGAGTCCGAGGCCAGCACGATTTTCTTGAGTCCAAAGCCAGCCTGGGTTCCATCCTGAGTTTAAGACAAGTCTGGGCT
The DNA here is from genome assembly GCA_004027205.1 of Ctenodactylus gundi. Taxonomy (NCBI): domain Eukaryota; kingdom Metazoa; phylum Chordata; class Mammalia; order Rodentia; family Ctenodactylidae; genus Ctenodactylus; species Ctenodactylus gundi. The sequence goes on along the minus strand of PVKB01001704.1, from coordinate 118,363 downwards.
ACAGAGTGAGACACTGTTTCAAAAAAAAACAAAAACAAAACCAAAACCCAGTGTAGTATTTACATGTAACCTACATATACCTTCCACTATGTTTTATATTATCTCTATGTCACTTAAAATCCTGAATACAATGTTTAGTATAGATGAATTTTTTTCCACAACATTTTCCAGCCACACTGACTCTACAGGTATGGAGAGCTGGCTATACCCAGGAAGAGTAGACTCTTGCAGAGGCAAAAATAGAAGAAAAAGTGCTTTCTCGAAATAACCTTTTAAAATATAAAAAGTATTATTCTCACTTAACAGAGACAGCTTTAGGGAGGTATTCTAGTTACTGGTTCTCAAGACCCTGCTCATTATGCGTCTCCTGACTGCCACTAAGCCAGATCAGCAGTTGTTTCTCACACACTACTGCAAGTTTGTAAGACTTTTCCCTAGTTAGGATGTTAGTCAGTAAAATCACCCAAGATGCAAATTATTATGTAACTTCCCACTGGTTTAAGGCTTGGGACCAGAGCGCAAATGATTCCAGCGGGAAGCAAGCAGCTCTGGGTTCAGGATGTTGCCTCCCCCTTTTAATTCTTAGATTCCACACACTTGCGAAAGGGGTGAACAACCACGTCACACCAGTGACCCGGTTCTGCAGAGCCGACCCACACGGAGGCAGAACAAGGCAGCGTGATACAACAGCAGTCCCGCGGTGACACACGCTTCAGACAATGTCCGCCACGCTGTGTGTTGTAAGAAACCCGTAGATAAAGCACTCAGCTCTGGATAAATATGAACAGCAGCAATTAGCAATAAAAATGGATTTCTTTATCCCCGGGCAGCTCAGAGGACCCTTTGCCTCTCCCAAGTCACTACAGCTGACAATCCAAGGGACTTCTATTTTCCACTAAAGGTCATTTAGATTTGATGATGTGTTAGCCAACAAAATTTTACTATTCCTAAGTGAATATTTTTTTTTAAGTTTCAGAAGCATTAAATTAATCTTTCCTGAAATTTAGGACTCTTTCCTAAGGTGCTAGCAGAACTCTTGCTATAGATTCTTTCTAAATCAATAGGTTCACAGTTTACAGATGCATGTTTTCATAGTTTCATAGCCTACAATTTTATAATTCCAAAATACATGATAATCTCTATATGTCAGGGTCTTATATATAGTTTAATACACATGGTACATGTTACAAATTTCACCTAAATTCCACCTAAGATTCACCTTCCAGAGAGAAGACAGAGTCATCACAGATCTCCAGAACAGTGACATTACAGGAAAAACTGGGCTCCTTCTAGGGTTGGTTTTTATTTTTTGTTTATTTTTGAAACTGACTTACATTTACAATGTTTAAGTTCAGTTTCTTCTTCTTGGTATTTTTTTTTTTTTTTTAGACAGGGTTTTATTCTGTAGTCTGGGCTGGTCCTGAACTCATTATGTAGTCCAGCTAAGCTCTGGACTCAAAACAACACTCCTGCCTCGGCCTCCTGAGTGCTGCGATTACAGGCATCACCACCATGCCCAGCTTGTGTGGTGCCGAGGAACTGAACTCAGGGTCTTGTGCTTGCGCTAGGCAAACACTCTAACCTCTGGGCTATTCCTCCAACCCCTAAATTCAATTTCATTACATCAAATATTTCACATCTTCTACAGTATCCCAGAAGAGTTGCACAAAAAGCTGCACGAAGGAATTTTAACACTAATGAATTGGGAACTTAACAAGCTCAATCAGCACAACTATTGGAGGTTACACAGACAGACCAGGTCTTTCAGGACTTCTAGTCTACCTAGCACCAAACCTACCCTGGCGACTGGGCGCAGTGGCGTGTACTTACGCCCCAGCACTCTGTGTGGCTGAGGTCGAGGGTCACACGTTTGAATTCAGTTGGGGGTCACAACCTAGCAAGACACTGTTCCAAAATAAAAGAGCTGGCAATGCAGCTTAGTGCAAAGGTTCTGGTTCAATTCCCAGTAACACAAAACAAAAAAGACCAAAACAGAAAAACCTAACTACTTTTAAGGTAAGCATTAAGACTTTGAAAAAGGCTCTAAGAAAAACACTATTTGAAGAAGTGAGCTTTTAAATGAGGCCATCTGTTACCAGTCCTACTTCAATTAGCCCTTGTAGAGCTAATTTCAGCATCAAGTTTAGAAATGTCCCAGTACTCTAATGAACAATTTGTTTCCTAGCTGATTAATTGCAGGCAACCTCAAAGCGTTTCCGTATGTTCTAAAAATCGAAAACTGCTTTGAAACATTCTCCATGAAAATGCAATTAATTTTTATAGCAAAACACAACACTGAGATACAGAATACAATTTTATTTTAATTTTTTACATAGTTTGAAAGAATAATAGATTATCTGGACTTAAAACATAGATGAAGCTTTTAAATTAAGAGAGAAATATTTGACTAAGATACAATTTCACAGTACACTATTTTATGAACAATGCAAAAAACTGCTTAAAAGAATGAATCTGATATAAGAAAAAATTTTTTGCTCATAATTATTACTTTTATTAGTTCCTAATACATAAAAAATACATCTGGCTTGGGAACCTGGTATGCGTTAAAAGGAATTACCACAAACCTCAGGGACCCAGCCCCTCCAAGGGCTGAGCTGCCAGCAGCTGCGAGTGCTGCTCTTGCCGACTGGCTGCTGCCATCTGTCCAGGGCCCCTAACCTGGGCACCAGAAAGTAGCTGCAGAATGAACCGAAAGTAGATCCTGCCATATGTATAAACCCAAGGCTTCAATGGGGAAATATTCCAGTCTACCCTGCCATGGCCATTTGATTACTTCAGCATTTGAAACGATTGCTTTGCTACTAGAGAGTTATTCAGCTTTCTTTAAAAATTAAGAGACAATATTAGTAGCAGTAGCAGCGGCATTGGAGAAGTACTCAAACAGTGACAATGTCTGCCATTTACACACCATTTGAGTTCCAAGGACCGTCCTAGGTGTTTTTCCCATACCAACATACTTTAGCCTAGGAGGAAGACTTACTATAATCCTCACATTCTAAACAAGGAAATAGGGGATAAAGCTGTAAAATACTTAATATTCCTTTGCTCATAAGTAGCAGAGCTAGGATTCAAACCTGCCTGGTTTTATTTCAGAGTAAGCATAATTCACTTATGGGTAGAATTAAAAATAACGCTACGTAAAAACAAACATCCTGCATAATTTAAAAAGAAAACGGAATGTAAGAACATTCACCTGTATGACAGTACATATTTCAAGCAGCTAAGCTTAAAGACTACAAATGCAGTGCTGATTCTTCCTGCCAATTTCATAAACTAAGCACTGCCCCTCCCTGTCCCTCTCTCTCCCTAAGCCCTCTTAGGAATGAGAAATGGAGCCAATGCACCCCACAGACTACGTGGAGGCTGTCAGAGGGCGGGACCCCCCCGCCCCCTCCATGTAACCACTGCGTGTGCCAGGCAACTCTGGCCCAGAAAGATATGGGCAGAAATCAGAAAATGACTTCCTTGGTTGCTTCAGAAACTTCCCCCAAATCCCTTTGCCCTGACGATGGTTAGTGGAACAGTCCCCTTCTCACAGCTTTCCCTCAACTGGGAAAACAACTCACTTATCACACAACTGTGTATTCACAAGTCTTAGTTAAGATCTTGAATCACTGTTTCCACTAAACTACAGTACCATAAAAGCTTCATCCAGGCTCCCCCCAGGCCTCTTAAGGGCCGACCCCACATGCCACCACTCTCACCCATGACCTGGCCCTTGCACCGCCTATTAAGATTCCAAGGAAGCTGTGCCTTTCCTTACTGTAGTAAGTGAACACTTAGCTTTGTGAGACCAGAAGTGGAGGGCACAGAGGCAGTTAGGGATAAAAGGGCCCGCCATGAGCAGAGAATGTACAGGATCACAGGAGCCAGGCGTTATCTGTGTTCCTGTAAATTCTCCTGGGGTGGTGGTGGCAGGTAGCCCGAACTGCTCTGTGCCCACAACCTCCTGTCTCACTGGCCTTGGGTGTCAGAGGAGACAGTCAGCTGTCTGCACGTGCCACTCCAGTTGCTCTCTACCAGCAACTGCCCCTTTAAAAAAATCCTCTTCTTTCACGCCTGCACTAGAGCACAGGTAAAACTAAACAGACCAGGAGATGGGGTTATTTTAGAAAAAGATCAACCGGTAATCGCAGTGGGCCAACAGAATGGCAATAAATGCATACAGGATCTTATGCCATATCTCACTGTGGTCCGCTTGACCAGATCAACTGCGCACTGTGGATAGTCTAAAACCCGGCGCTGGGATGGAGAGAGAGAAAGAAGAACCAAAACCTTACAATGCTGAAGCTCATTCTGACACCTGAATACATTTTTCCAAAAATTCCTTTGCCTTAATTAGTGTATACAACCTAATGTTATATATACTGTCATGGTCTGAATCTGGAGTGTCCCCCACAAGCCCCATGTATCTATGGACACTGCATACTGCAGGAGGCAGGCCTGGCTGGCAGGGGCAGATGCTTGGGCTCGACCTGGAGGGGCGCATGCCAGTTCACCCTTCCTCCCAGTCTTGTCTCTGTTCCTCCATGCTGTGTGTCTCCAGAGCACCGGCTCTGGCTCTGGCTCTAGCTGTGGCCCCGCCACGTGATTCCACCATTTTCCAGCCGCCCATCTGTGAATAAACTATGACTATTCGAAATTGTAAGCTAAAATAAATCTTTCTTCCCCGAAGCTGTGAATGTTAGATATTGGGTCACAAAGACGAAAAAGCAACTAAGACATATATCAAACCCAAAAATGAGCTAGGATTACATCTCAATTGTAGAGAACTTGCCTAGCATATGCAAGGCCCTGACTGAGTCTGACTTCTAACACTATGAAAAAAAAAATACTGTTAATCATCTAAGTATAGCTCTGACTGAAAACGATTTTTTAAAATGACACTGGGGATTGAATTCAGGGTCTTTATACTGAGCTACAGTCCCAATCCTTAATTATTATTATTTCTTTATCTTGAGACAAGATCTCGGCGAGTCACAGGTGTGCACCATGATACTCATCTTGAAGATGATTTGGATCTGTCTAGATACATAAATGATAACATTTTGATAACACCTTTTAGTTACATACAATATCATTTTGATTATATTGTAATTACTTTTATCTGTGTAATTATTAAGGTATGCAGCTAGTGTTTGGTCCATTTTATCTTTTTTCAGCCTTTTCCACATACTACATCTTTCCTTGGAAAAGATTAAATTTGATTAAAAAAATCTAATTGACTACGCATGTTAACATGACATAGATAATCAAGTTCAATCTAATTATTACTATGCTAAACATTTTTAAAAAGCTACTGGTATCTGTAGTTTAAAAAAAAGCTTGGCATTTTAAATAAGAACTTGTCTCATCATATTCAAATATCTGGGGCATATACATGTACATATGGACATGTTTGCATAATCCATGGACAACATCGGGGACCTCATTTTTCTTACCTAGGGTGTATGTGTGTATGTGCATGTGTGTGTGTGTGTGTGTGTGTGTGTGTGTGTGTGTGTGATCAGCCTACCTAAGTAAAAGGAGTGCAACACAAGGCCACATTTGTTTTTCCCTAAATTGTCAACTATTTACATTATTATTACTTCCTATGGAAGTATTACTCAGAACTTACCTGGCATTGGAAATACCATGATCAGGAAGTATTACTGACCATGTGAGGCTTTGTGTTTGCTGCTGCTGGAACAATGTATCATAGAAGAAAGAACATAAATGTTAAAAAAAAAAAGCTAGGCAGGTGACACGAGTCTATAATCCTAGCACTCTGGGAGGCTGAGGCAGGAGAATTGAGACTATCCTGGGAAATTTAGCTAGAGACTGTCTCAAAATAAAAAATAAATGGGTTGAGGGTGCAGTTTAGCGTGAAAGCCCTACGCTCAATTCCCAAAACTACCTACCAAAAAAAAAAAAAAAAAAAAAAAAAGACAGGTGGGGGACAGAGTTTGCATCCTAGGTTTCTACACCAACTTAGAGAAAGCCCCCGCCTGCTGTCTGGGAAGGAATGGTAAAGCCACCTACTTGCCCTGCTCACTTTGAAAATTAAAGGCTAGTTCCAACCAGCTCACACCCTGGCACACAGAGCCAAGTTCTCCGTAATTGTTATGCAGCATGCATCTTAGCTTTCTATAATTTTGACCACAAGGATCTATAAAATTTTAAAGTACTTCCTGAATAATTTAAGAAGTATTAATTATGCAACTAGATACTTAAGGTTCATATCCTTTCAGCCAGTAATTTTACTTCTAGGAAATTGGAAACAGGAAATGATTAGAAATATCATTAAATATTTATATACAAAGACATTCTTCAAAGCTTTATTTTTAATACCAAAAAAACAGAAACAACTTTGGCATTCAAATATTATACTATACCCATATGATTGTTATTAAATAAACTATTAAAATATTCACAAAGTCTTAAGAGCACATAAAAATGTTCACAAAAGTTAAATGAAAGCCAGTCTATAGACGCCTATGCCAGTGATGTCAGTTTCTGCACCCGTGTTTCAGCGTACTTGCCTAAACACACCCAGTCAGCGAAATGCCGCCGCATGTGTGACATCAGCCAGGTGAGGGCACAGGGTACTTGTGCTCCCTGCTGCTTGGAGGAAAATGTGGGAGAATAATCAGTTCAAGGCCAGCCCCAGCAACTTTATTTCAAAGCTGAAAACAATGTAAAAAAGGATTTGGCAACTCAGCTCAGTGCTGACGGTGCTTGCCCTGGGTTCAAAGGCAAAATGCTAAGTAAATAAATAAATAATGGCTACTTATGGATGGTAGAAAACAGGTCTTTTTTTATTGTTTTGTAACCAAACACCATAAGTTCATGTTCTAGTAAGCATCACCCCAAAAAACAAACAGGCTGAACGTCAAGAGTCAAGTAGAAGACTTTCACTTACCTGCAAGTAAGGAGGCACTGTCTTTATTCTGTGGGATTTCTTCCTATTTACGAATTTATATGAGGCTTATATATATATATTCATGTGGGGAGGGCTCCAGGGGAGCCACATTCCTGAATATGCCATTTCAGAGGGAAGAATGAAAGGAAGGAACCTTGCAGCTACTTTTAGTCTGCAGTGTAAAATGGGGGAAGGATCTCCTGGTGTGGTGGTCTGCATCTTCTAACCATTTTGGTTCTTCTGTGGTGCCTGAGTTGGACACAGCCCAGTCAAGGTTCTTCATATTGAGATACATCCCCAGTCTATTTTTATTTTTGATTTTGAGATAGGGCCTAAGTCATCAGCTGTCAAGGCTGGTCTTGAATTTGTGATTCTCCTGCCTCACTTCCTAGAGTGCTGGGTTTACGGGCCTGTGCCACCAGGCCCTGATTGTTTCTAGTATTATTGTTTTCCAAGTGCTTCTACTGGAAAATTTATTTACAAGTGACTAAATGTATATATTCATGTGTGATCACTGAAGAGATGATGTCAAATTGCGGGAATCAGGAAACATGGCTAGATCGGGAATTGAGAATCAGCCTGGATTAGCCTGTGACTGATGTGTGGACCAGCAAATGAGTGAAGAGCACCCACCCAGTTGTGGGAGGCCCAACTGGAACTTGAACGGTACAAAAGGAAGGAAGAAGAGAGACTGACACAGCTTCGTCCTCTGGGGAAGCTCTCGCTTCGATCGTCTACAGAGGCTGACTTGCTGGCAGGTCCTCACAGATCCGCTCCAGTCTCGACCTGCGCCTGTCCACCCACTGCTGATCTTCAGTCGCTGACCTTCAGGCTCCGGTCTTCGCCACTGTTCTTCAAACAACCAAGATCTGCAGCCAACTCTCACCTCAGCAGCTGTCCTGCAGTCTGGGACGGGTGCTCTACCTCGCAGCCAAGCAGCCATTGGACACTCCAGCTCTTGCATGTGTAGGCTGCCATCTTAGTCTATCTCTATCCTCAGATTTGTAAGCCTTATGAAAAGATTCTTTCTGTCATAATTTCTGTAAATTCTGCCTTTTGAAAGAACCCAAACTAATACATCATGTAATTTATTATACAAGAATGACTTGGATGCTTAGAAAACATGCATTTTAAAATTCCACTCAATTCAGTATAATATTAGTATAGTTTAGATTTTTTAGGGTTTTTTTTATTGTTTTGTTTGTTTTTTGAGATAGGGTCTTGCTTTGAAGTTCAGGCTGGTTCTGAACTTACTATGTAGCCCTGGCTGGCCTAGAACTCATGGCAACCCTCCTGTTTCAGCCTCCCAAGTGCCAGGATCACACGCATACACAACCACACCCAGCTTTATGTGGTGCTGGGGAACTGAACTTAGGGCCTTGAGCTTGCTAGTCAAGTGCCCTAACTGCTGTGCCATTCCTCCAGCTCCACTCCAGTTTTTGTTTCCTGTGCCAATGTCACGTTTTCAAAGAGACCTCTCCTGACGCCCTTAGCTGACACTCCCCCATTCCCCCCCCTATCCTCGTGTCTTACTGCTTCATGCACCTGCTCTGTCTGAGGGGACCCCCAGGATCTGTTACCGTGTTGTCTGCTGTCCCCCAGCTCCTCATGCACCCAGGAAGCCAGGGCCCGTGAGGAGCATCTGCTGCACTCTGGCCTGCGAGGGACAGGCCTTCTAGTAGGAGATGAACAGGTCTGAGTCCAAGCACTGTTGGGGGGGCAGCTGGGGCCTCAAGAGGCCTCAGTGCCTGGGCTGTGCATGTGGGACCCTGTCTGCTGAGTTCCTGGGGCTGCCCACTCCAGTTTTTTAAGAGTGACCTTTTCAATTATGCCACACCTTGCCTTTAAAAGATTTGGGATAGCTTGAAAAAATATATCCAACAGACTTCAACAGAAGTGGAAACAAGAGATTTCTAAAAAGTTATAAATCTTAGCGTACAGGGAGCTTTCTCAGAACAGAAGGAAGTCTTTCCAGCTTTCACAGGCGGAGCGTAGTCCAGGTATGATAGACACTGGTATGAAACATACAGCAGATGTGCTGCTGGCCTAGGAAAATCATGATTTTATATATATGATTGGAAAGACAAGAAAAAAGATGAACATTCAAGGACTCAGGACCTGCTAAGTGGCCCAGTGAGCAGGACCATGGTCAGCAACCGTGGCCGCCTTCTAAAAACTCACACAGAAGGAGATTTAGACAGTCTTTACCTTATAAATTGGACATTTTTATCTAAGTGTCTTAAAAGATAAAATAATTTGAAATGGTAACAGCACATTTAATTCTATTATTTATTTAAATATATCAAAACATTAACAAAATAAGCTATCCTATAAACAAAATATATTGAATATGCTGTATTCAACACAGCACTCACCTTCACTGATAGCATGGGGCTTAATAATACAACAGGTGCAGTTGGTAAACTTAGCAGTGTTTGCTGGCCCGCAACCTCCACTTGAAGGGAAAAACAACTCCATTTCCTGAAGACAGAGAGAAAGTACACTGACACATATGATCTCTTACCTTGTCTTTACAAATATTTCTATGGAATTATGAAACTATTTTTTAGTTTCATTATACATCAGTAAATTATTTGTTTCAAATTTTCTAAATATGAGACTGATTAACTTAATCCTGTTTCAAGACATTTAATAAGAAAAACACAGAAAAAGGTATTAAAACAGTGAGAATACAAGTCATTCTATTCCAGATTTTAAGCGACACGGTTTTACCAAATTTTAAATAGTGAAGTTAACCAATATACTTTTTATTTTCCCAAATATAGTATAACTCTTAAAACTTAGATCCAAATTTTTTTTCAGTTCTAGGGACTGAACCTGGGACATTTACAGGGAGATGTATCACTAGCCTTTTTATGTTATTTTGAAACAGGGTCTAAGTTGCCCAGGCTGGACTCTTGGGGTCATAGGCACCACCATGCCTGGCTCAATTTTAAAATTTTCATTAAAATATGCAAAAAAATAAAATTAAAGCAAGGAAGTTCTGCATGGTGGGCTGACTCGTGCCTGTCATCCCAGCACTCTGGGAGGCTGAAGCAAGAGGATGGCAAGTGTGAGCCGAGCGTGGGCAACTCAGCGCGGCTTGTCTCAAAAACAGGCCGCAACAACAACAAACAAGGAAATCTTCACAGAGCAGACACTGATGCTCAAAAATCAGAGCACACATCGAGTTAAAACTAAGCTCACTCTAAGTGTAGGATAGGTCAGATGACACGCAGCACGTTTTATGCACCGATTCAGGCCCTGTTCTGCACATGGTCCATGGAAATGGCAACCCAGCACTCTGAGCTGGACACAGGCATGGTCACATTAGTGAGTTCGTGTAATTGCTTAGATGCCTCTAAGCCTTTACCATTATTATTCCCCTATTCACTCTAAAGCCCTCTGCTCATGGGCTGCTTCAAATATCTCCTCCACAAGGCTCTGCCTGAGCCCCTGGTCAGCACCTGGTACTCACTCAAACTTGTGGTTATTTAAGGACTTGCCCTCCACCAATTATAAACTTAAAGAAAAGAACTAACTTGCATGGCTTTGCAGGTCCCAAAGCACCTGAAACAGTGCCTGGTGCACAGCCAACATTCATTTCCACTGAATTTAAAAACTGAAGATCACAGGATACACTAATATGGCATACATACACACACACACACACACACACACACACACACACACACACACATATTTTGTGTGTGTGTGTGTGTGTGTGTGTGTGTGTGTGTGTGTGTGTGAGACTGGGGATCAAACTCAGCTTTGTGTGTACAGGGAAAGTGCTCTACCACTAAGTTAGAGAGTGAGATCTTTGCTCAAACTAGTGTCTGCAAGGGCTTCCTGGGTATCTCAAATTTAATAGTACTACTCCACATCCTTACTTAACACACAGTCCTGTGGCAGCCTGCATTTCTGGTCCCCTTTCCAGCTAGTAGAAGCCTTACCCGCCTTCTTTTCTCTTTTATCCTCTTTCTTTCACCTTTTATAATTTTCCCCAAATGAAACAAACAAACAAAAAATCCCACAATCCTGCTTCCACCCTGTTCTTTTTTTCAGTACGCTTTCTCTTTTTCATTTCCATCACAACATTTGCCATCCAACACATCTGTTTATCACCTGACACCCTCTTTGGAAGAGATATAAACTCCTTGTGTGCACCAATTTTGTTCTATTCACTCGTAGCTTCTCAATATTTTGAGCTGAATGAAACTGAGAAAAGTATAAATTCTTCTCATGCTAAATAAATGTATCCACATTGTACAAACAAGAAAAATAGATCCTGATAGTTCCAAAGTGAAATGCCATGCTATGTTATTATGCCTCTTCAAAATGAATAGCTTAACCCATTATCTGGCCAATTATTTTTGTCTCAAATTACTTCTAATTAATTTCTTTTCTTGCTTGACTTTTGAAAATGGGAAGGTCAGCTTTGCAAATACCCACTTACCTATGCTGAATGAAAGTTACTGAAGACAGAGTACAGCATTTTTACATAAACACACCCTCTCAGAGACAGTGAATAATTCTGCTTTCATCTTCATGCCTTTGCTTTCGCGTCCTCTCTGGGCGGTTTATCCTATCTGTGCCCCTATTAACCGAAGCTGACACAGCAAGATCATTTTCACTAGGAGGTCTCCCTCATCTTTTGTTCAAATTATCAAAGGCATTATACAGGTTTTCACCAAGTGAATTGTAGGCTCTTCTAGGTGATTTATAACAAAATCAAAGCCTTCACACAACAAATGCAACGTCACTTAAAAATGGTTCATGTTCCTTTGTAATTTGAGCAGCTAAAACACAACGCATAAAGCTCTTCTACTTGCAGGGGTTCCTGCTACCACTCTTGGCCTTTTGCGTCTCCCTAAGTTGCCTACCAGGGAAAAAATAAACACTGTGTCTCCAAACAAACTAAAAATTCAAATTCAAATTCAAAATGGGAGACTTCCAGGTAAAACAGCAGCCTAGTAACAGAGCTGCACAATGTCTCCTCATGGACTCACTGAAAAAGTTGACATTGCAATTAAAAACAGCCTGTTCAATTCAGCTAGGAGAGAAAGCAGCACCCAAACAACTGGAAGGAGGCCACAGGAGGGTCAGAAATCCTGAAGACACACTGCAAGCGGAGGAGAACAGCTGCCCAGGAAGCAGCCAAGGCTGACTTGGGAGCTGCCCTGAGCCACCAGCATCCGCAGACAGAGGGAAGTCTGGAGCCCAGAACCGCTGGTAAGCACCGATCTGGGAGAGGTGGGAGTTGACACCAGCTGGTAGCCCAGCCTCTACAATGAGCCTGTGGGTACTGCAATCGCATTGCAAACTCTCCTAGAAAAGGCCTCCTGGAGCCAGGACCAGAAGCAGGGCTCGGAAGCCGTAACAGGCAGTGATGTAGGAAGGAGTCATTTTTAAAAAAGAGCCCAAGACTGAACTATATAGAATAAAAGAAGGCTCAGAGGAGCATATCAGGTTTTAAATAAATCAATTTCTACCCAATCAATGAGACTCAGATCATAGTCTGCCAGATGTGAGACACAAGACCAGCGGGTACCATGGAATCAAAATAGGGTAGATTATTCAAAAGGAGACTCTCTCAAATTTGTGAAATGTAGCTCAGAGATACATTTAGATGAGAGATGAACATTTTTACTTGGATTTTATAATTCAGAGGGCATTGGTAGCTGGGCCAGGTGGTGCACACCTACAATCCCAGCACTATGAGAGACTGAGGCAGGAGGACTACAAGTTCAAGCCCAGCCTAAGAAAATTTGTGACTTAGCAAGACTGTCTTAAAATCAAAAATAAAAATGAGTTAGGATGTAGCTCGGCCTGAAGGGCTTAGGCTCAATTCTCAGTACCTGTCTTACTTTCATGTCACTGTTGAGTCACTTTTGTGACTCAAGACCTGGTGTTCACAACTTTAGGGAGAAAGGTTTATTTTAGCTCATAGTTCAGAAAGGACTCAGTACATTCATGGGTGGGTGGATGGAAAATCATGGAATCACACGGTGGGGTGGCAGCTAGAGCCGGAGCTGGAGCTCCAGAGACAGAGATCCTCACAGCATGGCAGAGGCAAGGCAGAAACTGGCACCACAGAGGTGGGGCTGCTGCTGTTAGTTTACCTGATCGTGCGGTTTGGAAGCTTTGGGACTCATTTGTGGGAGGAATTTGGAAAGGCTGGAGAAGCTGTGGAGTGCTCAGAACTGAGCTTGACAGGAGATTCTGGTTGAAGCTCAGAGGACCAGAATGGTGATTGAAGTGTGGATTGGAAAGGCCAGGCTCCAGAAGTTCAGATGGGAAGGAGAACAATATTGGCAAGTGGCCTAAAAACCATGTGTGCTACACTCTGGTGGAAAGTCTGTAGGCATTCTTTCCTTGTCCAGAGACTTGGCCTAAAATTAAGGGCCACGGAGTGATTAATCTGGTGGAAGAAATCTCAAGGCAGACCAATGTTCATGCTGTTGCATGGCTCCTGTTTGAGGCTTTTTAGCCAATTCTATGGCAAAAGACAGGAAAAAATGGCAGAGAAAAGTCATACAGAAGGTTTGCAGTGCCAGACCAAAATGGCCTGCAGTGGTGGGGCCAAAGAGCATAGTCAAGTTAAAAAGATTAGCATTAAAAAGAAGCCAAGTGCTTACTCTCAGGACGGTAAGAAAGATGCCTTGAAGGCATCTCAAAAGTCCCTAAGATCCCACTCTTTACTAACCCAAGAGTGGGGTGGCCAAAGGAAAAAGGAAAAAAAGTCTGCCAGAGTCCAGCTGCCTGAAGTTCAACCTTCTAGAAACTTGGAGACCTCAGCAGCATTTGTCTGAGGGGGCCAGGATACTGCTCAAGCCAGTGGCAGATCCTGGCGAGGTCCACACAGCCCTGGTTTCACAGGCTTTCAGAGTGCAAGAGTTGTGGGTTCATGGAGTATTCCCCCGAATTTCAGAGGAAGGTCCTGGTGGTCAAGCTGTGAGCCCCCGGGAAGGGAATGTGTGATGCTGTAAAGCCTAAGGTGCAGTGGGGAGCCCAGGCATTTGGAGAAGCCGGGGGCGTGGATCATCCACTGAGGTAAGTGGCAGGCCGTGAATGGATTCAGCCTAAAGCAGAGAAGATGGAGGTGGCAGCTGCTGTGTTGCGGGGCCACCCAAGCCCTTGGGAGTTCCCACTTTGCCACAGTTTACTCCAGGTGCTGTACCCAGGACTACAGCATTTAACCCTTGCCCTGCTGGGCTTAGGAATTATTTTGGTCTTATTGCCTTTTATCTTCCTCCCTTTAGGAACGGGAATGTTTACCCTGGGCCACTGTGCGTTGCAAGTGCTCCTTTGGTATGAACAGGAGCTCACAGCTGGGAATTTGCTTTGTGTCTCAGAAGAGACTATGGACTTGGATATTTTTTAATGGTACAAGGACTGTTAAGACTTTGACAACTCTTAGACTAAATGCATTTTGCTTAAAGGAGTAGACATGAGCTTTCTGGGGGCCAAGCGTAGAACGTTGTGGTTTGGATCTGGAGTGTCCCGCCAAAACTCATGTTCCTATGAACAGTATGTACTATGGGAAGATGGGGCCTGGCTGCGAGAGGCAGATGCTTAGGGCCGGCCCTGGAGAGGTGTGTGCTGGGTCCACCGTTCCTCCCAGACTTGGCTCATTTTTGCCATGTTGTCATGAGGATCTCTGTCTCCAGAGCACCAGCTCCGGCTCTGTCTCTAGCTGCATCCCCACCATGTGATTCCACCATTTTCCAGCCACCAACCTGCGAATGGGCTGCGACTTTCTGAAACTGTGAGCTAAAATAAATCTTTCCTCCCTAAAGTTGTGGATGTTGCGTATTGAGTCACAGTGACAAAAAAGTAACAGACAGTGACTTAGTAAGACTCTGTCTCAAAATCAAAAATAAAAAGGCTGGGGATGTAGATCAGTATGAAGGTCCTGGGCTCAATCCTTGTACCCAAAAACAAAAAACAGAAATACAGAAACAAAGAAAGAAAGGAAGAAAGAATGGAAGAAAGGAAGGAAGGAAGGAAGAAAAAAAGGAAGGAAGGAAAAGAAGACATTGGTTATTCTGACCAAAATAATTTCAGTGAAATGCTAAGGATCAAGCCAAACTACAGGGACAACTCCCAATGAGGGAGTCACTATACCAAGGTACAGAAAATAGTAAGGACAAGTTTTAGTTTTAGTAAAAATATGGATAAGAAGGAAAAGAAGATTGAACAGTAAGTAACAGGAACTCAAGGTCAATGGGAGGCTTTGGGTAAATGCTTGTGTGATGTTTTCAATTTGTTTTTAAGACCTATAGTCCTTGCTTCTTTACATACGCTGCATTTTCTACCCACAGTATTTCTCCTTGAGGTCTGCTCAGCATTAGGTCTCAATCCCAGAAACACTAAATCAAATGATGCTTTGTTTTTCAACATCTACCCTTCATAAGCAAGTTTTTGTACATAAATTCAATAAATAAAGCATGTAAGAGCCTCTGTAATTTAAGTTTTTAGAACAACAAATGAGATTGCAAATATTCTGACTATAGAAAACTAATCTTGACCATGACCAGGCTACCAGCTCAAAAGATAGCATGTCCTCCCAGTACCACTTATTGAAGAGGCTGTCCTTTTTCCAGTGTATGGTTTTGCCTCCTTTGTCAAAGATCTGATAGCTGAGGGTACCTGAGGTCATCTATACGCAAAAGAATGAATCTAGACACCCACCTCTCACCATGTACCAAAATCAAATCAAACTGGACCAAAGACCTAGATACTCAAACAGAAATGCTGGACATCCTGGGGGACAAAACAGGTAATACTCTTGAAGAGGTAAAGTTGAGCCAAGACTTTTTTTTTTTTTTAACAAGACACTTGATACAAAAGAAATGGCCCCAGAATTAACAAAGAGATTATATCAATTTAAAAAGTTCCTGCACAGAAAAAGAAACAAGTAACAGTGTGAAGATAGAACTGACAGAATGGGAAAAATATTTCCTACCTACACCTCAAAGGAGGCTAGTGATTAGAATATACAAAGAAACAGAAGTAAAACAGATCCTTCAAAAATCAAAGGCTCACTTAAAAAAAAAAAGGGCAACTGAAGTAATTCTCAGATGAATAAGTACAAATGACCCGCCAGTACATGAAAAAAAATAAAAATGCTCCAGGATCCTTAGCCATTAGAGAAATGCAAATGAAAAGAACACCAAGATCCCGTCTTAACCCAGTGAGAATTGTGTACAGCAAGAACTCACCTGGCAGTCAATGCTGATGAGGCTGCAGAGAAAAAGGAACCCTTTCACATTACTGGTGGGACTGCATGGTGCAACCACTGTGGGAAGCCGTAAGGAGAGGCCTGATAAGCTATTAGAGAAGTGCTTGCTGCTACTCATTACCATTTTCTGTACCACCATGATACCTTTTCTGGGTATCTTTCCAGAAGAGTTAGAAGCAACAGTTAACAGCTGGGACACATGGACACGTTTACAGCAGCAACACTAACATCAGGTGAACTGTGGGAGATGCCAAAATATCCACCCTGATAGCAACGGATCCAAATCACGTGGCACAACACACACAATGGAGCACAATTCTGCCACAAAGATAGGGAGAGTAGAGCCACTTGTAGGGGAAGGGGTACACCCTGAGAGCACTGTGCTTGTGGACTGAGTCAGACCCAGGATAAATATTGCATGGCTTTCTAACATGAGAAACCCAAAATACAAGAATACAACTAAATATAGAATCAAATTGCAAGACGTTGGGACGATGGAGGGGACAAAGGCCTGAGAAAGGGGGGAGAGTGATGGAACATGAAGTTGACTCCATATGTACACGCACGAATTCTCAAATTCAGTGTAACCACTACGTATTCACACCAATAAAAGTGGGGGGAAAAAGAAGGCACGTCCCTGAAACTCTGGCTGACCCAGAACACAAGGTCAAGGGTGTTCTCTTGACTAGATCAGCTATATTATCCCACCCTACGTTACCAGTGGTAGAAATACTTTACTTTGATATAAACATTTAACAAAACTAAAACAAAAGTAAAATATTTTAAAAACATCTTACTCTGGCAGCAGAAGCAAAAGAATCAGGGCCATGAGCTGCATTTCTTATGCCGTCTGTTCCAAAGAGGGCTCGAATGCTTCCAGGAGCATCTGTACGTGCCAGCCCAGAGTTTGCAGGTCCAAGCAGTCTTTTCCACTCACATATGGCATCGTCTCTTAAAATTTCCATGGCAATAACAGGTCCACTGGTAATAAACTGGATTAGCTCACTGTAAAACATGGGAAGCCTGATTTGCTTCTTTTTTTCTGTCCATCTAGGTGTTCTCTTAACAAGAACAATAGATTTAAATCTGAGTATTTCAAGAGATATAAAAATATTATGATCTCAGAACTATTGTACATAGTGAATTTTATATGGGCAGCATAAGGTTTTCATAAATTTAGTGACCAACTCACTACAAATCACTACATTAATAACAAACCTATTACTATTAGCAGAAAAAAAATCACTGTTTTGTTGAGTTAAGGCTGTTTCATTGATTTAAATGCATATTATTAATCTCTGCTTTTTGCCATTGCTCTAAAAAGGAAAAAAGAATAATTTTTCTTTTATATCTTATGAAGGTTACCATTGCATTCAGTAAGATTCTGTGATACATAATTTGATAGGAATGACAACATTTGCAATAAGAATTAATTGATTAGTTTATTTATTTGGTACCTGGGATTGAACCCAAATGTGCTCTACGACTAATATACATTTCTAGCTCATCTTTTAAAAAGTTTTCAATCTTGAGACAGGATCTTGCTTATGTTACCCAGGTTGGGCTCAAATTTCAATGTCCTTGTCTCAGCCTCCCTCAGTGCTAGGATTATATTACCACAACTAGGTACTTAATTCTTTTTGTATAGAACTATTTAGTGTTTCAAGGCTCTCAACCAATTAAACACTTAGTTGGTTAAGTGACTAAAAACAGTATCAGTAGTCCTTCAAGAAACATCTCTTTACTAACAGAAAAGCTACTTATGTTCAATTATTAAAGCACACACATAGGTTCCTGGTTAACAATCCAGCACTGAGTCTCATAGTCAACCAGAGAATGAAAAGGACAGCTCACTCCTTCTCCATTTCTGTATTTTACACAAGGCAGCAACGATAAACTCAACTGTGAATCGAGTGACACCTTCCCTCCTGCCATGTTAAGGAGAAACAAAATGATTTCAAAGTCACTCAAGCTTCTGTCTCATCCAAAGCAGAAAGAGGACAGGACCCTCCTGTAGAAAGGACCATGGTGCAACCGGTCCTCTGTGCCTATCAACTTGCGGCTGTTTTTTGCTTCCTTCCCTCACACATAATTCTGTGTGAATTAACTCCTGTTAGTACTTAAACCTCTCAATTCAGTCTGAAGAGTATTTCTAAGAAATAGTATGTGCAAAGAAGCGTTCATACCCTCGAGCATGAGAGGCCCCCAGAGCTTTTCAGGCATATTCTGCCAGGCCTTAGCTACCAGACGGAAGACTCCAACAGCCAACTATTAGATCTAAAGAGTCCAAATCAGGGCAGGAAACCCCCATCTATAATTCAGAAAGCATTCAATAA
Organism: Ctenodactylus gundi; assembly: GCA_004027205.1. Lineage (NCBI taxonomy): Eukaryota > Metazoa > Chordata > Mammalia > Rodentia > Ctenodactylidae > Ctenodactylus > Ctenodactylus gundi. Next base: position 99,861 of record PVKB01001704.1, on the reverse strand, counting down.
TCACCTATTATATATGAGAATCTGTAAGATTCCTCCCTCAAGAAACTCATAATCTTTATGTCCTATTAATACAGAATTATAACATGAATGAAGTATGTACTGGCAATGGGGAGTGGAATGCTTGGCCGTAAGACACTGCTTCATGAAATGACGCCAGGTGTGCTTCCCTTAACACTCGACAACGAGCTAATTCATCCAATTAATACCATTTACTGCTGATACATTTACATATAAGACATCAAACTACAACTTATAATTCAATGTTATCAGTACATACAAAGAATAGGTTCCACTAACTTGCAAGACAACGATGTATGTCCATTCTAACAAGGCTTCAGAGTATATATATTACTTTTAATTTAAAATGATTTACGATATAGTGATTTTATTAAATAAGGTTTTTTTTTAAAAGAAAAACCACTCTGTGTAATACAAAATGGCTTGGCTACTGTATCTATTTGGTTAAAAATGACATCTTTAGAAATGTAAACACTTCTTTATTCAGTATTCACTTAAATTCAGTTGCATCTCAAATATTTAGATTCGGTCTTTAACACATATTATTTGCCTTATCTCAAGAAAAAATACATACAAAACCATTTAGCTAAAACATAAGAGTTGTGTAAATATTGTTTCGTGTACACGATTTCAAAAGCACAACTTAAATATTTAAAGTTGTACTTATCACTAAAATTTAAATTCACTGGAATCTAAAACAATGCTTCTTATTGTAACTTAACTAAATCAAACATTTGCTTCTAATTAAAATTTAAGACATTGAATGCTGAGATACATGAATTCTTATCTAATAAAAGCATACCAAAAACCGCTCTTAGAAAGAAATTGTATGCAGTCCAGTAACAATAGTTAAGCTATGGAAGACATCAGAATACCCAACAACAGACCAATGGATACAAAAACTATGGCATATGTACACAATGGAGTACTATTCGCTTATAAAAACATTTCTGAGGCTTTTGTAGGTAAATGGATGCAACTTGAGACTCTCATGCTTGGTGAAGTGAGTCTGATGCAGAAGGTTAGATATCACATGGTTTCTGTAATATGAGAAACCCAGATCGCAGTCATTTCACAGAATTAAATGGGAGGGGTAATGGGAGCTAACGGGAAGGGGAAAGGCAGAGGAGAATCAGTAAGGGAGGGGGAAGGGTTTGGAATTTTGACACAATATCTATGTGCACAAAATACTCAAGTTCAATGTCAACATTACATATTGCATACAAACATATCAATAAAATCGGGAAAAAGAAATTCTGTGCAGTTATATTATTTTGATTCTTTTGACAGATCATACTCACATAACAATTCTGTCAATTATAAAAACGCAATTAGTTGCCTAGGTTATCCTCCATTACTATGTATTAGTAGCTTCCAAACTGTGTACCTACTTAAAAAAGGGCCTTGACTGGTGGTCCACATGAAAATCTGTTGCTTCTTTCCTATAAAATAAGCAGAAGGTCAACAGTTAAGGATTACATAAAAAACAATTGTTATTTTAACTTATACTAGTAAAACAAAGACAACAGCCTTGCCAATTTATATGTATTTCATATGTATTTGAATTAACTAATGATTTTTCACCAGTCTGGCAAGTCTCCTTTATTTAAATATTTTGCAAGTATATTTACATTAAGATGTAAAATTAAAATGAAGTTAAAATGTTTGCTTTTCTACTCATGTTATGTATATTGTGTCTTCCTTTCTGTTAGTATTTTTAACCTTTCAGAAACAAAGTTTAACATTTGACCAATAAAAATATTGGTTATTTAAAAATCAAATAAATTACAACAAAAAAAATGTGAAGCCATCATCCAACTCAAAACACATTACTTCCTCCTCCAGGCCTCAGACTTGAACATTTAAAGTACAGTTTTATTCAGTAGTTTTACTTTCTTTCTTAGCTCTCTCTTCAAAAGAAAACTTCTTATGTCTTCAAAAGTGGTTGACATAATTTATATATTATACTTCTATAGATTACTAATGGATTAAAACCAGTGTTTTGACTAACACCAGAAAAAAATGGAAATATTCAGGATAGTAATTAACACTAATAGAAATTTACTTTTAAAATTTGTTATTTCTACTAAAGAATATCTATAAAAATCCATAAAAGGATAATGCATTTTAAAAAGAGAAGGTGAAAAGTCTAAAGAAGTTTAAACAAATCTGGCATCCTTTGGAAAAATTTGTAATTTTCTTAAAGGATTTAACCTGAACTCATAGCACATGTCAAGTACATATCAGCATCAATCTTTTTTTTTTTTTAAGTAGCAAATAAGTTAGTCAACAAGGCTACCAAAGGATCAACCTTTCAGATTTGAGAACTAATTTGGTATGCAGTGCTTTTAGGATCTTCTCAGCCTATTACAAAACGGATTCATGTACCATGCTGCGCCATGCTTTGCACCCTCTCACAACATGTACTCCAATGTCGCTGCGTCTATGAAGAGGCCACAGAAGTAGTGTGCAAGCACAGGGACAACATCCGCTCCAAGGCATAAAGGGAAGAAGTGGCTGCCTAACGTCCAGGCAACAGAGCCCATTACGTGTCAGGACTGAACTACTGAATTCATTCCTCACAGCGATATACGGGCGGAGGCCTGATCACCCCCATTCGCCTAAGAAGGAAGCTCGGCCCATACGTGATTTGCACAGTCCAACGTGGCGACATCAAACCCAGTGTGTGCTGAGTTTGAATGAAGAACTCACCACTCTTCCAGATCCACTCACTGAGTCTCTAAATCAGCCAAGCACGTGGCACTTGCCTATCATTCCAGGCCTACGGGCAGCTGAGGCCAGAGGATCACGAGGCCCCACCTGGGCAACTCTGCTATTTACCGTCACCATCTCAAAACAAAAAATAAAAAAAGACCTGAGGAAACGCAGCATAGCACAAGGGCCCAGAGTTCAACTTCCAGCACCACAAAAAATCACCATGCAAGGCAGAACAAAATTATGCATGAGAGAACCCAAGTGAGATAAGTACCCCCATTCAGTGGACTGAACCCTAAACAGCCGCTAGGAGAAATAAGACCAGCGAGCCTAGAGAGAGAAAGGTGGGGCCAGGCGGCAGGGCACACGCCACCGCAAAGCTCACCTAGTTTCTCCTGCAGGTGGTGGGAACCACGGAGAGATTTAAAGAAGGAGATGGTGACATTTCATTTTATAAACCTCATTCTATGGCAATATGAGGAATTTAAAAGAACAATCTTTGGAGAAGAAAATGACCCACTGAGTGAGAGTAGAGTGAATGAAGTTTAGACATAGGCAAGTCTGTGAGCAGCCTACTTTAAAGTTTTGAAGGCCTGCATGGATCTACAAAAATGAAAATGATCAGGAATGATGTACAGAAAAGCAGAAGGAAAACGACTTCCACGTCGGAAACCTGGGAGGAGAGGGAGCAGCAGGGTGGATTTGGGGTAACTTCTGGACCGGGGGTTGAAGCACTGGCCCCAGCCTTCGTGACACCCGGGCTGGTCTGGGTGAACACCATTCTCCCGAGGATGGTGGTGGCAGGGATACTTGCTATGCACCAGGCTGCCGGAGGGCAGTTTTGACCCAAGCTGACTGCATGTACTGTGCCCTTTATTTCTATCATCACGGTGGTATAACAAATCACGAAATTGTAATACAACTCACCATAATACAGAATCGGTGGGAGCCCTTTGCTTGTTTTTCTGTAATTAAACAGACCCATGTGGGGAAGTTCAGAGACGAGGACGCCCAAAATGCCTTTTTAGGTCCACTCTACTACAGAATCTTGTTTGGTTGCTGCCACAGAAGAACACCCTGCTTTGCAAGGATACGATGTTGGAAATGGAGGCAGGTTTTTCCGTGCTTCTGCGGCAACCTCGGGGTACTCCTGCCTCATTTTAACCCAGAATGTGAGCAGACTTGAAGTTGTCTCAAATAGGCTTAAAGCCACTATCATTTGTAATTTCAAGCCGCATGTTCTCATCTAGCGTGCACGAAGCTGACTCCCTCGATTATCCACAAATGGGTCATGGTGCCACTCCTTCACAGTACCAGGGTCTTTGCTGTTGGGAAGTAATTCTCCAACTCTTCTGCAAGCTGAGATAGGTGATCATATACCGGTTGGGAGAAAGGCCCTGGCTCAATCCCTTTCAAAATATCTGCTAATGTTTAAAACATACCAAAAATGCCAGTGTTTATTCTTTGCCCCCAAAGTTCTAATTTGGCTTTGAATACAGCCACTTCTCCTGCTGACTTAAACACAGTTGTCATTCCCCCTCCCCCCTTCCCCCCAACCAAAGTGACAGATTGAGTTTATCAAGCAGGCCAAGTAAGCAAGTTTTGCAGCGGTTCTGTTTCCTGAAATGTGCTGCCATTGATACTGTTTTTTTACAAGAATTTTTCAGAGCACCTCTTGTAATTCAGAAACTCTGTCCAGTGACCTACCTTTAGGAAGCCACCTCATGGTGGCTGGAGGAATGGCACAGAGGTTAAAGCGTATGCTTTGCAATGCAAGGCCCTGAGGTCAATTCCCCAGGGCCACCTAAAGCTGGGTGTGTGGCACATGTCTGTAATTAAGGATGCAGGAGGCTGAGGCAGGTGGATTGTACTGAGCTACACCAGTGAGTTCAGGACCAGCCTGGACTACAGAGCAAGATCCTGTCTCAAAAGAAAGAAAGGAAGGAAGGAAGGAAGGAAGGAAGGAACCCACCTCACTTCCTGTACAAATGAAGATATGCATGCTGCGTCCATCTCCTCAGAGAACTGTGCAAACAGATGGGACTTACGGGCATGTGCTTTAACATGCTTGATAATTTTAATCACACCCTGCAGAACACTGTAAAGTTCAGGTGACATTGTCTGCTAGCCAGAATTTCCCCATGGATGATGCACTGTGCAGACTCACACTAGGAAGTCATCTCCTTGACCTCAGCAGTGAAACCTAAAATCTGTCCAGTCATGGCAGCCACTCTGAATACACCGACACAAAACGAGCAGTCCAGTTTTTCTGACCTGCAAGCATTCTGAGACTGCAGTGACAGTGCTGGCGTGCGTGCCCCGCACAGCCTCCCACTGCTATGTCGTCAGCGCATCTAGCTACAGTGCAGCAGAGACAGAACATGTGCCACCTTGTAATTGCAGCCTCTCCTGAAAGTTCATGGCAAACGGCCTTAGCGGCAGGCAGGACCAACTCTTCCGCAATAGGAAATGGCTTCCTGGCTTTAGCAACACAGCGAAGAATGATGCTGTCAATGCAGAGACATTTGAGAGCCTGTGTGGAGGTTTTGGCAAAGGAGTGCAGCTACTCACACACTCCTGACGGTGGAAGAACAGTCCTCCCCGAGCAGGGAAAGCTGTCCTCTTCAAGTGACTGCAACTTCGGCAGTGAGGGAGGAAGGGGACCCTTGCCTAGCCAGCCAGATCAGCCAAATCAACCCTGGAGATCAGTGGGTGACAGATGGCACAGCCAGATCGCCCTCACATCCAAGGCGCAGACATTTGATGAAGTTGTGGCTTCTGTTCTCCGTGTTGCTTTTTTTTCTTTGAACAAATCCAAAGGCCTGTGCTCAGTGCAGGGTGTGTGGACCCCACACGGCAAAGCAATTCTGATGGCATCATGGCCTTGCTGGACAGTTCATCACAGACTGCCCACAGCAGACACGAAGAATATGAGTCACCTGTTGCAATGACGGGGTCACTTAAGTAGGACGCTTGGTATTTTTTTGTTGGCAGTTTTAGGGTCGTATACTGTCTGCTCATTGGGTCTTTACAAAGCTCTCCGGTAATGTTTGTTTTCTGCTTATTTTGGCTAGGGTTAGCTTGTGGGCTTATTAAAACTAACACAGACAGAATAGGTAAATAAAATTCTGGGCAAGACATGTCAGAAGAAAATTAAACATTGGGTTTTGAAAGCCTGCCACCAGATGCTGCTATGTGTGAGGTACCAGCAGGCGCCACTGGCTGGGACTACTTTGGGAACTGTAGATACAACAGTTTATTCTTAATGGCAGTAAAACGACGTATAAATAGTAAAGACACACAAGCTGGCCTAGACTCACTGTAACTAGGACCAGGCCAGCCAGGGAAGGGTCAGGCAGGAGGTTGACGGGATACTGGTTGATGGCTGATGGCACAGGACGTAGATGGAAGTGGCTCATCTCTAGTTTGTGGGATATCCTCCTAAGTCAGTCTGTTTCAACCCCGGTTCCTCCAAAGCTTGCCAGGAATTTCTCGAGCAAGGAATATCCCTGGCTCTCAGAAGTTTCCACAGCAATAACAAGGGACATGCTGAATAGCATCAGGAGGCGTAAGAGCAAAGCTCTGCCTCCTCTCAGATCAGCATCTGAGTTAGAACCTAACAGGATCACGCTGACAAAAGGCAGAGTGCCTCCCTCACTGCCCACCTCTGGCTGCGGCTCACCTGTCCTGGTCATTCCAAGGGGACTGGGAACCCCTGGTTTAAAGAAAAATCAAGGCTGGAGATAGATTTGGATTTCACTGACAAATAAGTGCTAAATGATGATATGGCCGTGAATGAGATTACCCCATGCCACGCAAAAAAAAAAAAAAAAAAAAAAAAAAAAAAAAAAAAAAAAAAAAAAAAAAAAAAAAAAAAAGTATAAAGAACAGAGAATTTCTAGAATGTGAAGGAATGCCTACTTTCAGGAAAAGGTGCAGTCACAGCAGCAGGTTACGGAAATGATGGTGAGTGTCATGGACGTGGCGAGGCACGCTGTCTACAGGGCCAGGAGCCGTGGTTGGTCTCTCCCAGAGGTGCTGGACTTCCTACAACAGAGGACGCTGGAGTGCAAAGACAGTAGCCAAGTGCCCGCGAACTTAATAAATGCTGAGCTGTGACCAGTAGAATGACACAAAGCTCCAAGGCCGGCAGTACAGGGGAACCGGAACGGCCCTCCAAGGGTGAGCGGCGCTGTGAAACAGCAGCGGTTCTCGGAAGGGAGCCCCAACAGTGACGCCACATGCAACCCTGACACACGGAACACTGAACCGCGGCAAGGACAGGGCTGCGCTCAGGAAACAGTTAAACTTCAGGTAAAGGAAAGCTGGGGGCAGGCTTCGCAGCACTTTGTTGAGACACTGTGGACCAGGAATGCTTGCTGACAATGAAACTTGACTTCTAGAAGAACGAGCAGGCAACAGACTATGGACAGAGGACTAAGGAGAAAGGCAAACAAAACAGAGACACGAATGTGTGTACAGACAAGTAATCGTACGGGTTTGCACTGGTGCAGCTCCAAAGGTGGAAGAGTTTAACAAGACATGCATGGAATGGATAAGCCTCAAGGATTCAAGGAAACGCCAGCAAATTTATATCCTCTTGAAACACACTCTCTTGGTGCTCCTGAAACACCGGTCAGTTCCAGAATTTTCTATATGTGCTACAGAGACAGTACGATAAAGAAGCAACACGTCTGTCATAAGAAGTTTGACACCACATTCTCAAACACTAGAGACACGGAAACATTAAACTCATAACCCTCATAACGCATCAAGGCTATACCTACTATCATCACCTCCACTTTGCAGAAACAAGGACAGAGGCAAACTGTTCACAGCCACACACCTAGGAAGCGGCATGGTTATAAACAAGCTGGCTCTTCGCTCTGCTCTAACACGTAGGCCTCTTTTCCCTCAAGAAAATGTGAAAGAAAAAAGATCTTGTGTAGAAGTAAATTTCAAATTAAATATATGTCATTGTTGAGGTAAGCTGGAGGAATTTTACTAAAGTTTTTAGGGTCATGATTATTGGAGTTGGGTGTAATATCTACTGCTACCCATTGTCCCTGTTCTCACAGAAACAAAGTGCAACTGACTCACATCCAGGAACATGATTTTTTTTTTTTTTTAAGCAGTGGGAAGGTAACTGATCAAAATGAGAAAAAACAAAAAACTAGTAACGTAAGAATACGACCTGAGCCACTTCTGTCTGACAGCGATTAGAGTGTGATCCCAGGGAAAACAGATCTCTGCCCTAGTAAGTGCCTACATATCTCTCCCTCAACTTCTCAAATGACTGAGTCTTTGTTTTAGCCTACTCAGTGGGAACATTTTTAAAAAATGACTCCTAATATCATGGAAGGATCATCTTTGTGTATTTGCCCCCTTAGCTCTCTGAAAAAACTGCAGAAAAGGTTGTTCCATTTCTCCAGTCTTTATTTGGACATTGTGAAGATTTTCTTTTGCTATTCCCAAGGTAGAAACATAATCTTATCATGGGGGTGTAGACATTTATTTTGTGAAAAAAAGAACTGGGTTGGATAAGTCTTATTTTCACTAAATAACTTAGAAAATATCTAGATAGGCATATTTACATATTGTGTATAGCAATAAGAGCTAAGTATAAACATTTCCAAATGCATCACTTTTTAAAACCTCAACAAGAATAACCAGATACTTCTTTTCTCTTTTATCATTTTTATACAATGTTATTCTCATACATTAAGAAGAAACGATAATTATCTCACATTAGCATTAAGAACACAGATAAGGCTGCTGAATAAAGCATGTATAATTTAGCAATTCCCATCTGGACCTCACTGATTTATGCATACGAGTACCTGCTGCTTTGTTCCTCCTGTCCTGGTAAGATTACTACTATAGTCTTTGCTGTTCAGTGAGAATTTTTTTTTAACAGTGATGTGAGAAACAGCTGCTTTCTAAAACAGAAATCACACATGTCATAACTGAAACTGATCCACAACTTACCTTGAAAGTGTCATCATCTTAAGTTTGGTTATAGTAAACCCAGCTTTGTTTATTATTTCAATTATTTCTCCAGCCTTTGATACTGCATCTGGCTTAATCAGGGCTAATGTTCTGTAAAGAAATAAAGAATAGGTTTGAAAATAAAACCCATTTCTATGACTTTTATTTATAATTAAAAACAGTAGTAGTTTCCTTAAAAGTTATTCAATACCCCCAATATCACAAGTGAGTATATAGAGAATTATATTAAAGATGTATCTTAAAAACTTGATGTAAAGATAACCGGGTGAATGTACAAATATGCACCTTCCAGTATTCAGTTAAGGCAACTGAATTTTATTTTTTTCTCTTCTTTCCCAAATTAAGTAGTCTTTTGAACTACATGCTTATAATTATTATCTAGTGTGAACTGGTGGGTAAGGCCAGGTTTAACAATAACAACAAAGATGCAGGAAAATATGGAAAAAAAACTTTTGGTGAATATCCCAATGAAGGGATTGGTTGGATTCAGAGAGGAGATAACAAGATTTGACTTCCGCGAACCCATTGAGGAATAGGAAGCTGGGGTAGAGTGGTGACTTGAGTGAAATGACTTAGGCGCGGTAGATTATTATGTTAAACACCGTATGGTTTCTCGGACTTGGAAAACCCAGAACACAGACATTCCTTGGAACCATATGAAGTGACAGCCAGAGCTGGGGGAAGGGGCTGGGAGGGGTGGGAGGGTAGAAGATGGGAAGGGACTGTGAAGTCGATGTGTTACACAGATGTACGAAACACCCAAATTCGTTGTAAATACTATGTATTACATTTGTATATTAATAAAAAATAGTGGGAAAAACTTTTACAAAATAAGATTACTATTTTTCCTAAGGAAATCAAAATTAGGTACTCAATATAATAAGAAAAAAAGAAGATGACGAGAAAAGGAGAAAAGAAAACAAGGGTTAAGTTAAATAAAACACGATAATTACTATTTTTAATATAGCCAATATGGAAAACATGGACACTTAAAGTTCTTTTAATCTTTTTTTTTAATGTAGGACTGGAAATTGAACCAGAAGCTACACTCCTATAGGAAAATGCTCAACCAAATAGCTGCACTTCTCAGACTATTCTTCCGGTGAATATTTGACACATTATAATTCCATAAACCTCGGGGAATTGGTGCAGACAAACATCACACCTTAACCATCTTCAAAGCCCTTTCCTGGTCCCGCCCTCCCATCTCCCATTCCCCCGTCTCCTTCCCCTCTTCACAAAGGGCTTCGCTCTGCTTCCTACCATCTCTTATTTTGTTCCTTCACTTACTCAACTTTGAGTTGAGTTTCCCATGCTAGAGAAACCATGTGATACCTAACTTTCTGTGTCTGTTTATTTTGCTAAGCAAAATGGTCTCAAAGAGCTTCTATTTTCCTGCAGTGACTCAAATTTGTCACTCTTAATCACAAAGAGTACTCAACGGTGTATAGAAACCACAACTTCTTTACACACTCATGTGTTGACGAACATATAGGCTGCTTCCAAATTCAGCTAGTATGAACTGTGCTGCTGTAACCATTGGTACACAGGTGTCGGCATTATACGATGTCCTTAACGCTTTTGGAAAGACACCTAGAAGAGGTATACTTAAGTCAGATGGTATTTCTACTCCTATTGCTTTCTTCTCCCTTCCCTTCTACTGAGCTCAAGCCACAACTCTGTGGGGCGGGGCCACAGCGAGGGCAGGTCTTCTTTCCTCTATTTGCTGGCCTACACGTCACTGATATGTCAGTCATTCACACCCACAACTCTGCTCTACTGATCAGTTGGGCATTTCCAAACATAAGGGGACACAATTTGGTATTGGTTACTGGTGTAAGGATCTTTTCACATATATATCGGTTATCTGTACTTCTTCAGAGAAGTGTCTATTCATTTCAATGGCCCATTTTTCTTATCAGGTCTTTTATTTGGGGAGTCTAAATTTTTCAGTTCTTTGTATATTCTAGATATTAGCCCTCGGTCTAAGGTCTAGGCGGTAATAAACGTCTCTCTTCGTTTTACTGGCTGCTCCCTTTGCTGTGCAGCTTTTTAGGTTGATGCAATCCTCTGTTACTTCTTCGTGTTCTTCGTGTTATGTCTGCGCAGTAGGCGCTCTGTTCAGAAAGCCTTTGTCCAAGCCTCTGTCCTCAAATGTTTTGTCTATTTTCCAGCTGATTTAACGTTTCTGTTTTAATAGCTGTGTCTCTGATGCATTTTCATTTGATATTAGAACACAATAAAAGAAGTAGGGCCAGGGTCTTTCTTCTGAACATGGAGTACCAGGTTTCCCAGCACCATTTGCTAAAGAGGTTGTCTTTTCTCCAGTGTCTGACCTTTGTTGAAGGTTGGATGGCTGAAGGTACACGGGGTTGTCCCTGCACTCTCAATCCTGTTCCACTGATCCACATTTTTGTGTGTGCCAATATCATGTTGATTTTCTTAGTTTGTTTTACCATTGTTGCTTTGTAATATAACTTGATGTCTAAGACTATGATGCCACCTAGTTCTGCCATATTGCTCAGGATCACTTTGACTATTCCGGGTCCCTTCTGATTCTATATGAATTTTAGGAATGTTTTATAGTTCTGTGAAGAATGCTTTTGGCATTTTGATTGGAACTGCATTGAAACTGAATATATATATATATATTGGCCATTTTGGCAATATTGGTCATTCCTCTCCAGGAACAGGGGACGGATGTCTTTCCATTTTCTTTTTCTTCCCAGAGTAAAAAATTTTCACTGTTAGAAGTCTTATACTTCCTTAGGTAGGTTGATTTCTAGGTATCTAATGCTTTTTAAAGCTACTGTGAATAAGACTTTACTCAGATTGCTTTCTCAATGAGTTCACTGTGGGTATACAGGAAAGCTATGATTCATGTGTATTGATTTTGCATCTTGCAACTTGGTTGAATCTGCTTATTAGTTCTAAGAGGTCTCAGCCCCTTTCAGGCTGAGAACGATCGCATTAAGTCACCAGGACTGCAGTCTTCCTGAGAAGCCAGGGTTGGAGGCATACCTAGCTATTTTCTTTTGGCTATACTGGGGGACTTCACAATGAGCTGTTTTTCCAGAACCTTTATTTTTCTTTTTTTGAGTTAGGGTCTCACTTTGTAGTCCAGGCTGGTCCTGAGCTCACTATGTAACACAGGCTGACCTTGAGTTCATAGCAATCCTCCTGTATCAGCCTCCCAAGCGCTGGGATTACAGGTGTGTGCCATCACACCTAGCTTACATGGTGCTAGGGAACCAAACCTGGGCCCTTGTACTTGCTAGGCAAGCATTTGAACCACTGTGCTATTCTTCCGTGCCCCTCCAGAATTTTTTTTCAAGACATGGTCTCACTAGTTGCTAAATTGTCCAGGCTGGGTTTGAACTTGCAATCTTTTTGCCTTAGTCTCCTCAGTGCTGGGATTACAGGCATATGCTATAGTGCCCAAGTTAGTTGCCATTCCATATAACACGTTTTATACAAATGACTCATTTTTAAAAGGTGGCATAAAATATTTTAGGAGCTTAGTTGCTGGTCTCTTAGACTTAAACATATGGATACCATGCAGTCAGTCACAACTGATTTGCAAACAATTAAATTCTTCTACCACATAATGATGCACAAAGGAGCAAACATCTTCCTATGCAACAATACAGCAACATGCATGAGTTGGGAAGTGTGCCAACCTTACCATCATGCTTTCCTTCAAGAGGATACATCAGAGCCACACTCTGTGTCCCCACCCCAAAGTCTCTGCATTAATTCTTTACAATATAAACTAAATTACTTCTACTAATCAAGTTTTTATCTTATACTTGCACATAATGTTTTTGCAGATTTGATGATAAACCCTTTTAATAATAATGACATCATTTGTGATGTGGAAGGCCCGAGAGTCTCACGAGCTGAGCGCTTTGTCTCAAAGATGCTCCTGGGTGAACTTTGCACAGAATTAGTGCCACAGCCCCTTGGGCTTTGGGTGTTCTCATGGCATTCATTCAACCAATCCATAAAAGGGAAACAGTCGGTTCTTTACAGTTGGCTTTTTCATCAATGAGACAAACATAGCCGAGGATATAATAATATATTAGTGTTCAACTTATGGCAGGGTTTTCAAAGTGTGAATAACAAAAAGAAACGGTTCATCTTAAATTTGCTTATTAGAGACTATACTACCAAATCTTTTTCTTTAGTTTGAAGCAAATGAGTCACTTATAGTATATTATATGGCTTTGTCAAAAATACAGTTAAAAGTCTTTGCTTTTTAGGTCATATTACCAGCAAAACTCATCTATAAATTCTTGACAATAAACTTTAGAAGAGTATTTCACAATTCTGCTCTCATGAAGAAAATAGTAAACTTGGCAGAATGCCTAGGGAGTTAGGTTAGTGGTAAAACACACCTGCCTAATACACAAAAGGCCCTAGGTCCAATCCTAGCACTATCACACACACACACACACACACACACACACACACACACACACACACACACACACATACACGCGCACGCGCGTCTAAAACTGATTTAGACATGTAACTCAGTGGTAGAACATTGGTCTAACACATTCAAGGGCCCAGGTTTGATGCCCAATACCACAAAAAGAAAAATGTCTGAAACACAACTTAGTTTAACTTATAATCTTATTGTCTCTTAAACACCTATATGAGAACTGATTCAATGATTACATGCCTAACTGCTCTAAATACATTCCTAGTGTGTCTCTGCTGCTTAATTATCCAGGAGGTAATAATTACAACATATTTTGGAGGAAAAACAAGCTAGGCATCGAGAATGGCATGTGCTAATCATAAAGAAGGAGGCAACAAAAGCAGAGTAAGATGTATTGCTGCGCAACAAACCAGACCATCAGGTGCTGGCTTTGCACAGCGAACTGCAGGGCACTGGCTGAGCGCTGGCTTCACCTGGGTCATTCACAGAGCTTCCTTCAGCAAGTCTCAACTGCTTAGTGGGCCAGTGGGGGCAGCACTCAGCTACAACAGCTGGGCTTCCCTTTCCTGTGGTCTTACATCCCAAAGGAGGACGGACCAGGCTTCTGCATATACTGCGGCACTGAGACCCGGACACAGACATTTACAGTGTTCCCTTAAGACATGTTTGTGGCGTTCCTTTGGCCTGTTTAAATCACATGACCAAGCCCAGAGTCCTGGTGAGAAGGAACTAGACAAGACACGGACCAAGAGGTATGATTCAGTGGGCACCATCAGGAACAATGTGTCACATGGTCATTCTCCTGCCTGCACGTGGCAAACACGTAAAACAGCGCATGAGATATTCTCAAGAGAAAACAAAAAATTATAAAAATAACTATCTGACATTCAAACTTCCTAGCAATGAGTAGTACAATGGAAAAAAAAAAAACAGTTTGTTCAGCCTTCATAAATTCAGACACAGATTTCTGGAAAAAATTCATACAGAGCCATGTAAAAACAGGTTCTTCATAACATCAAGCTTCAAGTAAAATGTTCAAAGAATCTGTCTGTGGCGAAGATAACTAGCTGGCTGTTGTACAGTAACAATCCTACACTATACAGGACAAGTGTGTACAACCAACATCTTAATATCTTGCTATGGACTCCTTGAATTTTATAGTCTTAAAGGAATAAATATTAATTCATACTAATTTATGTAATTAGCATTCATTTTTGCTTTGCACATATAAACATCCATTCTGAACACACTGAAAGCTAAGTTTAGTTTCTTTTTTAATGTTTTCTTTGTAAAGATAAAGTATGTGATTCCCCCACATATAAAGGAAAGCTGTATCATATGAGGTAACCTGGTTTGGGGAAAAATCCACTGAACTAAGGCGTTTGGTGAGGGGAAGCAGAGCATGGCGACTGAACCACTGAACTACATCCCAGTACTTTTTACTTTTCAGACAGGGTCTCAATAAATTGCTGAACTGCTAGACTTGCACTTGCTATCCTCCTGCCTCAGCCTCCCTAAGACCTGAGATTACATACATGTGCCACAAAGGCCAATGAGCTAAGGTTTTTGATTGTCAACAATAACAAAGTTACCCAGAATAATCCTTCACTAAAACCAAGAAAGGGTAAACATTTATTAAAAATTTTTAAAGCAAATAAGAACTGACTAGCTGACAGATAAAGTACTAGGACAAAAGTTTAATAAAAGGGGTCCCAGGAAATTAAGAATGAGATTTGGTTTGACTTGGCAGCACTGCCTCTCTGGAAGATCTGAACTTCAATCTGTACTTTGTCACCAGAAGAGGGAAAAAGAACCCACCAGACAAGCCTCCCTAAAACAACTTGAGACCCAAACAGACAAACGGAAGGTGAACTGGAAAGCAGGCGTTCACATCTCACAGTTACTTTCAGTACATACAATTCCTGAGCTTAGATAACTGTCATACAGATTATTAATGCCTCCAGGAAACAGGCAGAACGTCATTCCTCCTAGGAACAAAGTAACTTCATTGTGTACCTCAGTTCAATTCATGTACGGGATACCCCACACAGAGCAATAATAACACCAGATAAACACAACTACCAATAGGGCTGGAGGAATAGCACAGCAGTTCGAGGTCTTGGCCAGCCAGCCCCAGACCTTAAGTTCTATTCCCCAGTACCACATAAGCTGGACATGGTGGCACAAGCCGGTCATACCAGTGCTTAGGAGGCTGAGGCAGGAGGACTGCTGCAAGTCAAAGGCTAGCCTGGCCTACATAGTGACTTTGGGATAGTTTGGACTACAGAGTGAAATCTTGTCTCCAAAAATTAAAAGTAAAATAATTTAAAAAGGATTACTCATGTACACATGAAGAAGAGATAAACATAATGGAGAAACAACATTATCACAGACACAACTACAAACACTATAGAATTGCACTATTTGCTGTCCATCAGTTAGTAATTTGGGGGACAGAGGGGAACCGGGACTACTTGGGCTCAAAAGACGGCAAGAAATGCTTTAAGAAAAAAAATGTGAAGGATAAAGACGAGAAGAGAAATGAGATTTAAAAGGATATAAGCAAACTGATAAGAACTGGTTTCCATCTGAATGTGGAGTTACAATACAGGTGGAGCTCAAATAGTTTTCAGTTTTCTAAATCTGACTGGGTGACTGAGGTGTTAGGAATTCAGAGGAGTAGGTTTTTCAAGAAAAGAAAATTCAAATTTGAATTTGTTAATTTTTCAGTGTTTATGAACTCCATGTGGGAAGGTTCGTAAGTGAGATAAACTGGTAATATAAACTTGGAGAGCAACATATAACTGAAGTCAAAGGAGTGAAGAGAATCTCCTGGTAAAGTACACAAAATGAGAAAAAACTCGACAGACAGAAGCCTGGGGAACACCAGCAGGAGTTCTCTGTTCATGTAGGAGACAGGCCTTTGCCCTGAGCTATGTCCTCAATCTTTTTCATTTCATTTTGTTTTTTGAGGCAGGGTCTCTATAAATTGCTAAGTTTCCCAAACTTGCAATCCTCCATCTTCAGCCTCTGGAGTGCTGGGATTATCGTCATGTACCACCATGTCTGGATGGAGCTCTCTGTTTTAAGCAGAGGCCAAAATGACTGTGAGAAAAATGGCCAAGACTAGAGACAGAAGAAAGAGTACACGTGAGTCACTTTCCCCTCACTATGACAAAAGACCTAACACTCCAAACTTAAGAGATGTTTACATGGGTTCTGGTTTTAGAGGGTGCAGTCCACTGTTGCTGGCTCCCCTACAAAAGGCATGGCGACGGGACAGGCAAAGAGAGTCAGCTACTCAAGCTGAAACAGGAAGCAGAGCCAGGGACAGGAGCACACTATTCCAAACATGGCCCCGTGACCCACCACTTCCCACCGGGCCCCACCTCCTAGCAACAAATTCAGTAATGAACTCACTAGTAGGTTAAGCACTGAGAAGCTCATTGCCCCCTGGGCCACTCATCGCCCAGAGGCCCAATGCCTCAACACATGAGACGCTGGGAGGACATTTTAAATTTAAACTATACCAATGTAGTGTCATAGCAGCTGGGGAAGAGAAAGTAATATTTTCCCATTATTATAAATTTCCTTTACTTTAGCTGGGATAAGGGAAATGTAGATTTTTTGTATTTATTAATCTTAGTGTCTTTTAATACATTGTTACACTAATTATTATATGACAATACTGCTTAAGAATATACTACATGAGGGCTGGGACCATAGATGGGTTGTTACAGCACTTGCCCAGCATGGTTAAGACCCTCAGTCCAACTTCCCAGCATCCCACATACTGGGCGTGGTGGCACACACCTGTAAGTTCAGCCTTTGGGAGACAGAGAGAGGTGCGCTGCCGTGAGTATGAGGCTAGACTGGGCTACCTGATGAATTCAGGACGGGCCTGAACCAGATGGCTTGAAGTTTGTTAATACCCAAAATTTCTTCAAATAGGCATATGATTATATTTCCAAATATTCAAATATAAAAATGTAAACAGTTCAAATGAATAAAATTCTAATCTCACAAAAATGTATGTTTATCCATAAGTTTTCTTTTTCTTTTTCTTTTTTTTTTTTTTAGACAGGGTCTCTATAATTCAGCTAGCCTGGACCATAAGTATTTTTAAACTATGTAAATGTACGAAATCTATGAAGTACTGTTTCAGCACCTCAAAAAAAATTTCATCAATTAGGCATATTATGAGCAAAGAAAATACTTGGGAGTTACTGGACTGCAGGAAAAATTCAAGAGGGAATTCAGGTCAATCTCTACCCTCTAGGGAAAGTAGTCTCAAACTCCTTCTAAACATAGGACCCACCTTGAATATACCCTGTTGATTACCTACATTCCATTTCAAGGCAATGGACTCTTACTAAAAATCAGTACATCTCCATGAGGACACAAAAATCCACAACAGGGTTTTATTTTTGCTGTGATGGACCCTCAAATACCTTGGGCTACCAACCCTTACCCATTTAATTAGAGGTCTCTATAAAGAGAGAATAGAAATATGAAACAAATGTATTTTTACAGCCAGGAGGAAGAAAAAACTTGAGAAGAATTGGTGAGCTACACGGGATTACTGGGGAATTGCCTTTCAGTTAGCTGACAGCTCCCAAGAGATCATCTTCGCCCGTCCCCCGCACCACAAGGCTTCCCTCCAGAAAGAATGGAGAGGGGTCTGTAGACAGGTCACTACCTTTCATTGCTATTACACTTAACTGAAAACTAGACTTTAGTAGAAAAAGAGTAAGCTTTAGAGATACACACAACAGAGTCTGCTGCCTTTTCTTTACTCCCCAGCTGTGTGACTATGGCCAGGTTACACAAGTGTTCCGTAAAACATAAGTCGCAGCATTCACTTCACACAAACCATAGTTAAAGTGTATAACTTATAATGGCTACAGCTGTTACTGTATTATTTTGACTGAGACTATTAACCATGACTTCCTAACTCATTTACTTTGCCAGTTTAAATGAGAAGTTATGGTCCTGAGCTAAGCATGTGAAGTGCCTATGACAATGACTGGCCCATATCACGTGTTCAACAAATGTTATCAGTGCTGGTCACAGATAAGGGAAGATGACTGAACATTTCCTCAGTCTCGCTGACTTTTACTGTAAGACCTCATAGAATAAAATTCTTGTCTTATATCTTAATTTTCTCCCTATTTTCCAGTCATCATGGGAGTCTTAGGTCTTTTTATGAAGTGTCACTACCCCTCTTATCCACTCCTGCAGAATACCAACCCCATGTGAGCATCAAGTCACCTGAAGAATTATACAGGGCTGGTTAAAAAAAAGGGGAGTGTGGGAGTTGGGGTTAAGGCAGTCACAGGGAGAAATACATTACTATGGGGGCAACTCAGATATTATTTGGGTAGCAGACCTCGAGAGTTGACTTTTTCCTATTGAATACTTTCTGGAGGTTTTTGTACAGACAGCCTTAACTTCTGCCACTGATCTCTATTTTTAATTGCTGCATCAGTCACTCCAAAAGTGAAAAAAATCTCTAAAAAACACTAAATAAAGCAAAAAAGAAAATTTCACATCAAATATATTTAATTTTATCTCAGAAAGTTACAACTCACACGAGACCCGCACGGGGGCACTGTGCTGCGGCTTCTCTATGCACATGGAGAACCGTGCACAGTGCCTGGGTAGCAGAGGGCTGGTCTCCAGCGGGCGCCAGGAGAGGAGTTTCAGGACTTTGGGTGCGTTCCTGAAGGGCACAACAGAACCCAAGCCCCTCCCTGTCCCTCCTCTCTTCTGCTTTCTTGCCATGAGGCGACAACCGCCTCCGCCACTCATCCCACCCGACCAAAGGGGTCAGTTGGTCACCGACCAAAACCTCCTAAACTGCAAGCCAAAATAAACTCTTTCCGCAAGCCAAAATAAACTCTCTTTCCAAGTTAATTCAGCTGCGGTATTTGTTAACCTAAGCTTCACACAGTGAGTGGGAGGGAGGGACACAAGAATGGATGTCAGCGGGAACCCTTCCTCAGGCACAGGTGCACACAACGACGTCATCCCACCACTCAACAAGTTTGTATGGGACACACCTTGTACAGAATTTGCTACGGAGGCATCACTCCAATAACGTGCGGGATACAACTGTGAACAAGAAAGGCAAACTAGGCTTCTGTACGGTAATTCTTTTATATCTTTTCTCCCCCCCTCTTTTTACGCCACTCCTACTGTGTTCCCTCAATTGGTCTGGTAGTCAATATGTAGAAGACGTGTATTATTTCTGTGAATAAATCTCAAGAACAAAATGGTGGGGCACATAAAAATTTTGTATCATTAATTTTCATAGAAAATCATCACTGCTTAAGACTATGGACATCACTTTGATATTCTGATTAAAGAAGATGTCACAGAATCCACTCCAAAACATTCTAATAATGTCTCAGCACTGAAATAAGACCAATGAAAAATGGGAAATTAGCATTTAGAATAAAACCTCATACATAAATGTTTTTGGAATGAAAAAGACTATGCAACTGTTTTCTTACTTCTCCTTCCGGCTGCCCAGCTGGCGAGCTGTGTATTGATCCCCGTAGTCGATCAATACCAGCTGTCGGGAAAAGACGGTCACTTTGTTGCCTATGAATAAGTCTTCCAAGCGCAGGTCTTCATATTTGGTCCTCTTTAAGAAAGTGCGGTGATTCTTTACATCATGCTAGGACCAAAACCATACAGTCAAAAACACCTTATCAATAAGGAATCTTAACCTTTTTATAAATAGCTGTTAATTTTAGCTTACCAAAGACTCATCATATTCTGCTTCTTTTTTGGCACAAATACAATTTATAAAGTCTATTTCTTAATCAAATCCAGTAACAATATAAAAGCTTCTTTTTACATATATAGTATTTAAAAAATCCTACACAGATATTAGTTTACGGCCAAATTATTCCAGCAAATTAGTGGCTTTGAAATCTCAGAAAAAGATAGCCTTATGCTCCATGTTCTTCTCTCTTGCATAAATGTTCCTAAAGCAAACACAGCTACTTGTCAAAGACACTGTCAGTGAAGGACACAAGAAAGACATCATCTTAGCCCAATCCTCTTCAATTTCACTTTTTGCAGAGATAATAGCTTTTAATAATGATATTTATTATCATGACAATCTTTATGCCTTATCAATCATTGCTTGATCCTAAATATGAATAATCTTACTTCAGTTTTTAAACCAAAAGCATTCTGAGTTTAGACACTAAAGATAAACACACAAAGTATTATTCCTGCATTGGTATTATAACAAATTCCCATTGAATAACTATAAATGTATTTTAAAACAACTGTATAAAACAGAATTCTACTCCTCCCCCTTCCCACCTTCACCCACTTCTCCAACTTTCAAGCAAAAGAAGGTTTATTTACCATTTCAACAGATCCATCCCCTGGGTAGAATAAAAGTTCATAACGCCGAAGAAGTGACGCATTTGGGTCATACCACTCCGCGATGAAAACAAATCTCTCACTATGATTCTGTGAAGAAAAGAAAATAATTTTAGAACTAACACAAAATATAAGCACTTTTATAAGTCATAAAAATGAAAATTTGTGAACACTTGGAACAAACAAATATACTACTACCTATTTCAATAAATTATTGGGGTTTTTTTTGAGACACGGTCCCATTCTGTAATGGCTGATCCTGAACTCATTATGTAGCCCAGGCTGGCCTCAAACTCACAGCAATCCTCCTGTCTTAGCATACTAAGGGCTGGGATTATAGGTGTGTACCACCATGCTTAGATATTATTTGGGATTGAGGGATTAAACCCAGGGCCTTAAGCTCACAAAGCAAGTGCTTTAACCACAGAGATACACTCCCAACACAAATTATTGTGCATTTTAATAAGATATCAACTCAAGAATATATTCTCTTAAGTTCTCATTTAATACTTTTAGATATTTCACAGCTGAGCCATGAACTGTTTAATGTTTCGTGACCATTCAATCACCTGAAGTTAACAATTTTTAGAGATAGGAGTTTCTGACATGGCTAGGGTGATGACCTAAATCCGCCAAAAGGCGAAGCTGCTCACAGACTCTGAAGGAGCTAACAGGAGAAGAAGTTTCTGAAAGGCTTTAACTTTTCTAAAGCTTAAGAACTTAGCAACATTAGAGTACAGTCATTAAAATTATATTAAGCATCATTTGTCTCTTCAATACTTTCACGATAGTCACTTGTTACAGAAATAGGAAGAGAATGTGTTAGTGTAGACTGGCAAAGCCAAGAACATCCATCGCCAGCTGTATTAAGCACTTCCCCATCACTGGGGCACAATATCTGCCACCCACAAATGAAGATGTATTTTGGCTCACAGTTTTAAAGGGTTCAGACTGTACTAATACAAGGATGTGGGTCACACTCTCGGGATCACGTCCCAAAAACCCTAAGATTTGGGGGGAACGCTTTAGATCTAAGCCATAACAACAGTGCATCTACAATAAAAGAAACTCTAAAGGACATTACAGAGGAAGAAGGAAACTGGCAATGGTTCAAGGAGTGGAAGAAACAATGACAGAGGAATGGAAAGGTAACTATCCGCTTATGTATAAACAAACAATGATTACACAAAATAATAATGTCTTGTGGGGTAGAAAACAACCAGAATTCAAACACATATCAATAAAATAGGAAAGATATAAGGGGTCAACAACATCCTTGAACTTATGTAAAGCAAAGGAAGCATTACCCAGACGCAGTTTTCAGCCTGTTCTCACCTACCTACCAAATTCCAATGAACAAGATGAACAAGTATTCCAGTGAACCAGATACTCCCTTACAATAGCATAAAAACAAACTGAAGAAGGATATTCTATCATTCATCCTCTGCTTTGTTAGGGTGATTTTTCTCTGTCTCTTATTCTTCAAACAAGAATGCACTTTTCAGAATTTTAATAAACTAGTGACAGGAAAATTTTGACATTTAAAAAAATCAATGACAACGAAGCATGTCACCCTGTTGCCATGAAATAAAAGGAGTAACAATTTTTGGAGAACTTACTAAGCTCCAAGTTAATTACATGCATTAAAAAACTTTGCGACTGCTGGAGGGAACACAATTGACCAGGTAAGGAAACAGCCAGGGCAGAGTTTACAGGTGTGTGTAAGCAACCTCTGGGCCAGCAAATGAGGGAAGAACGTCCACGCTGGGTGTGGGCGGCCCAAACGGCAGCCTGAAATAAACAAAAAGGAAGGAAGAAAAAATTATCGTTACAGCTTTTCCTGGAAAAGCTCCGGCCTTTTCGGCTATCTCTGGGTATCGGCTCACTCCTGCCCACACAGGGCTGATGTCCCTCACACATCGCTCCGATCTCTGGCCTTCCCGGTTGCTTTGTGATCCATGATGACCCACTGCTGACTTGTCCCCTCTGTTCTGCAGTCTCTGGAGAAGTCTTCTATCACGTCTGGGCAGCCTCCAGATCCTCCAGCTCTCGCACATATAGGCCGCCATTTTGGGCTATCTTTCTCTTCAGACTTGTAAGCCTCCAAATAAACTCCCTCCTGTCTTCGTCTGGATCTGGCGTGTCCTCAAAAGCCTCATGTTCCTGTGGCTACTGAGTAGTGCTGGAGGTTGGGCCTGCCTGGAAGGGGCGGATGCTTAGGGCTTGACCTGGAGGGGCGTGTGTTGGTCCCAACCTTGCTCCTTCACCCGGCTTTGCCCTGCCATGCTGCACTGAGGGTCTGTCTCGGGAGCAACAGCTCCAGTTCTCGCTCTAGCTGCGGTCCCACCGTGGGATTCCACCATTTTTCAGCCACCCAGCAGTGAGTAGACTGAGACTTTCCGAACTATGAGCTAAAATCAATCCTTCCTCCCTAATTTGTACACGTCAGGCATTCTGTCCCAGCAATAAGAAAGCACCTAGAACAAGACACCTTTATTCCTCATTCCTGCTAGCTCTGCCTCTCTAAGAGTCCTAACCAGTCCAATTTTGTCCGCAAACTGACAGTGTAGGTACTACCCTTACTATAACAACAAAGACAATAAGCTCAAACAATCTGAACACTCTCCCGAGGCACACAGGAAAAAAAAAATGGCCGAAGTCAAACTTTACTTCTTCCCATTTATAAAAGCCCGAGCTTTGTCCTGTTATAGAGAACTGCCTGTACGAAACGACGTAAATGTTAATACTGAGGAGAGTTTTAATTCAATGGCCTAAACTAGCAAGGAACCAAAATTTTTAGGTTCCTATATAAAGTTACATAATTCCAGATGGATCAGATTTGTTTGTCTTCTACAATCAGGTGAGAAAAGGAAAAATGTCATTTTAAAATGGAAAAAAAAAGACTTGGTTTGCTTGCTCCCCGTGCCTTCAAGGATGACATACATCATTCAAAGCCACAGCCCAAATGCACCTCCTCTACAAATTACCCACTTGCAGTGTTGTGTTAGAGCAGCAGAAGACAGACTATGACAGCCTTCATTCAAGATTTTAGTTTCTGTCAGAATCACCTCATGGAGAACACTTAAAGAAGATGCTGCATCAAAAAGAGACTCTTTATGAAAGATGCCTAATCATTTTGCCTCTTTTGAGTATCTTAGCTACAATTTATAACATGAGTTGATCCCTCACAACTACTCTTTGCTTAAATTTTATAAATAACAGCTATTGTTCCCACTTAACAGTGTTATAAGCAAACATCCACAGCCAAGAAACTGAGAGTCAATAAACAGAATAAAAGCTTTCGTGAGCTTAAGTCTCCAGCAGTAGAGACTGAATAGCAAACTGCACAGTGGTTTGTAAAGTGCTGTATAATAAGGAACAGTACGTCAGTGACTATGTACACAGTGGTCACTATGGATGCAGAGTGGGAAACCTGGAATCGACTATGATTAATCTTAAGTACAAAGGGGTTCTGTTCCTACTGCAGAAGATCACAAAAGCACAACACAAGACCATTTTCACTGCCAAGGAATTTGAATGATGATAACTTAAATCTTTAATAATTAATTTAAAATTCCAGTGCAGGTAGAGACTACAAGGAGTATTCTTCTGTAAAAACATTTTATAATATGCTAAAACTCACTGTCATTGGGAAGAGCAGATGTTGAGGAAGGAGGTACTTTTAGGTTATATTTTTAAAAAATTATATTATTAGGTATTAAACCCGGGGCCTTCACAGTGAACTAAATCTTTAGCCATTTGTTTGTTTGTTTAGAGATAAGATCTCACTAAGTTCCTAAGTTTCCCAGGTTGGTCTCAAACTTGCAGTCCTCCTGACTCACTCTGTTGGCGTTGGAATTCCAGGTGTACACTATCATGTCTGGCTCAGCTTATAACTTTATGAATCATGTGGATTTAACAATGTGCTTGTTATTGCTTTTTGTTCAATATCAAAGGGTTTAATTGTTTTCTATCTTATACTCTTCTTTATAGTTTAAATTTGAATTATTGAGAAACTGAAGCTAGAATTCCTTTTACCAGTGAAGCTAGTGCCAGGAGACCTTTCTCCATGCTGTATCTTATGTAAAACCTTTGGGATTCTCTTCTATTAATTACATTTTTAAATCATCATGTACAGACAAAAAAACAACAACAACAACAAAGCAACCAGGCACAATAGCCTATTAACCTAAGTTCTGAGGGGCACAAGTTTGAGGCTAACAAAGGCAATTTAGCAAGATCCTGTCTCAAAATAAAAACTGCTGAGAATATGAACCAGTGGTAGAGTATTTGTCTAGCATGTGTGAGGACCTGGGCTTAGTCCCCGGTACAATACATATACACACAAAAAACTAAGAAAAAAGGAATAACACAAATGTTAAGGGAATATACCAAGATGTAAGCACTTAACCATGGATGGTAGGGATCTCTAGTTTATTTTCTCTTTCAAATTGTTTGGATTCATGCTTTCCATAGTTACTATTTGTTCATTTTTAAAAATCACAAAATGGCCCTTTAATATGAGGCTAAACAACTGTGTAACAAATATATGATTGTATAGCAAAATCTGGAAAATTACATCATCGCTTATAATTTCCTTCTATTCTGTTTTCTAAATTTTATGCAATATGATACTTTTGTAAAGAAAAATTTTTTTCATCTTAAAATACTTTAGATAGTAGAATCTTTACAGACAAGACATTTAGGTACAGTGTGGTTTGAAAACTTTCCCCCCACCTTTGCTATCATAACACAAAGTTCTAGTGACTGATGAGAAAAGAAAGGGAAACAAAGGATGCTCTCAAAGAAAACGTTCTCTTAAGTAGCAATGAACTGAAGGCAAAATACAGAGGAAAATCACAGAACAAAATTTCCTTCTACACAGTACAGATCAGCATGGGAAGAGGTAGATCATGAAGAACAAGTCTAGATGCAGGACACGGAGCTAGGCAACAGCACTCACTCAAATTCTTAGAATTGGCACCAACTTCCTATGGGCCAAATTATACAGCTAATACACATGAGTGTTTACATGTTTTACTAAACTTAGGCTGTTTGCCAGTCCATGTAAATATTAGACAAAATAAAAACACATGAAGTATTAGTAGCATAGTCTTGGAATTAAACAATGTACAACTTACTAATTCCTCAACTCCACCTATTGGTCTCCTTATCTGGAAAGGGGAAACCACACCTGTTACTACTGTAAAACTTCACGTGATCATGTTTCTGAAAGGGATAATGTTTGGGGTGCACATGTAGAATATGGAAACCCAAGTCTGCTCTCTGTTAGCTCCAACGTGCACTGGCTAGCACTCAACAGGAAGCAAGAGTAGATTTTTACACTGCCAATAAATCATCATGACTCAAGATCATAATCAAGTCAGCAAAATTAGAGATCAGAAATTTCAGAATAAGATGATCCATAAGCTTAGAGATCTCCAACGTCTCTGATTTCTGTAAGACTTAAAATCAGAACTTATATTTTAAGAGCAGTATGCAGGTTCTATAAGTAAGTACTCACATGAAAGATTACATAATAGTTCTAAATCTCATGCCTGCAGTTAGTTCAGCATATTCCTATATACTCTGAATTAATAAAATACTTATAATGGTAAAAAATGAATTAATACAATACTTGAAACTGCAAAAAATGACTTCAGCCTATTTAGATCCTTATATATAAGGTTGTAATTGTTTCAGTATAGGCCTCAGTATTTGTATGCTGAAAAGGGAAAAGCAAGGCCATCAGAACAGTAAGTACTGTCTGATTCCTACTCATTGATTCATTCATCCAACAAATTCAACACTTGTGGTGTTCCGGATAATATTTTAGATACCAGAAATATATCAAACCATGACAATAATGATTAGAAGCAAACCTCAATCTCATCTTCATGGGTCCTATAGTCTACCAAGGGTAAGCGGAAGAGCTAATCAGTCACACAAAAACATTTTCTTCACCAAAACTAAAAGGGAACTATTATATATTCTTAGAGAAACATAGATCTTCTGGCTGTATATTCAGTAGTATTCTACTATGACTACAGTACACTGTGTCAGTTAACCTAGGTTATTTAATTTTTCCCACTCTAAAGTCATTCAAAAATTTTATAACTACTCATCAGAAGGTGCTCTAAGGAATTTTACAATTTTTGTTTTAATTTCCTTACAATGCTACACTGTTTTGAAAAAAAAAAACTTGGTTGGCTGGGTGTTGTGACACGTAACTATAGTCCCAGCTACATGGGAGGCTGAGGCAGGAGGATCACAAGTTTGAGGTCAGCCTACACAATTTATTATCTTTACTATCTTCATTTTCTTTCCCTCTATATCTGTCTAACGTTGGCATCATTCTAATATGCCCAAGAGCTTAATCTTATCGTCACCCTTGGAAGAGAATCCCTCTATTCATCAGCAACTTCCATTTTAAAAAATAATGGGCACATGCAATTCTCATTCTACTTGACCTCAAAAGAATCTGACACTTTGATTAATACCCTCTTCTTTGCAAGACATTTCTCTTAGTTTCTTTGACATTATGCTTTCCTAATTATTTCCTCTTTTCTGGTTATTCATTTTGTCACCTTTGCTATTAATCCTCTTCTAGGAGGCCTTGAAGAGCTGGTTTTAGGTCTTTTTCCAGTAACACATGTCAAGAGCATCATACCTGCTTCCAACCTCATTATTACACTTCTGGGAGGTTTTTTGGGGTTTTTTTGGTCCAGTTATTCAAGTATTGGTAGCTTGAAAAACAGCCATATTAGAATATTTACACAGTAGAACTCATCACCTTCACTTCCACCTCCCGCTGGTAATGACCATTTAGCTGCAGAGTGGTGTCTCTTTTCATGCTACACTCTCCACCTAGGTGGCCTTGAATCCAAGGTACCTACCACCTCCTAGGTTGAACTCTCAAATGCATTCTGTAACCCAGTGCCCTTCTCTGAGGTCCAGCTTACTAGCCACTTTCACTTGGATGACTTTCAGGACTTCAAACACAACACATACAATGTCAAACTTATGAACTTGTAACCCACAGGCCTGGTACTCTCTGTACACACTATATTGTCTCCATCTGCTTAGCTGCCCACGATGCAGACTGAGAATCAGCTGGAGGCCTTGCTTATGTTTAAAGCCCTAAACCACGGCATGCCTGTAATCTATAACCTACCACATGCCTATGTTCTACCACACACCTATAATCCACCACAATCCCATAATCCACCCGTCCAGGCCAGGTCCCATCTCCTAACAGCACATGGCTCCATAGGTAACTCGCAATAGACAGGAGTAGAAAATAATTTATACATTTGAATAAGATTGTGGGAGGAGCTTAGAAGTGACAGAAAAGATTCAAAGTTTTTAAAGTTATATATAAGAATCAAAGACACTATGTTCAATTTAGGAATAGCTATTATCATTTAATTTCTTTTCCATGTTTTGGGAAGCTTATTATAATTGTTACTTAAACTTTTGACTCTAACAGTCATAATTTCACATTATGATCTAATGTACATATACTATAAATACATTACTGAAAAATTTCCCCCAGCATCATGACAACTTGTTGTGTACTACAATATTTTCTATTCTATCTTCTTTTTAAAAACAATGACCAAACTAAACTGGTCTTATGACCTACAAATAAAGCCAAAAGCCCTTCAAAAACACTGCATTACTTTGTTATAGCAGCTCAGAAAGACTAAGCCATTGCCCTGAAATAAAGAAAGTTATGGATCATAATCCAGGTGAATGCAGATGAACAGAGGCACCTATTTCAATATACAAGAAAAAGCCTATGGTGCTACTGGATTAGAACTGTTCGGAAATGAGTACTGTTTCAATTCTCACAGAAAAATGAAGCAGAAGAAAGAAGCATTATTTCTGAAATTACTGACCTGAAACATAGTACAAATAAAGAGGTAATGCAAACAGGAGTAATGACTCGTATAGAACAAATTTGGCAGCTGAACACCAAATATCCTTTTCTTTTTGAGACAGGGTCTCACTCTATAGCCCAGGCTGGTCTTGGGGCAATCCTCCTGCCTCAGTCTACCAAGTGCTGGGATTACAGGCATGTGGCACCATGCCCAATTTATGTGGTGCTGGGTATTCGAACTCAGGGCCTCTTGCAAGCACTTTAATCTCTGTGCCATTCCTCCAGCCCCTGAATGTCAAACTTCAAACATCAATTTATTTAAATATTTATTTTGTATATTATTTAAACCTATGAATCATAGCTCAATGTCCCTCACTTTTCTCTCTTTCATAAATCAATGAAGTCCATGGTGAAATTTCTATTTAAAAAATCAAATTTGCTGCAAATTTAGTCAGCATATTCCCACTATATTTACCCATTTGCCCAAGGATTGAGAGCAAACCCTGACAACCCTTCATTTTCTGTGGCAGTCACAATTCAGTCAGTCACCTTTTACAAGTTAACAAAATACTCTTGGTACTATTTAAAAGCAATTTGGTGGACCTTAAAAAAAATAGTGTAACTTGGCTGAACTTTTCCGTACCAACAGAAGTAAACAACATCCACAGTACTGTCTTATTACTTACCAAGAAACATTCAAAATGTAAGTAACTGTAAAACCATTTAGTCTATTTATTTTAGTCCTTCTACTTTTTTCTGCTCTCACAAATATTAAAATATTTCATTTTGATACAAACTGAACTATTTTTAATTGCATCCTTAGGCAAAAAGTGTAGGAAAAAGAAGACAATAAGGAACTGTCTAACACAGATTTGCAAAATAAGACCAACCCACTTAAGGACATGGCGGGCCTTCTAACTAGCACACTGCTGCCACTGGAGACAGCATCATGTGGACAGCAAACGCGCAGCCCTAGCTCCACGCGGGCTGCTGTGGTCCGAGGCTGCTCTCCGATGTCTGATACATCATTTAACCTTTCTAGATAATGGTTCTGAGGGTTTTCATCAGTTAAATGAGCCAAGCTGTTTAGCGCTGTCTACACACAGACGACTGCTGTGCTAGCAGACAGCAAGCTGAGGAAGAACAGCAACGGTCCTAGCAGTGGTGGCGCAGTAGTTATGTTCGCAGTGCTACCAGGAGTGATACTTAATTTACATTTGTGAAAATGTATTATCCGTACATCCATTCTCTGTACAAGACGACCACAGCACAGGGGTGGGAGGGATGAGGGTGGAGGTGGCATTACCACGCGTGCCGCTAGCTGAGGAGGAAATCAGGAGACCGGTCCTTAGCCATCACCATTCCCTAGAAAGAGCGGATGGCTCCGTATGGACGAAGAAGGACAATGAGCGCAGGCAAGACTCTCCAGCGACAGTAAACAAGTGCCTACTTAGTTTTCCCAGGGCAAACCCAAAAAGGACTACGCCTCAGTCTCAAACACTGGTGAAATAAATACCTACACATGGTCAGACCTGGGTCAATAACGTGTATGATGGTATATCTTTCTTTGTAGTACTTCTGAATTCTCCTTCAGTTCCCCCAAATCCTCACATATCTTCTTGTCCTCACGCAACTCAAACTGTACCTGCCTGATAGGATTCTCTTGAGCCTCCCATACGAACGCCTTTTTCCAGTACTCTAAAACTTTCTTGCACTTGATCTAAGTCTTTGGAAGCACACTGTACATTTATAGCTGGTCATAAATATTCCTTATCTTTTTCTGTAATGTAAGCACCTGAGAACAAAAATGAGAGTCATTCATCTTCCTTCCCCAAGTGCCTCTCCCAGCTCGACACTCAGACAACATCTACTCAAGATCAATCTTAACTCTTCTAATAACTAACTACCATTAAAGACCGTTTACACAATACCTTACACATTTATTTCATGGCTTATTTTGTTGCTGGAGGTTTTCTTTTTAAATCTCAGTTCATGTATTTCTGTTTTGCATGCTCTGCTGTCACTTCTTAAAAACTCTGCCTTATATATCTCCTAATTGGGTGTTTACTCACTGCTTGCTATTAACATGTTTATGAGTTATTTAATAAACAGCAACTAAATCCTATCTATTTTATATCAAATGAGCGATATAAAGTATAATCACTGTGTAAATATAATACTGCTTTCTAGGCTTATACATGGCTCATATGCTCAAGACAATAACAGGGTACACCCCTCCACCTCCAGAGGTGGGCAAGGGAAGAGAAGGCACTCCATGGGAATGCACCAGACTCCTCCTTTCACTTATTACTAAAAACACAACATCAGATTTTCTGTTTTTAACAATACAACAAGAAGCCTAAAACATGTGGACCATTTGAGGTTCCCTTCACTGGGATTACTTTCCATAGGCTCTGTATTAGAGCGAATGTGCAAGGGGACGAATAACCACCCTTGTAGATTTAGCTCTGAGTTTTGTGAGGGACAAGGTGTATATGCACAGGTCTAAATAATGATCATCATTCTCAAGAGCTGTGCACACATTTCAAATGGACAAATAAAAACATATGCATGGAACAACAGCAAAAATACAGTAAAATTTCAGAAATAAACTGTGATCCATAACTCTGCACATGTGAAGAAAATCAGTCTACACAGTCACCGTGACAACAAAGTGTAGTGCTGGGAATAAGCCTGGGTATTACCGGAAACCTGACATCATGGAGCTTACAAAGAACAAAGGAAGTTTAACAGAATATACTTTTAGATTTTTTAAAAAGCAGAAATTGTGCATCACTAAATCATGTTCAGGATGTCAATATGAGTAAGATGTTAACAAATACTATTCATCTTAATAGGAATGTAAGCTTTTGAGGGTAGGTGCCATTTCCATGGGGACTAGAAAAGAATCTGGAAAAATAGGTGTTCAATACTTGTTTTCCAACACAATGAATAAGGCTGGAGGTGTAGCTCAATGATTAGAGCACTTGACTACCAAGCACAAGGCCCTGAGTTTGATTTCCCAGAGCCACATAAATTGAACATGGTGGTGCATGCTTGTAATCTCAGCACTTAGGGAGGCTGAGGCAGGAGCATTATTGTGAGTTTGAAGCCAGCATAGGCTATGTAGTGAGTTCGGGAGCAGCTCCAACTATAGAGCAAGACTCTGTCTCAAAAACAGAAACTAAAAACAATAATATTACAAATAGATTAGATGAATGAATAAGTAGATGATGATGATGATGATGGATAGATAAAGAAAAACTCTAACAGATGATGGCCAAGTAGGATACAACTAGCTACTTTAATACAGTCCTAAGAGGGAAAATGATAAGAATGATGGATTTAAAACATATTTTAACATAAGCAGTCATAAGCTAATGGCAGGAGAAAATACAGATATGAAAGAGAAAGATTAATCAAAGATGTCACCAACATTTCAAGACAAAGTGACAGAGATAATAGGAGATCTTTCTAAGGATAAAAATGGTATTATAGGCCTACAGATTTTGGAGACACAATTTTTAATAATTACAATAAAATTGGGTTTCTAACACCAGAATTTAAGAAAACAGAACCACTGTTTTAAGAATAAAAAAACTTATTATAATAAACAAAAAATTTGATGGAAAATTCCCAATGGAAAATATTTCCCAAGAATTGCAATAGTAGCTCTGATGTATTTTAGCAGTAGTGTTATGGCATGTAACATTCACTGAGCCCCTTCCTACATGCAAGGACAACAAAAAGTTCTTCGCTACATATAACTAAAAAATTCCTTTCAACAACAATCCTCGTAGATTATTTTCCAGAACAAGAAACTAAGACAGGAAAGTTACCATACTCATTAAGTGCCAACACTAGAACTGAAACCCAAGTCTGACAAAAACGAATACAAACAGAACCTTCTCTACCAATAGTTTCTGACGTACTGAATCTCCCTCCGAGGCAGGTGGTGTATTCATACATAAGTCACAACTAAGCACACACTTATGAGGTGGGAAAGACTCTTTTTTCCTAATAGAAATGTGAGATTAAAACTGTAGAGTTTGGGCTGTATGTTCTACTTTCCACTTACCCTTCTTACCTGCAAAAACTCAGTGTCACTTATATCATTTTAAGTTCAAAAGCAGACCACGCCTGATCAAATACTCCACGTGGACACTTATTCATTCCAAAAGCATTTATCAAATGCTTACCTTGTGCCCAATTCTGATAGATTCTGTGAATTCTGAGAAACAGTCCAGCTTAAGGAGGTCACTAACATAAGCCCAAACATAAGTTCATGACATTCCAATAATTCAAGAAAAGTAATGGTGATAGTAAGAACTAGTACTTGTAAGCAGGCATTTAATGTACCCTAAGCGTTACTCTGTACATTTCTGTATTTTATCTAAGCATCATGGCAGAGATAGATTATTTCTATTTTTCCACCTGATGAAACTGAGACTTAGTAAGACATTTGCCCAAGATTATGCAGCCTACAATCAGAGGTAAGTCCAGATCTCACATTCTTGCCTATACCCCTTAGAATGGGGAAAGGGGCGTCCCAGGAAAACAGGACTCGGCAAGCTGTCCACACCCATGCTTGCTAGATCTCCAGAATGGGCAACTAAATCCTTTCAACTTCATTCTCTATTAAGACAAATCAGATCTTAAAGCAACACAGTAACAGCAAAAATCAGGCCGAACTTATCAGACTTGTCACTAACAATGCATGGAACAAGGTTTGGTGTATTTTGTACATTCAGCACTCAGTTTTAGCAAGAATTAGTTCAGAGTGCACCCTTGCTTAAATCATATAAAACAGACTTGTATAGTATATCGAAGAGAAATGTCTTGAACTAACTATAAATCTCATTTTCACAATTTGCATGTTAAAGAGTAACGGCTGTCAATCTATTTTAAGTCAATTTTCTGCTTCTAAATGGCTTCATACATATTCTTGTCAACGATAAAGGTTACAGTTCAACAGGCTGTTACAATATGGTCTGAGTCTCCATGACATACAATCACCCTGAGTAATATTACACAGTCATAAGATAGCAGTATCTGAGCACCTGCCACCTTACACCAGCTGCTTCCAATAAAGAAAATTGAAAAGCTGTTTCCAAAGAACAATACTTATTTTGCCTCAAACATTCCAAGAACATAGTGAGTCATTAAGAATTTACTACTAGGCATAGCAGGCAGATAAGCCTAGCAGTTCCTGTCGCTTTACTTTTGGTTGCCTTGACAAGTAAACAGAAATGAAAATACAACAACCAAATCATTTATACTGTCTCATTATCCCAGGCTATATTTTAAGTAATAACTCATTAAATTTATCCTTTACAAGAATTTTTCCTTCAGGATTCTTTTAAAGACTTAGTGCTTTCTTACTTTGAATTGGGTCAAATAGCAATCTTATGTTATTTGTCCAACAGTTTTGAGCCTGGCCAGATTGTTCTCAGAGGGGTTACTCCTTCTTGCTAAATCTCCTTTACAAAGACAATCAGAACACAAGTACCAGATAGAGGTCTTCATGTGGAAAACTTCACTTGCCAACTCCAGCTTAGTATTTCTCAGTAACAAAGACGAAGACCATGAGAAGGAAAAACAGCCAACTTATTAATTATCCTATGCCATTTAAATTCCCCCCAAATTAAGTCAACTGTTGAAATCATTTTTAGCTTTAAGAAATGAATGACAATGTCATGTCTTTGGAAAAATACGATTTTGAATATGAAGATGCCACATATTTCCAAGACATTTCTTTTTTGAAATGTCATTTCAAGACACTATCTCAAAACTGAAGGCATTGTTGGCCTTTCCAGAAAAGAGTCAATGATGCAGTGAACACAGCGCAAACGTGTATTTCCCAAAGCATGTTGCTTACAAATGCCCCTTTCAAGCTACTTCTTGCTTAGTATTTTTTTTTTAAAGGAAACAGTAAAAAATACCAGATAGTGATCTCCACAGTGTAGGTATACATCAGAAAATGAAAAACATGAGATGGAATCATTTTTAAAGATATACAACCAGAAAGAACCTTAAAAAGTGTTTTCATTAGGGCTTATTAAGTTTACAACTTTAATGTGGTATCTTCATGCATATACATTAATATATATTGATCATAATAACTGCTAATTTTTAAACCCCCATATTCCTTTCCCCTATTAACAATCTATTTTCACATCACCTTTTTTAAAAAATTAAGATTCTACATCATGGGAAAATATGCAATGCTTTCCTGTTTGAGTCTGGCTTATCTACGTAACATGACAGCCCTCAGCTCTACTCCTCCAGAAAGGGCTTTCTAAAACGGTTCCAGCTCTACTGATACTGAAAAATCCTTCCTGACTTTCCCCAGATCACTGCCATGTGAATAAATGTCACATACTCTCTATTTTGGAAAATGTTCTGTCTGAGAAGCAAGCCTGAACTTTGCTTTAGACATCATAAAGCAAACAAACTATTGTGTAGTCTTCCTTGGCCAACCCTAGCCAGTTGATGTTTCTATACTTGCAAGCTGATTTTCACAGAGAGTCTGAGGTCAAGAGGACATTACCAGTGAGGAAACAGAAGCTCCAGTAAGCTGATGACCGGAAGTTATGACTTGTGGAACAGCCTGGTCTGACAAGGGCCCTTGATCCTCACAGGCCAGACTGGTGTTCCCACAGCAGAACCCAGGTTGTTGTCCAGTAGGCTTGTGCAATACAAATTTTTTAATTAAATTAGGAACTTGAAGAAGGTAGTTACATCACGTGTTTTTTATTTAAATTCCTTAGTGATATGCATAGTTCTAAAATCATTTTTTAAAAATCAAGTAAGTGCTGAAATACAGCTCTAAAGGAGTAAGGGGAAACGTGCAACAGCTGATCTTGGTAACATGGTAAGACTCTAGTCTTCACTACGCAAGAAGTCCAAAATTCTAAATTTGCTTGTATCTGTTCATTTGTATTTCCCCCACAATCTGAGAGGACATTCTTTTTAAATGTTTCTTGGACAGGTATGGCTTCTTTGACTCACACTTTCAAAGTATACACTTGATAAACCAGGTATGATGGTGCATATCTCTGTAATCCCCGCACTAAGAAGGCTGAGGCAGGAGGATTAAAGCCAACAGCCACTTCACAGTGAGCTCTGTGCCGGCCTGCACTAAACAGGGAGACCCTGTATCAAAACACAAAACCAGAAAGAGCTGGATATGCTATAACCCCAGCACTACGGGAAGACGGGAAGTGAAAAGTGCAACCTTAAGCCCTGCCTGGGTGATGTGGTGACTGAGCAAGACGCCGTTTTAAAATTAAAAACTAAAAGAACAGGCTGAAAATGCAGCTCAGTGTCAAGGCCCAGGGTTCAATCCCAAATACCACACACACACAGACATCCTCCTGGATGAAGCAGTAATTCCAGGATAAGAGCTATCCATGAGGGAGCACTTGCCAGCAATTAACTGAACCACAATATTCCAAAAGAGAAACGGATCTGGCACAAACACACACTCTGGACCTACCTACATTGGCGCGAAGACACTTCAGCAATTACACACTAGTCACTGTTCCACCAGACACCTGACTCTAACTGAGCAAGACACCATCTGATAAAACTGAAAATCACAATATGAACGCCATCTTCGAGCTTTTCAATCTAAACAGCTATTATCCCAATCATAAATAAACTGGGCTAAGTCTCACTGTGCCCTTATCCCATAGCCACGAACGGTTATCTCTGGGCCCAGAGCAGATGCGGCCGAGATTTTCCATTTGTCACCTGGACTTTCGCTCAGCTTTCCCTAGCCTGGGCAGGACTGACCAGGGGACCCTCGCGAACTTCATCAAAGGACGCCTTTGTCCTGGGACTTTCACGCAGGCTTAGCTAGGAGGAAACTGTAGCTGAAGATCAAACAAAGAACCGGTGAGGGTGGCATACTTATGGGCCCAACTTCTTTTCTGGGGTCAGCTGTACAACCCCACTGGAGACCACAGCTCCAGTCAGACTGCCCTTCCACTGCAGCTGCCTAGGCCGACAAGGGTAACGGCTTCCTGCCCTTGTCAGCCCCTACTTCCGCTTTGCGCACTATTTTTTGTCAGTTTCTCCTAACTCTGTGCACATTTTGTAACTATTCCCTTCTCAGTGTTAATTTATTTCAGTTGAATATGGGTATCTATGTCCAGCTAGGCCCCAGAATGGTTTCTCGAAGTAGAGGCCCTCCCTGCCTCACACTACCAGTTCCAGATCGTTTTTCAGGGGGCAGGGGATTAAAATCTTTGGTCATTGTGATTTTGCTTTCATATCTAAGAGGGCTTTGCTCGACCTGTTGCAGAGCTGTGCTCTTACATTTTCTTGAAGGAGCTTATAGTTTTATTTCTCTTATTTAGGTCTATGATCTATTTGGAGTTATTTTTCATGCATGATGTAAGACATCTAAATGTAATTGCTCCACAGTATTCATTAAAAGGATTAGTCTTTTGTTGAATAATTGTTAGCATTTTTGTCAAAAATTAATTTTCCCATGAAGTGTTCTTTTCTGTACTCTCACTTCTGTTCTGCTAATTTATAATTCTACCTCTTTGCCTCTACCAGTCTTGGTTACTGAAGCTGTACAGTGTTTTCAGAACAGAAAGTTTAAGTTCTCTAGTTTTGTTCGTTTTCTAAAATGTCTTGGTTAATTTAGAACCTTCACATATGAAACATAGGATAAGCTCGTCAATTTCTGCAAAAATACCTGCTGGGAATTTGACAAGGACTGCATGCCTCTATTTACCGATGTAGAGAGAACTGCCCTTTAAAAATGTTGAGACTTCCAATTCAGGCACATAAATTGTCTCCATAGATTTTGGTCTTTTTAAAATTTTACTGGATGTTTCAAGATTTCAGTGTATGAGTCTTTTAACTTCAGCTAAAAATACCCCTTAGTATCTCCTTCCTTGACGCTGCTGTGAACGGGACTCATTTTTGTATTCGTCTCCAGGTTGTTCACTGTAGCCCAGTGTCCCCACTTCCCTGTTTTTACTCTTTGTTTCAGTTACCTATGGTCAACAATGACCCAAAAATCTTAGACTGACAATTCCACAAATACACTAACCATAAATTTTAAACCATGCTCCATTTTAATAGCACAATGAACTCTCACGCTGTCCCACTCTTCTACCGAGAGCATAAACCATCGCTGTGCCCAGTACATCCACATTACACATGCTACCTGACCACTAGTCACTTCACAGCAGTGTGGATTATCAGACTATCACAGAATTTTGTGCTTGTGTTTAAAAAGCCTGTGTTCGCTATAAAGTGTTAAAGGTTTGGGTGGCTCTAGGCATGAACGTACTTAGATCAACCTCGTCTACATCAGCAAGTGCTGGAAGTACTGATCATCAGAGTCTGTCTGCAGAAGTACTTACATTGGGATACTTGTTTCTACCTTGTAGAATGCATTTCCTATATTATCTCAAGTGACTCACATGCTATTTTTATTTTGCAGATTATTAAGGTTTTTTAATAAGTAAAAAGATATTTTGGTGGAGTACTAAGATTTCCAAAGTACTAATTTTATATTTAATCCCCAAAAGGCCATTTTTTAATCATTTAGGTTATAATTTCCTAATTTATGAAAGTGTGTCTTCAATTTTATGAGAAATCCTTGATATGATGTGCTTCTATGAATTCTGGATGAACAAAATCCAAATGCCACATCAATGTGATTAACATTAATTTGCAACTAATAAAGTCCATAGAGAATATCTTCCTAAAAGACCATGTCAAATGATGAAACAGTGCCACCTAATGTCCAGCAGATCCAGGCTACACAGTCTTTTTATAAATGTCCATTAATCTTAGCCCTGGATTACACAGAATAATTTTGCAGGGGCTGATCAAGTAGTACTTTATGAATTACAACTTTGTGAAAAATTTTATATCACTTTTATCCTGTATAAAATGAGGGTTTTCAAAAAGACAGTTAAAATGTTTGTTTCTCTCTATAGCTATAAAAAGTAGAAGAGAACTACTGTTAAGACTTTTAAAAACTCCAAGAATGTTGGCCCCAGTTATGATGGATTAGAAAGAGCACAGCCGGTACTGCTTTTATTTGGAGTATAGTGTAGTGTATTTTAAAACCTAGGCCTGTCTCCTAATCTAAGAACCTAAAACAAAGGAAACATTTAATAGCTAGAAGATGTTAACTACTAAGAAAAATAGGTTTACATTCTAATTTATAAATTTCTTTTTTATTTTAATACATCCCCTCCATTCATCAGAATTTTAAATGTTTTAATGAAAAGGCTGTATTACAGCAATTTCATTTCTCTCTAATTTTTTTGCATAAAAAATACCTAGGGATGAGGATGGAGATAGCAAATGCAAGGCCCTGGATTCAATCCCCCAACATTATGATAAAAGAGTGAAAAAAGAACAAATCTGAACTCTTTTTTTTTTTTGTTTGCTTGCTCTGAGACAAGGTCTCTCTCTCTGTAGGCCAGGCTGATCCTGAACTCAACTATGTAGCCCAGGCTGGCCTCACCTTAGAGCAATCCTCCTGTCTCAATCTCCTGAGTGCTGGGATTATAGGCATGTGCCACCATGCTCAGGTATATGGTGCTGGGGAATTGATCCTAGGCCCTTGGGCATGCTAGGCAAGTGCTAACTACCAGGCCATGTCCCCAAGCCCTGAATTCTTTTTTGATTCATCTCCCAATCGCCCCAAATACATTTACAAGCTTTGTTTCTAAGCCATTGGTGAAATTATCTGGCCCAGTCACCCTGTGGAAGACAAATGAGGCCTCTCCCCTATTCTAAATATGTAAATGCTTAGTATTTCAAGTTTAATTCCCTGTTACACTGTTCATCGATCTATGAGTGAAGGGTACTGAAAGAACAAAAAGCGCTAAGGCTGTATTAGTTTAAAATGGAAGTGCTAAGAGAAAAGTGATCATATTATCAGAGAAGCCCTCTTCCTTTGGGCACAAATTTTTTAAATTTTTTGTTATTGATGGTATTGGATTTTGAACAGGGGCCTCCAGTACTTTTTTAATTCTATTTTTTATTTTGAAATAGTGCCTCAATAAGTTGTTAAATTGCCTAGGCTGCCTTCAACTGCAATCCTCTTGCCTCAGCCTCCAAGTGTACTGGGATTAGAGATGTATGCCACCATACTTAGTTTAATTTTTTATTATGAAAAATACTCAGACACCTAAGATATACAAATATTTATCTTTTAGAAATTTGTCTTTATAGTAAAATTCAATGCTACTTAAAAAGCAATATGACATAGATGATGGAACTGTACTTGCCACTAGATGGAAGAATTCTCAGTTTCTGCGACTCTAAGTAGCAAGAAATAGATTGGGTCTGGATGTTCCCTGCCATTCAAACCAAATTACTGAGTAACAGAATCTCAGACAGTGTAGGATTGCTGCGACAGAAAGCAATCCACATGAGCTTGGTCGGAAGACTGAGACACAACGCAGAAACTCCTTGGTGGTTTAGCTTCAGGAAAGAGAGGGACAGCTAATCCGAAAGGCCGAAGGGCCAGGGAAACGTGGAAAAGGCGAGTCGGGTGAGCCTGGCTTCCCAGATAATGAAAATAAAGGCCTAGGGCCATGCCAGCCAGGCACAGCCGGGGTCACAGCAGGCACGCACACCCAGCCAATGGGCCCTTGGGTTTGATGCCAATGCTCTCCACCCAAAAAGAGTCTCCTCTGAAATCCAATGCAAAATTTCAGCAGGAAGTTCCTGTAAATACTTTTAAAAAGTTAAATACTCTCAATGTTTAATGACACAGGACAAATACTCTCATTCCAAAAGGGAGAATTGAAAGCACATATAGGAACTGGATAAAAGCAAGACCAAAATCCAGCAAGGCAAACATTAAACCCTGTAGCTCCATGCCCAGCACCCAGGCCAGGCTGAGGTGAGACGTGAAGTCTAAATGGCTTGGGCACAACCGTGCCAAATGCAGCCCATCTAACTTTCTTCTTCACTGGGCTCCACTACCGCCCGCGGCTTTTTCCTTCAGACGCTTTATGTTTCTGGCATCTACAACTCTCTAGGTTCTTTGGTGCACATTTGGCTACACTTTTACACTTCAGGCTCTCGGAGACACTGCTTGGCTTCCCAGACCATCCTCTAAAATACAGGCGGAAGCCTTGGTGACCCCACAGCTCTTGCATTCTGTATGCCCATACAATCAGTACTACGTGGACGACATCAAGGTCGTTCAACCGCTCAAGCAGTAGAGCACAACTGCGGCAGCCTGAGTGCCTGATGGTGGAAATCAGGAATACACTTACTTGCCTAGATAGCCCTGAGTGCTGGGGTCTCTCTCTCTTCTCTGTCTCTGTCTCTCTCTCTCTCTCTGTACTTATTTTTGTGATACTGAGGATTAAATCTGGGACCTGATTATATCATGAAATTACAGTGGTCAGAAGCCACACCACCAGCAGAGCAAACAGCCTCCATCCTCAGGAATGTACAGGTAAGCCATAAGCCTCTGCCACAGTACATATGCCAGTGGCTAGAGTACACAGAAAAGGGAATCCTCTTCAAAAGTTACACTCTTTCTCATAAAAGACTGCCAACAAATGATGTAGAAATGAGACCTAGACGCTGGAAGAAATGAAAAATACTATTCCCCTCTTCAGATTGGTGTAGACAACAATTTCCTGAACAAAATCCCAACAGCTCAGGAAATAATATTCAGAATTGATAAATGAGGGAGGGGTGGGAAAAAAGAACTGATAAGTGAGGCTAGGCCTGTAATCCCAACCAGGCTGAGAAAGGAGGATCTCAAGTTCAAGTTCAGCCTGAGCAACTTCGTGATCTAGCAAGACCTCTACTCAAAAAACCAGCTGGGCCTGGTGGTACAGGGTGCAGGCCTGTAATCCCAGCACTTTGAGAGGTTTAGGAAGATCACAGGTTCAGTCCTGAGCTGGGCAACACAGTGACTTAGTGAGACCTTATTTAGAAATCAAAAAATGAAAATGGGTTAGATGTAGGTCAGGGCAAAGGCCCTAAATTCAATCCCTTAGTACCAACAAAAACCAAAAAACCAAAAAAAAAAAAAAATCCCAAAAAATGGAATTACATCAACTAAAGAGTTCTGTATGGCAAAAGAAACAACAGTCTGTAGACACAGCCTACAGAATCGGAAAAATATTTGTCAGCTGTTCATTTGATAGAAGGTTAATATCCAGAGTATATAAATAAGTCAAAATACTTAACATCAAAAGAACAAATAACCCAATAAATAAAAGGGCAAGTGAGCTGAACAGACACTTATCAAAAGAACAAAAGGTCAATAAATAAATGAAAAAAAGTATGGCATTTTTAGCCATCCAGTAAATCCAAATCAAAAAGACTCTACCTCACTCTAGTCAGAATGGCTCTTAGACTTACTTAAAATATAAACAACAGCCCTATTTCTATTCATTCAAAATTTATGGCGGTGATAATCAAGCAATTAAATTCTAAAAACTCTCCATGTGATCCTGACATTGTTGAAGGAAATTAAAAACAAAACAAAACAAAACAAAAAACACCCACACGGACCAGTAGCTACTCCGGTACTCCCGGAGGCTGAGTCGGGAGAATTCCAAGTCTGAGTTTCACCAGGGCAACTTAACGACACCCTGTCTCAAAATAAAAAAACATAAAGGTCTAGAGCTGCAGCTGAGCACGCGGCGCCCCGGTTCTCAGCCCAGTACTGGGGGCCGGGCGAGGGGAAGGAGCACAGACCCTGGGCATCCAGACGGGGCCTTCCGAATGGCAGAGAGCGGGGCCAGCACGCCGCGCCCCAGGGTGCGAGATGGCGCCACGGCTCGGGGAGCAAAGACGCCGCGATCTGGGGTTGAGACTGTGGCAAACGCACCAGTCCACGCTCCTCGCGAGGAGCGCCGGCGCGGGTCTGAAAGCTTGGGAGACGCAAAGATGCACAACGCAAACGTCAAAGGCTTGCTCAAGTCGCAGGTGTCAGCGGAAGCTGACCGACTCGGCGCTTCAGGAGACATCTGACCCCGCCCGAGGCTTACGGCACCGGGGGACCGTCGGGGCGCGGCAAGAAACACGGCGCGCCCACAGCGGCGGAGGCCAACGGGACGGAGACGGGACGACCCGGGATGCCCCGCGCGTCCCTCCGCCCCGGGACTCGCGGGACCCGCACAGCCCGGAACGCGGCCCGCCCCTCCGGCCTCCTCGGCGGCACTCACCATGGCCCCAGGAGCTCAGCCCCAGAAAACTGGTGTCCTCGCCGCAGGAAGACACCGCCCGCAGCACCATCCTCCGGTTACTCTGGCAACCGAGCCCCGCCCACTGCCAGGCCTCGTCTCTACTGGCCGGCGGTCCGCGGCGGTCCGCCCATTCGGCCAACAGACCCGCCTCTGCGCGCTCTCTCCAGGGGCAACGGGACACGGCCTTCCCGGCAGCACCTCCATTTCCGCTCTGTGGGCAGATGACCCGGAAACTTAAGGGACACGGCGGCCGGCCGCTAGCTGTCGCTGTGCTGTATTTTTAAATAGGCTTCTGCGCACTTGTCACTCATTGGGGCGCTACATTGTGCGCTCTGTGTTTCTGGAGTTTAGAGGTCGTCCTTCTGGGCTGCACCGGGACTCCGGAAACGGAACCCTGAGTAATCGGAAGTGATTGTGGAGGGCGCGCTGCCGACTGACGCGGCGGCGGCGCTGGTGGCTTCTGCCTGGGAGCGGAGCCGGGGAGTTGAGCGGGCGCTTGGCCCCCGCCCAGGCCCCGCGGAGGCCAGCGCCGGAGAGGGCAGAATAAGAATCCGAGGTAAAGGTAAGAGCAGGCTTGTGTAACCGGGAGAAGGGAGAGCTGAGAAGGGTCGCGTGGACGTCTGGGTTGGAACCTGTCGGACAGTGGCGTTGGATTTAGGGAAAGAAGGTTCCAGGAGGGTTGCCTCGGGCCGGGACCGAACTTGGGGTTCGATTTTCCGGGTCAGCGAAGGTTGGCAGGCTTGTTGCTTGCACGCCTGCCGCTCTCACGCCCATTACCTACCTACTCCTACCCACTTGCTGTTTGCCCAGACCCGCTGCGCTCGTATTGTTCGTCGCCCCGTCGTCCCCCGAGCGCAGAGTCGGAGGTTACTGCCCTCAGGAAGGATCTTTGGAAAGGGTCTGTTTCCAGAGAGGCCAGACATGAAGGAGGTTTGCTGACTTTTAAGGGAGTTAGTCCTGAGAAGCTGCCAGATGTCAGGTAGAGTACCACCCATCATATTAATGTTACCGTATCAGTAACACCATTCCACTCTTGTTCTTTAGTAAATCTGAGTCTGTACTGTAAAACCATGCATACTTTTCTGTTCACTATTTGTTTTTTATGCTCTAAAGAGTTACACCATTTTATCAGCAAAAAGTACTGATTAATATGTCGTGAGCAATGTTTTGTCTCTTGTTAAATACCTAAACAGAAGCTCCTTTCTGATAAATGGAATGAACAAACTATGTCAGTGTGTTTCCTAAGATAGCAGCTACTTTAAAATTACTGCTGTCCTATCATTGATATTGAAGCCTCTGCAGTAACTTCAGTATTACTCCTGAACCAAAATTTAAGACACACTTCTGATAAGACTATAGAGACTTACAGAATGGTGAAACAATATTTTAAAGTGTACTATATCTAATTTTTGAGACGCTTAGTAGACTGTTGAGAGCAGTGGTCACGTTTTATGTTCATGGCATTGGAATTAGGACACAAGAGTCTGTCTGTTCTTTTAAATAATTATTATGCACTCAGTTCATTAGCCAAATTAGCAACTACTAATACAAGCATAAACTAATAACACAGGTGTAACACATCAAACAAGGGAAGGAAAGCAAGTCTCTGACGAGAGTCTTG
Organism: Ctenodactylus gundi; assembly: GCA_004027205.1. Lineage (NCBI taxonomy): Eukaryota > Metazoa > Chordata > Mammalia > Rodentia > Ctenodactylidae > Ctenodactylus > Ctenodactylus gundi. The sequence continues at coordinate 55,558 of PVKB01001704.1, read as the reverse complement.
GTCTTCAAAGGGAGTCCCAGTCTAAGGAGAGAGTCTCAATCTCAGAAGAATCTCACCAGAGTCCCACCGTTGGATGACTCAGGTCTGAGGTGCAGATGGGAGGTCAGGGGTCTAGCTTGGAGGAAGTCCCACAGAGTGGTCAGAGGCAGAGTCAGTCCTACGAGAATGAGAATGCTGACGTTCTTATCTGAACTCTTTTGAGCTTGGGTTTTTATGCTGTGTTCTTCAGCCTGTCAAAGAGTGCAGGGTGTCTTATTAATGCTACTTCAGGGCTGGTTTATTTTGCATATCAGTGTTTTGGCCTATCATCTTAAAGTTGGCTAGTTTACATATCAGGGTGCCTAACTCTGACACCTTAGGATTGATTTGTTTGCTTGTGATGTTAGTGTGAACATGTTTTTGTAGCTAAGCCTGTCGTCAGGCATCATGGTATTAGTTATGTTCCGAAATTAATGGACCATTAGACTTAATACCTGTGAAAAGTGAGTGTAAAAGAAACTTCCTTTTCTGAACAAATAAGTATGAAAGAAAAAAGCAGTTAAAGTATCACGACTTATAAGATGGAGGCACTCATTGAATGTGTTTATGTGATAACCATTTTCATTCTTTAATATTGATACATTTCTAGGTTGTTCTGTTCAAGGTTTGAAGTACATTTTCATTGAAGAAAAAAAAAATGAGTACTCTTACAAGTTCAGAAACCAAAGGTACGTATTCTTATTTTGACAATTTTTTTTAAAACATGAAATTTATGATAACATGAGGGAATCTCTGAGCCCAGTGATTAAATCTTGTAAACTTCTTTTGGAGTCGTTTGTGTTTCTGCTCTCTGTTTATTTTGTGGTGCAGTGTCTATATTTTAGTACCTTAGGTATACAAGTGAACTTTTGCATTATTATGTAGGATTTATTAGGTGACTATTCACTTGTAAATGTTTTGTATAAAAAAGGAATTATACAGCTACATTTCCTGTTCACTAGAAGATAAAGATTAAATAAACAAGAATAAACATTTTAAAGATTTAAGCAGATGGATAAACAACTAGCACTTAGGTATCCAGTATCTTTTCCTTCTTGTGTTAGTTTGCTCGAACTGTTACAACAAATTCCCCTAAAACTGTGGCTTAAACAACAGAAATGTATCATCTCACAGTCCTGGAGATCTAAAATGCTATCCATATAAGGAAGGTCGTAATGGCTCTGAAAGCATTAGAGAAAGATGTAGGCCACCCTGCTAGCTTCTGGTTTGCTGGCAGTCTTCGGTTCTCCTTGACTTGTAGACATACCACCCTGATCCCCATCTTCATGTACACGTGATATTCTGCCTGTGTGCATATTTCTGTGTCTGGTGTTTCCCCTTATGTAAGGACAGCAGTCATATTGCTTAAAGTGTTCACCCTATTCCTATGTGATTGGTGGTTATAATGGATGCCAACCTATGAATATCTGGCAGGACTCTTCTACCCATAGTCATGACTGTACACAGTAGTCATTTTTTAGTCCTGCCTTTCTTCTCTTTTCTGTAATATATAATACTATTGATTATTTCTTATCTTTTGGAATAGCTTTTTTAATGAGATCCATACCATTAGTTTTGTTGCCCGATCTGTTCCTCTTCACTGTCCAAAAAAATAATCACTTGGATCTAGTTGAATTTCACTTAGCATTTTTTTTTTTTAAATTACGTTCTTAGTCTCACCAAATATACTTCCCAGTGTTCAGTAACTGACTATGACTGGTGACTATAGTATTTCTGTTATTGAATAAAATTCTTTTAGATAGTACTGCACTAGATATGTCGTCTCATGCATCAGCTTCTTTTCCTTCTAGCTTATCAGTGTTTTTAGCCCCATTTCTCTTCTGCTCTCAGAGTGCATTTAGCCAGGTCTTTATAAGGCAAAACACCCGACGTACCAAAGTTAAGAAGTGGCTTACTTTGGCTCATGATTTTCAAGGTTTTGGTCCATGGGAAACTGACTCCAGGGCAGGAAGGATAAAGAAGGGAATTGTGAAGGAAAGCTGCCTGCCTCAAGACAGCCAAAAAGGAGAGAAATAGGGAAAGAGAGGAAAGGGCCAAGGACCAGCTGTAGCTCCCAGGATCGTGCCCTGATGATCCACTCAGACACTTCACAGTTTCTTAGACACCTTTCTAGTCGATCAAGTTGAAAGTCACAATTTACCATCGCCAAAAGCTTCAGTAATTGCCTATAGTAACAGCTTCTAAATCTGGCAATAACCTAAATCTTTCTCCCTCAATTCAGACTGTTTTAGTTTACGGTCATCTTCTTTTAGATATAAGCAAGTCTTGAAAACCTTAAAGTGGCCCAGATTATTCTTTAAGTAACTACACAGTTCTGCAGGCTGATGTTGGTGATAGGTGGGAAACTGTTTTACGTCAGTGAATTTTGCAGAAAGCAGACCTCTGACAGTGTACTCTCTGTAAGAACGGGTTGAAAAATATTTAGGAAATAAAGAAAAATCATGCAAATACATAATTTAATACATTTTTATTAAGACTTTTATAGTATTAGAATAAGCAAATCGAGACTAAAAAAATAAACTGAGGATGACTGGGAAATAAGAGTACTGAAATGATAATATGTAAAAGTGACCGGCGTGGTGCTTGGTAGAAAGGACAAGCTAGCTACAGTATTATGATTAGTGATTAAAAGTTTGTTATTTCAAGGTCTCTGAGATTAATTTTTTTAATTTGTGTTGTTTGTAATAAAGATTAGAGTTATGAAGTACTTCCCATATACATTATTTCATTTGATCTTAATTTTCCCTCATAGGGTGATAGTCCTACTATTAGTCCTATCCCTACTTACCTCAATGTTAACTGTTGTTAGTGGAGAAAAGGCCCCAGCATTACACACCTGGGAAAAGTACTCTTATGCTTGATGGTGTCGATTGCATTTCCTGTAACTGGCTCAGGTGAGAAGCACGTTGTCAGAACAGCAACTTCCTCTCAGAGGAGATTTCATTAGTCCTTTCATCGTAACAGAGATGTGATATTGTCACTTGTGTTGTTCTGAAAAGGAAACATACAATAAAGGATAACAGCTAGAAAATTTCAATTGAAGTCCAAATATTTTTGGGTACAATATTAAAATTACAGCTGTTAAAGTTGATTTAGTAAAAGTTGATCAAATATTAAAACCTGAGACATTTAGATGTGTATAATTTCATAAAGTGATTTAACTTTGACTCTATTTCCATAGGATAGTAGAGCTTAGATGAAAAAGGACTTCGTGAACGTAAGAATTTGGGAAACAAGATTAAAATAGGTTAAATGTAATGAGCCTTCATGTACCAATATACACTGTTAAGCTCTAAAGAGATGTAGTATGCAGAATTGCTTACACTTACTTACATGGGAAATTATCCACAGCCTGTGCCAAGAAGAATATTTGGTGAAAAGTGTCCAAATATAACTGTTAGGAATTAGTGATTTTTTATTTTTTATTTACATATCACCTCCCTTTCACCATCCCACTCTCTCAACACCCTCCATCCATTTCCACAAAGTTTGTCTTCTTACTTTCTTCCATATCGCTCACATTTTTTATGGTTTGGTTTTCTCATATTTGAAAAACCATGTGATATTTAACTTTCTGGGTCTGGTTCATAAGCATAATGGTGTGTGGGTGCATCCATTATTCTATAAATGACCCAAATTTGTCATTCTTAATGGCAGAGTAATAATCCATTGTATATGTGCAGCACATCTTCTTTGTCCCTCAGGTCTTTTTTAATATGTCTGCTATGCGGGGAACAGTAACTTTGAATTCCATGTAAACCAAGTGTTAGAGAATTGTTTTCTTCTATATTACTAAAAACTTCACTCAGTAATTATCATTTTTATAGTTTGAAATTCACCAACAAAAATGTATTTTTCCCTTACGTAAGTACTTACATGTTTTATTTCTTGGTTCACAAAGCCTAAAATATTTACTGTCTGGTTAAAATGCTTACCTAATAAGCACAAGGCCCCAGGTTCAATTCTGCAGCACCACATAAACTGGGCCTAGTACTACATACCTGTAATTCAAGCACTCAGGCACTGCATCACTTCCCCAGCACCACAAAACGTGGATGTGGTGTTGCATGCCTATGATCCCAGCACTCAGAAGGTTGAGGAAGGAGGATTGCCTTACAGTGAAGGCCAGCCTGACCCAGAGTGAGATGCTGACTCAGAAGATCCCAAAGAATCCACTTACTAATCCTTACTCTACGTGGTTAGACTGGTGACGTTATTTGTTATTCCTTAGAATTCTTTTCTCTTTACCAGTCCTTAGGGAAGGAGCTCTCAGTCATCTGCATGTAGTGACTCATACCTGTAATCCCAGCCTTCGGGGAGCCTGAGGCAGGAAGATAGAAAATTGAAGACCAGCCTAGGCAGCCTAGTGTCTTAGCAAAATCCTTTCTCTAAATAAAAAATTAAAAACAGTCTGGGGATACATCTCAGTGTAGAAGTACACTGGGTCAATATCTAATATCACACTCCAAAAAAAAGAATGAGTCATAAACTTCATGTATGTTTTAATTTATTGATAAATGATCACAAGTGGAAGTAATGTTGGTGGATAATATAAAGATTGTTTTGTTTGTGTCTTTCAAAAAGGGGAGAAAAGTAAGGTTTGATATTTTCCTTACTCAGACATTACTCATAATTATGGAACTGGTCCATGATTTTGTCTTCTCACTTGAGATGGTAATTGCTCATGAATGTGTGCTGGATTCTGTTTAGGGCATATGTAATAAAAGTTTCTGCGTGTGTAACAGGAAAAAACAGAATTATGAGAGACGCGCTACCAGTAAGAAAATGGGAGGCCCAAGCTGTCCTTGCCATGCCCACTAGCTAGTCTTGTTAGGGCACTGCCACGTGATACGTAGCACAACTTTGGTAGTCATAAATGCTTGGGTAAGTAGAGCTGTTTAAATAAAAATAAGTTGGGGTTGAAACAAGTTGAACCTGCTAATTGGAATTTTACTATGTTTTTGTTTGAGAAGAGGCTTTTGCTAAATCCCCATTAATGTTTCTTTGCCTTTCAAAGTTAATATTAACCATTCTGTGATTTGTTTTTGAATCTCCATTACTTAAAATCCCAACTGAAAAACGTTGTGACTTACCTAGAAATCCTATTTAACTGTGATTGAAGTATCATATCTGCTTTTTATTTTCTTAACCTCATTGACCTGGTATGGCCCGGCCCTGTGGTCTTTTTATTGTTTAAAATTGTCCCCTTATTATTATTAATTTCCTGATCATCATGAACTTGCTGGTTTCCATGTATATATCGAACACTGTGCACAGGGCACTTTGGTGGCAATAGTCTACATAACGTAAGTTGGAAGCCTTTAGAGGGAATAGGGTACCGGTGGAATAATAAGTACGATACAGTAAAGGTGAAATCCAAGGGTGTTTAATGTGACAACACAATGTACTTTTACTTAGATAATTAAGACTTAATCCCAATGCCTAAGAGTCGGCTTGAACCTTTTTCTAATCAACTCTCTAGTTTAATATATATGATGCTTTCCCACACCCCGTGCTAACCATTCTTTGCCGAGAGTTCACAAAACAGATGACTCTCTTTTGAGGTATGTAGATGTTTTCAAATATGTTTCAAATATGTACCTACTCTGATCAAAGTATACAGTGAATGTTTAAAATTTTTATCACAGTAAAAGACACATTGCCATTAGTTCCCCCTCGAGGTACACCCTCCTGCTTTGAACACACTTGTCCCATGGTTCTGGCCACTTTCTGAAGCAGCCTTGGAAGCCCTCTTTTATGGTGGTTGTCTTGGTCGCTTTCTCTTGCTGGGACACCTTACAGCCACTCCGACTTAGGGAAGGAAAGGTTTTTTTAGCTCACAGCTCATAGGTCTCAGTCTTCACAGTCAGCTGGCAGAGCCCGCATGGCAGAAGAGTCCAGCAGGAAACAGCTGTTTTATATTACCACAGAGGGAAGGAGAGGGGTTGAGGAAAGGCCCAGGGTAAGAATGTGTGCTTCTCGGCTGCAACCTCAGTGATCTAGGCCCTACCTCTTAATGTCCTGTGAAATCATAGATTAATCCATAATGTTCCATTAACTCTTACAATCCAGTCAGTTTCCACATACATGGGCCTTTGGGGAAAAACTCTAGACCCAACTCATATCAAGTGTCTTTACAAAGTTGGGTTTGAAGAAAAAAAAGTCCAATGAGTGCTGCTACCCAGTGCATCCGGTGGAAGGGAGGCTCCTGGAGACATTATTGTGTACCCTTATCTCTCTTGGTCACTAGATCTGGTACCATGCAACTTCTTGCTCTTCCCCAAAGTCAAATGAAAGGTAAACAGTTTGAATCGGTTCAGGACATCAAATGAGCCATACTGTACAACGAAAGACGCTCAAGGAATAGAGCTTCCAGAACTGCTTCAGAAGGTGGCAAGAATGATGGGATATGTGTGTTCAGGATGTTTGGAGGGGGAAAGTGTTTTGAGGGTGATTATTGGCATTGTGTATTTTACTATGAAAACTTTTTAAGTTTCAACAATCACTTATATTTTTATCATACCACAGATATAGCAGATATTTATTTTTATATTTAAGTATCATTATCGAGTGTCTACTATGTGCTAGGCACTTGACCTACTGTCTCCATTTTTACTATCAGGATATAGAGGTGAATAGAGAATTATTTACATAGATCACCAGCATTACAAAAATATTACTTACGTAGGGCTATATTGAGTAGTACTGGTCAGAACCTAATAAATCCCAGTTCTCTTGTGTTCTCTCCCAAGAGATAAGCTATTTATTTAAGGAAAGTTTGAGCCCTAAGACTTAATTTATCTTTAGTTTTTGAAAATCAGTTGTTACTCCGAATTTTTTTCTTTTTTTTAATCTGTGTCCAGTGTCACTCTGAATGCAGGATAGTTTTGAAATTCTCGTAGCATTTGTTTTGAGTAAGCAGAGTAAGCAGTTTCTGTCTGGTTCTCCTTTTGTTAGTCACCCCTACCTCCACCCCAGTACGAGGAGCAGGAGATGGAATGGAAACTGCGGAGCCACCGAAGCCTCTTGAAGTCACCCCTGGAGTACCGCCCATCAGACCTCACATCCTTCAGAGTCCACGGAAGAAAGTTCTCTCAGAGAGCCCAGGAGTTCTTCAGCTAGGAAAGATTGTCAGTGAAAAAGCAGTGGAAGTTGAAGCTGTAAGAATATTCGTTCCCAAAGCTGCTATAATTCATGATATCCCCAACAAAAATGCAAAAATTAAGTCTCTGGGATATCATAAAGGAGAAGGCCTTGGTCATTCAGAGGAAATTAGAGAACCTAGGAAGGAACTATCAGAGCTGAGGAGTATAGTGGAAAAGCTCAAGAACTCTGAAAGGAGGTTACTACAGGACAAAGAAGGTCTTTCAAATCAGCTCCGAGTACAGACAGAGGTAAGAAAAGCCTTAGTAGCTTACACCCAGACCTTCTAATTCTGCGCATTAGAAGACTTACATTTCTGCATGGGAATGTCATTTGTCGTAGGTTAACATTCCTCTAAAATCCAAGTTACTGTGTCTTCACTATAAATATAAAGAAACCTATGACACTTGATTGTGTTGCTTTGTTACATTCAGATAAAATTGCCTTTACTCTCACTTGTTTCTCTGTCAGACTGTTATCTTTTTGCTAGTGTTTGTGACACCATAGTGAGTAGGTCTTGCCCATAAATATTTTAACATATTTAATAATCTAATTTAGTGTATCTTTAAGTAATTTCTAAATACCAAGTTAGTACATATTTATATGCAAACATTTTAGAAAATAAAGAAAAATACAATTGAAAATGATGCCACCTATAATTATACCATTAAGACACAACTGTGTAATTCTACATATTGAACTCATTTCCTCTTAGAACTTACATTTTCCACTTACTAATCTTTTCTCGTGTTATGACATTCTTTTAGCATGAGTGTTGTTCACTGGCTGCACTGTGTGTCAATACCTGTATGTTGTAGTTTGCATATCTAATGTCCTCCAAAAGCCTCATGTATTTGAATGCTGCAGGGAGGTGGGACCTGGCTGGGAGAGGCAAGTGCTTGGGGCAGGTCACTGGGGCAGGACCTGGAAGGGGGGCCCCACCTTTTCCCTCTCACGTGGCCTGTCTGCCATACTGTGAACAGCTAAGCCTTTACCATATGCCTTCGCCATAACCAGCAGCCTGTGACCTGAGGCTGCGAACCAAAATAAATCTTATCTTCCTTAACTTGTGAATGTTGGGTATTCTGTCCCAGCAACAAAAAAGTACCTTAGACACCTGTTATGGGACATTCACTTTAAATTTTTGTTCTAATAACAGTATAAAGAGTGCGCTTAGAGATATCCTAGATTCCTGTCTTAAGTTCTTAAAAGTAAAAATCCTAGGACATGAAGAGATTGGTTGTAAATGTTGAAAGAGAAAGAACAAACATTGTGTCATTTTAGGAGGGCAAAATATATTAGTTTAGTTTTCTGATATTTTTGACTAAAGTTAATTTTTATAATAGTGATTATATTTTATTATAAAGGCTCAGGTCATACCCATATTGTTTAAAGTTTGCATATATTATGCAACTTAAATATTTAATATCACTTTTTGATACACACTTGACATAATGAAGGTTTAATTTACATAGGAACATAGTTTCTCTTTAGTGTTGTTTACATGAAGGTCAGTGGTGACATTCCTTAGCGCTTGCGTATGTTCATTATGTCCTTCTCTTCTAGGTAAATCGTGAGTTAAAAAAGCTGCTGGTGGCTTCTGTTGGGGATGATCTTCAGTACCACTTTGAACGTACAGCCCGAGAGAAGAATCAGCTCATTTTAGAAAATGAAGCCCTAGGTCGAAACACAGCTCAGCTCTCTGAACAGTTAGAACGTATGTCAATACAGTGTGATGTGTGGCGAAGTAAATTCCTTGCAAGCAGGTATTTTCTGTATGGTATTAAGTAATATTTTATTTCCTAGCGTGGTTTGGTTGGTTGGTTAGTTGGTTGGTTGTAGCAGGGATTGCACATAGGCCTTCGCATCTAGCTATAGTCTTAGCCGGTTGTGTTTTTTTTTTTTTTTTTTTTTTTTTTTTTTTTTTTTTTGAGACAAGGTGTCACTGTTTCCCAGTCTGAGTTTGAACTTGCCGCCTTCCTCACTAAGCCTCCCAAGCCCCTGCACTAAGAATCCTCCCTTGTTTTAGAAATCTCTGCTACGGTAGTGTTTAATGATTAAGACCAAGACAGAAGTGAACTTAGGCCTATCCGGTTAATACTAAAATCACAAAAGACAAAACTATTATTTCTGTTTCCACTTTCTCAGTTTATTCATGTTCTATTCTGTTAGCTTTTTTGTCAATGTAGTAGAGCTTCTTTACTTTTTCTATCCTTGAATAAATGGGAATTACAACATCTGATGAGGCTGCTGTCTTAACACAGGTTTAAAACCCTACATCCTGAGGATGTAGCTCGGTAGTGTAGCACTTGCCTAGTGTATGAGGACACATAACCACTGATTGTGATGTTTAAATTTTTAGAAAAATGTTTCCTCAAGTTTTAATATCTAGTATACCTTCTAATAGTTGATGATTCTCTGAAAGTCCTTCATCTAGTTATTTTCTACTTGTGCTGCTTTAGTGTGCTATTTGAAGACATAAGTTTACTTACAAAGGTGTTTCTTAATGAACAGTGTATGGGGCAAATAATGCATATATTAAAACAGATTAGTGTAATATATAACTTTCTTAACACTCTGATGGATACTAGCAATCTAAAGACAAAAATTATTGATACATTACTCGATTTTTAATATCAGAATTATTTTCATTTAAAGGAATTTAGTGGCAACTGTGGTCTGAGACATCAGTTTTCAGATTTACAGCTAAGTATGATACTTTAAATGTTTGCTTCAGTGCTATCAGCATAGAACTGGTTAAATCAAAGGTTGTACATATTTTCAGTAGAAAGCATGCAGCTGATTTTTTTAAAGCTTACAGTGAGATAGTTCTATGTATGCTAATACAGATTTCCAAGAGAAATTAGGTGAAAAAGCAAGGTGTAGAAACATTTAAAAACAAATAAATAATCCCTTTTTATAAATAAATTACCTATATTTATTTTTAACCCATACTTTTATAAAATCTACATGATTTTTTGGAAAAAAATATAACTTACCTATAAAAGAATGAATAAAGCAAGAAAAGACTTGGTTTTCTTTATATAGAAGCCATTCTATACTGACATTTTTTTCTGAGAGTAAAGTGAAGGTTAGTAGTAGGAAAATCACACATTTTGCTTTCCTTTTTAATTTTTTCTGTATTTTAAAAACTTTTTTCAAAATAAGATCAATCTGTGGTAAGATCAGGATAAACTCAAAATTTACTATGTTGAAAAGTTAAATACTCAGTTCTTTTAGATTTTAAATGAATCCTTTCAGTGAGCTCTAAGCTCATAAACATTTTAAAGTAATTTTCAGTGAAAATTTTAAAACTCCAAAGCAATTTGACTATGTTAAACTTTCTTTGTTACTAGTGTATTAACTTAGGTGCACTGTGTTATTGTAAGTAATATTCTAATCTGTTTCAGAGTAATGGCAGATGAATTAACCAACTCCAGAGCAGTTTTACAACGTCAGAACCGTGATGCACAAAGTGCCATACAAGATCTCCTGAGTGAACGGGAACAGTTTCGTCAGGAAATGACAGCTACCCAGAAGTACAGCATTTGTTTATAGCTGAACTCTTCTCATTTCTACTTTATTTTTGTGAAAGTTTTTTTTTTGTTAGTGTTTATTTTAGTTAATCTACATTTAATTTAATAATTTACTGACTGTATACTTTGAAAAGTATTTTAAAGTAGATCCTTGACAGGAAGGAGGCCTAGAAAAATAGAAGACCTGCCTCATCTCTCATTCCTAATTGGGAAAGAAGTTATTTGTAACAGGAGAACTGTCTTGGTTTAAGTGCATGTTTTAATTATGATTATAGTCACTAAGCCAGAGTATTTCTGACCTTTATATGGAAGGAGATCATTTTGGAGACCTAAAACAGTATTCAACCTTGTTTTTACATGTGTATGTTTCAGAATTATCAAAATTGATAATATTTGGGAAAAAATTACCAGTCTTCCTTAAAAGCTCCCTGTTTTTATATAATTTATCACCAATAGAATCAGTAAGGGTCAAAGAGTAAATTATACCAGAAATGAGAAAAATGAAACACAAAATCTTTGAGAAGCAGCTAATTTACTGTTTAGAGGGACATTCGTAGCTTTAAATACTGATTTTGGAAAAGAAGCTCTCATCAGTAATCTAAATGTCCTCAATAAACACAAAAAGCACATTAAAAGCAAAGTAAGCAGAAGGAAGAAACTAATAAGGATGAAAGCTGAGATAAAAAGAAGGCCAAATGCAAGCTCTCTGGAAAGATAAAGAAACCTCTAGCTACTCTAATGATGAGAAACAAGATATGGCTCACATTAAAGATCAGGGATGAGAAAGGGTACGTAGTACCCATTGTGTAGACATAGAAAAGGTAGTAAGGGAATGTTACCATTCTACACCGATAAATTCAGTAATTTAGTTGAAAGGCATAAACTCCTCTGAAGTAGTCAAAAGCTACTCAAGCACAAACATATAATCTAAATAGTCTTTATTAAAGCAACTGAATTTATAGTTAAAAATTCTGTAAAGGAAATTTCAGGCTTAGGTGGATTTACTAATAGACATTAGTAAACATCTAAGGAAAATGTAAAATTTTTCTAGCAGATAGAGAAAAAAGGAACAATTTCTAATTCATTTTTAAGGCAAGCATTTTCTAATGTCAAAACCAGAGACATTATAAGACAACTACAAACCAAAGTCTGTAATGAGCGTAGGTACAAAAGTCCTAAAGAGAATTTTAGTAATTCATGTATCAAATGACATAGAAAAATGTTAATACTTTATGACCGAGTAAGGCTAGTCATAGGTATTGGATGTTGGTGAAGCATTCAAAAATCAGTAACTATAAGTCACCAAAAAGAAAAAAAAAAACCATGGACCTACAAGTCAAATCAGATAGAGTCTATTTGTTGGCTTCTAGATAATGACCTAGTAGACTGGCAAGTGCTTTCTATAGGTTTTTTATTTACCAGACTTAGGGATTTACTGAACTCTGAGAGAGAAAGGGGAGAAAAATAATAAAATAAAAAATACGCATTTTTACTATTATGGATTTTTATATTTTGTCCTCTTGCTGATGTTAGCGTTCATGTTTTATCTATGCAGGTTGTTGGAGGAGCTGCTGGTTTCCTTACAGTGGGGCAGAGAGCAGACTTACCGCCCTAGTGCTCAGCCCCGCAGCACAGCAGAGCTAGCAGTAACAAACCACAGGCTGGCAACAGCAGTAAACTCTCGTCTCCTGGGAAATGTTGGCGCTAGCGGTCACAAACAGGTTCCCCTAACAGTTGAATTCTACAGCACCCCAGCTGAGAAAATGGCTGAAAAGGTAAAAGACTTTCTCTTTCGTGACCTGTGGAGCCTTTTTATAATGTGTGGGATTTTCCTGTCCCCTTCCTGAAACATGACATTTAAAATGGAAAATGCTTCACATTGGGAGTTGGGATGTGCTAAATAAATCTTTCCTCCCTTACATTGTGGGTGTCGAGTGTTCTGTTACAGCAACAAGAAAGTAAGATACCTAGTTTCTCTTGGTTGACAGTGCTCTTTGTTGGGAAATTACGTTGCTGACTACTGGGTTACTGTACACTTCGACAGCATTTGGAATAGGTGCCCATTCTTCTTTTTCTTGAAACACTTTTTCCCTGTTTGTTTGCTCTATTCTTTCCTGACTTTTCTCTGACCTGTCATGTGATGCCACGGTGTTGGGTATGCCTGGGCTTGCTCTAGATTCTCGTTCTTCCAGTCCCTTTGTTGTCTGCTCTCATTTAATGAAACTGATGACTCTTCTTCCTTAGTATCTCTTAAACCTTTCAACCCCACTACTTCAAGGTGCCATCATTTCTTAGGTAGATAATTAGAGTTACTTACCTTTCTCAGTCTTGTCTGTTTCAGTGTCTCCCCTCTTCCCCATTCCTACACTGTGTATAGTGTTATCTTCCTAAAAGGCACTCTGTTTAAAAACCCATCCCCATCACTCGCAGGCTGAATTGAGGTTTTCGATCCACAGTAGTGTCTCAGTCCAGCTGCTTTTACTGAATTCCTTCAGCACTTTGTTTCTGTCTTTAAAGATCCATAATGTAGTAACTTGTGTATTTAGAAACTTTTATTTTTTTCATTACAGATTTATTAACTTTAGGGTAATTTTCTCATCTTTGCTTCCCCTCTAATAACTCAATCAGTTTTCATAAAAATAGAAGAATCTCAAAAGCCATATTGAACAGAGTCTAATTGAAAAAAAAAAAGAGGTCCAAGCCAGGCAGGTGCTACCCACCTGTAGTCCCAGTTATTCAGGAGGCCAAGACAGGAGATTGTTTGAGCTCAGGATGGAGACTGTCTCAGAATAAGAGAAAACAGCCAGGCACAGAGGTGCATTTCTATAATTTTAGAACTGGGGAGGCAGAGCATAAATATCAGGAGTTCATGACCGTTTGGGCTATGGTGTGAATACAAGGCCTTTTCATGGTCCCATTCACAATTTCTTTCCATTTACAATGAATACCTCCTTTTAAATACAACATACTCATTATGTGATGAATATTAGACTATGAACATGAAAAATAAGAGCTCTGGTCTAGACTGCTATTCTTGCTCTTAATTGGAGAATTTTTTTGCAGTCATGGTTCTTCCATTTTCAGTTTCAGTAAAGAAGAAAAAAACCGAGTGGAACTGGGCGAGCTTAGGGTTGTGAAGAAGTAAGAGCACAACTGGCAACATGAAACACTGCCTGTAAATTGGAAACAAACGAAAAAGCTGTTTGTTTTACAAATAAGTGATCAAAGATTTCCAAGTAGCACGTCAGTAGAAAAATGAAGGCAGAATCCTGATCCTAAGCAGCTGAGTGAAAGGCCAGAGAAGCTCTGGAGTGCCTCTAGTTAAAGATAAAAATGATACCATTTAAGGTAGAATTGATGTAATTTCGTTTTCTGCTACCTTTTTCTTTTCCATCAATATTTATGAAAGATCAATAATTTCATCATTATTAAAAAGTAAATGAAGGTAATGTAACAGCTGGTCATCATTGTTAAACTTACAGCTTTCCGAAAAAAGATAACTTCTCAAATTCATTCCAGTGTTGTTATTCAGAGTAGCTCCGTATTAATGAAATGGAACTGAGTTCTACATCAATGAAACCAAAGGCTTTTGCATCTGGATACATCTGACATTTCCTCTCATTTTCCTTAGGTTCTGCACATTTTGGATCCAGTTACCTGTACCGAAAGCTCAGCTGATAATTTGTTTTCTGAGTCTTCAACCACATTACTTGCTACAAAGAAAAATATTGGACGATTTCATCCCTATACTAGATATGAAAATATAACTTTCAATTGCTGCAATCACTGCCAAGGAGAACTTACCGCTCTTTAACATTCAGTATGTTGGAGCAATGCCTGTTACCCCAACAGTCATTATTATCTGGGAGCTGGAGTTCTTATAATGGTGGAAGTAATACCAATTTCTCCTTCTATAATGCGTGTCCAGAGGAATTTTGGGTATTGGACTCCAGGTTACCTGTTCTTAATAAATACCTCAGGTGAGAGGAGATCATATATTTAAAGCAGAGAATATTTTCCAGGTAATACGCAATGTTTATGCTAAAAGACTTAAAGATATTTTCTTTAGGCCCTAAATTACTATTTATGTGAACTTGTTTCATTTTGGTATACTAAGGCAAGAACGAGCAAAGTCCAACCACAAATCCAGTGCCGTCACACCCCTGTTATCTAAGCCATTATGGTACTGAAACAGCACAGTTGAGTAGACTAGAGGGTCTTCTTCGACCTGCAAAGCATGGTCCGTAATAGAAAACTGTTTGACCCTTCCTGTCCCTACTTTAGCATAACAGCCAAAGGGCCAAGGAAATAGGGGAGTGGGGGTGGGGAGAGGGAGGTTGCTCCCTTCATGGCATTTATAGGAGACTACAAAGAAGCTTGCGGAATACAAAGGGTGAAGGGGCTTATTTTTTGAAATGAAATGCTTTATATTAGGGAAACATGTCAGTACTTCAACAAAAACACATTTTTGGGTTTGTTTGGGTGGTTCTGCATTGGATTCTGTATTATAAGTGGGTATAACCTGACCTATATAAAAAGAAACTCACTGACTCATTTTGGCTCAGGTAACAACAGCAATATCTAGTTTAATGGTACAAACAGTAGAATCTGTCTAGAGTATCATATAAAGTGAAAAAGTGCAATCCATCAATTCGTGTATACTATGTAATCTGTTATTGTGTGATGAACCATCATCAGATAAATTATATCCGTTACAATGAGGTCCCTACCAGAGAAATCTTCAAAAGACAAATCTGGTCCAATAGTAATATATTTTAATGTTAATGATATTTTTGATCTGAATCATCCGAGCTACATCTCTTTTAGTATTTTCAAGTGACAATAAATATATCTACCTTCTTTATTGTGAATATTTCTTCCTTCCCACCCACACAATTATGTGCTTTAGTTCCAGTCTTCACCTAACTTTTATTATTTACAATTGATACTTTACCTTTTCCTTTAGATTTGCTTAGTATAAAATCTTCATGGTGTTGGATTTGGCAGTGATCTCTGGGATGTGATACCAAAAACACATAGGCAACAAAAACATAGATATAACAAACACCGAAACTCTCTGCCCTAGGCAATCCCCAGTCTCAACAAATTGATAATCTTTCCAGGTCAAACCTTAAACAGCTGCCTCTGCCAGCCAGGCCCTACCTCCCAATAATACAATTCCAAACACAGGCGCTGGGGGACACTCAAAATCCAAACCATAGCATTCTGCCCCTGGTTCCCAAAAGACTCATGTCTACGTTCTTCTGCAAAAAGCATCTAGTTCTTCTCTAAGACTTGCCAGAGCAACAGGTTCAGCACAGCTAGAAAGTCCAAGTCCAGAGTCTCCTCGGAGACTCAAGGTAACAACCTCTTAGCCTTGAGCTCCTGTGAAAATAAAAAAAGTTAAGCACATCCAGCATATAATGGCACAGGGTAAATATTCCCGTTCCAAAAGCAAGGAGTAAGAGGATAGAAGACAACTGGACCAAAGCGAGTTTAAAACCCAGTAGGGCAAGCGTTAAATCCTGTAGCTCCGAGTCCAACGCCTAGCGAAAACTGGCAAGCTGTAGCTCCACGGGGCCGGGTGCCCCCAGTGTTGCCTCCAGCTGCACCTCTATCTTTTCTTTGGGCTTGTGCCGCTCACAAACTGGCTTTCCTCAGAGGACAAGCCAAGCTCCTGGCTTCTCCAAATTTTCAGGTTTCCACAGCACCTTGGCTTCTCCCTTACGACTTCACACTGCCCTCCCATGGGCACCGTGCTGGGCCTCCAGGACCTTCCCCTGAAATCCAGGTGGAAGCGTCCGTGACCTGACCTCAGCTTTCGCACTCGGAGCCCGTAGAACCCAGACAATGAGGAGGCTGCAGTCTGCACTGACCAGAGCCGTGGTCTGGCACTCTTCTCAGGGCGAGGTCCTTTGCCTCTCTGCCCTTTAATTGGCATAGGGTGGGATCTTGCTGATGCCTGAGACACTGGCAGGGCATCTCTTTTATAGTCCTGCTTCCAAGTGCTTGGGCTATTTTTAGTGCTAATCTCTAGCATCCCTTTGCACCTTTGCCCCACTTTTGCAGGTTCAGTCTGGCAAAACTGAAATTTCTTCACATCTTTCTCAGCCATTTTTTTTCCTGCTTTTAAGCATAAAACTGGCTGAAAGCCGCTAGCAGTATCAAAGTGATAGCCTGGACAATGGGCTGCTTTTAGATTTCTTCCACCAGATGATGTGGTCCACCACCCTTAATCTCAATTTCATGCGAAGTCTCCAGACAAAATGCCCAAGTGAAACAGGAGCAAGCCAATCAGCTTTCCCAGGAAGAAGCCCCAACTATGTTTTTTTCTTCCAAGTATGGCAAGCATACCTAAAATAGTATTATCCATAACTGTTCCTATCTTTTTTAAAAGCACTAACAAGTACAATTAGATCTAGAGTATTATTTAGCATACCACAACTACTTAAAAATCAAAGTTGACATAAATAGAACTTTATAGAAGACTTATAAAGTTGCTTCTCTGTTGGGCATAGTGGCACTACCCTGTAACAAGCACTCTAGGAGGCAGAAGCAGGAGGATGCCAAGTTCAACCTGTTAGGGCACCTTAGTAACTTAGTGAGATCCTATCCCAAAATAAAACATTATAAAAGAAAAGGGTTGAGATGTAGTTCCGCATGAAGGCGTTGGGTTCAAACTCCAGTCCTATAATAAAGAAGTCATTTTGAGTGCCTTAGGAAAAGTTCTGCTGCAATTTTTTAAAATGATAATAGGAATTATGAGTAGAAATTCAATCCTTTTCAAGTAGAAAGGTTAATAAAATACTTTCATAGAAGGATGTAAATTTTATTCAATACATTGTAGACTAAGAGATGGCACAACACATTCCAACACTGTGAGAGAAGTTTATTTTGCTGTGGTGTTAAATAAACTTGCTGTCAACATCACGAAAGGTAAATATCATTTCCATAATTTAGAGTATTACCAAAACACAAGAGCCATAATAAAGGATACTCAACATCTTGATGATAACAGCTGCCACATTATTTAATAGACAGTTTCAATTGTAATGATCAGTAAAACGAAAAGTTCTGGCCTCTGACAAACTATACAGCTGGCTGTGTAACTGTTTAGAGCGCCTCGCTTCTAGCCGGAGCTGTCTAGTTCTCTCTTTGATAGCTTGTTGCTCTGCTATTTTTTCTATCCGTTTCCTTCTTAGCCATCTGCAGAAAGAAAGATCAAATCTGGTGAATACCATCGAGATGTACTCTGTGTGGTCTGGAGTTAAGAAGCTGACTTCTGTATTTACTGCCACAACACAAGCTATTAAAGCACCAAGTGAAAAATGTCAGGCTTATTCCCCTGTAATAAGAACACATCAAGAAAACATGATGACATTTTGGGTCAAATGAGTAAAACAGGGGCTGGGGGAATGGCTCAGTGGTTAAGCACTTGCCCAAAAAGCTGATTCCCCAGCACCATATAAGCTGGGCACAGTTGTGCACACCTGTTATCCCAGCACTTAAAGAGGCCGAGGCAGGAGAATCGCGGTGTATTCAAAGCCAGACTGGGCTACATAGTGATTTCAAGACCAACCTGGACTTCAAGCGAGACCATGTCTCAAGAAAAAAAATGTGTAAAATTAAGTTTGTCTTATGATACTGACAACTTAATTGGCACTTTAGTAATAAACACAATATTTTACATGTGCTAAAAGTCCTTTTTTAAGAAATAAGGTTTTCTAAGCAAGTATGTATTTGATATTTTCCTAATAACTTTTTTTTTTTTTTGCAATTAGCTACATTCTAAAACATTTAGCCAGGGTAAAAATACTGGCAAAATCACTAGATACAAAAACGGTACGTCCTTTTCTGTGGGGAAATCACAGAGCTGTTGCTTTTCAACGCAGAGTGTAGTTCTTAGATAGGAAAAAAGCCGAAGCATGAGAGCTCCAAAGACATGGCGAGTGCACATTCAATAAAGCTTGCTTAGTCGAAATAACATCAAAAATAACTATACACACATACTACTATAACTGGTATATAAATACGGAGTATGTATTTGTAAATATATCTGTATATGTTTTTAAAGAAATGTAAACAACTAAATAACTTAGAATAAAAGAGACAAGAAAAAATAAATTTTGTATGGTCCTGAATTGGATCCCAATTTAAGCAAATTATCTTGAAGGTATTTGAGTCAATTGAGAAAAATGGGCTAGATATTAGATTATGTCATTAGTAAAATAAGACTGCAGTAAATGCATCCAGTATGATCTTTAGAATTGTAAATGCATATGTAGAGAAATACCTAGAAGACATGCTTTCTGGTGTTGGCAGTCATGACTTTTGGGTGATGGAAGTAAACAGCTTCCACTTCCTTGATGTGCACTTACTGTGTCTTTTATAACAAAAGGTGAGAGACGAATGAAGGAAGAGAAGGAAGGAAGGAGGGAAGGAAGGAAGGAAAGGAAAGGAAGGAAAGAGAGAAGGGAAGGAAGTTCACACAAGCAGACTCGATCATCATTTTATCTGCGCCGCTTTCCCCAAGGCTTGCTAACAAAATTAGGGAGCCAGGCCTATGTTCTAGTAATTAATGAAGTAGCACAGCATTTGCTCATGCTAGTCTTTAGATGCAACGTGTGCACTGAACTTACTGTTTAAAAGCCTTTTCCCGGCCCTCTGCCCCTTTAAGGAAGAATAAGCACTCCTCTTGCTTCCTTAGTTCTTCTGTCTTTCTTTCTTTCATCTGCTCCTCATGCTTTTTCTTCAGCCATAATCGAAAAGCTGCTTGTGGGTCTCTGATTTGCTGCTGGTTAGAAAACACACTTTACTTAATTTCGATGAACCAAAACTACTTTCTGAGGCTCTGCTCATGGGATCCCACAGGAGTACATTTCCCACTCATGTGTGTTTCATAAGCATGCCAACCTTATTACCAGCGTTCCTAATGTCCACACCAAACGTGTCACTGTGCATGACCAACACTGACTGACCCTTCCATTAGAAAACTCAATTCAACTGACTGCTGTCAGCTTTCTTCTGAAAAGTCTTACCGAGAGGGCTATGGTAGCATGTTTGAGGCCCTGAGTTTGGTCCCCAGCACGTGCACGCACACACACAGAGTCCTATTTAATAAATGAAGATAATTTAAAAGCTGTGGGTTTCAAAGTTGAACCCTCTGCCAAGATAATTTTTCACCAAGGTACAAATCCATAAAATAAAGAACTGAACAAAGGTGGGGCTAGGAAGTAAAGTGGAGTCCAAGTCTTTGGAGCAGTTCCCAAAGGAGTACCACGGAACACATTACAAACACACAAGCCAACACTCGTATTATTTATCCTTTCTTTGAAATTCTAACTTTTTTCAAGATTAAAATTATCTATCAAAAGTAATTACCTGCTGAGCCCATCTCAGAAATTATAACTGCCATTCTAGATTTTCAGCCGTGAGAATGTTTCATGAAGGATCACAACCACGTTATCCTGACACAAGAACAAGCTATAGGATTAGCTACCTCAGTCCCTCAACACTCGTGATGGATACCACCCGTGGAGAACTTTCAAAGGCTGACAAAGCTCTCATTTAAGGACACAGAGGAAAAGAGAGATTTGAGACGATTTAGCCTGGGGAAAAGCATGACTTACCATTAGCTAGAACACAAGAGAAGAAAGAGGATGTACTCCTTAAATACGTGCCTCAAACACAAGGTCTGAAATGGAGAAAACCTTTCCTCTGTCTTGCATTTTCTCATATTACCCGCATCATGAAGTCTAACTTGTAATATTTATTTGACTGAGGGTTTTGTCATAAACAAATGAATTTTTAAAAAAGAAAACAGAATTCAAAAGAGATAAGCTGGACTTGATGGCACCAGCCTGTAATCCCAGCACTCTGGCAAGTGGAGGCAAGAAGATCACAAGTTCAAGCCCTGCCTGGGCAGCTTAGCAATTTAGTGGAATAGTGGACTAGGGCTATCGCTCAGTTCCAAGGCCCTGGGGTCAATATTCAGTACTGCCCCCACCTCAAAAAAAAGATTTGCAATTATAAGGGGAAAGTAGGCATAATTTTTATTAAAAAGACCTTACATGTTGTTCTAGAATGTTTTCAAATTATGATTTCATGAAAGGAATATCTGAGCAATTTTATGAATGCCAGAGCAGCTCACCTCTTCAGCAGCCATTTCGTCTCTTGCCACCACAGGGAGATCTGTGGCTGCTCTCTCCTGTGGAAAATTTCTCAGCTGCTTTGCTTTAGTTTTTAATTTCCGAGGTTGCCATAGATTTACAAAATTCCTTTTATAGTATTAAATACTTTCATTTATCAGTCAACTAGGTTAATTACATTTGTTTAGTAAAGCCAATCTTATTCATGCTTTTCTGGAATCTTCAATTTTTAATAAATGTGAGTTAGATATTTTATTAAAAAAAGGAGGGGGTGGGGCTTCTAGAACTGCTCCAGGAAGTGGCAAGACTGATAGGACAGGGTGTTCAAAGCAAGAGGGAGCATTTGAGAAAAATTAATAGCAATATGTGTTTTATTGAAACAATTTTTTAAATTAAACACTCACTGCAGTGTTTGATCACACTTCGTACCTCAGTATAAAGTTCTCTGGGTCCAATCCTCAGTATCACAAAGAAAGGGAAGGAATTTCTCCTAAAAGAGATAATCTAAAATCTTTTATCCAATGTGAAATAGGTCTTACACAATCTGCATATGCTGAAAATATTTTTTGGAAACTTTAATTCATGTCATACACAATGCCCAGAGAAACAGTCAACAAAATGCATTTGTTATCACAGTGTTTATCACAAAAAATTAATCAAAGTTTCAATAGAGATGAAGTTTGTAAAATTACTTCATCATACTTTCATGCAATGTTTCATTAAAAGTTTGAGATACTTGAAATGTACCCAAAATAAGACAGATTATAAAGGAAAATACATAACCATGTGATTTTCTTACATAACATTTTGAAATTATGTTCATTGCAGCTTATGTTTTCAGACTAAAATTCAAGGTTACTATTTATTATTCACTTATTCATTGCTGGGATAGAATACCTGACACTCACAGTTTAAGAGAGGAAAGATTTATTTACCTCACAGTTTCAGAAGATCTCACACACAGGCAGCCAGCAAAGGGGGCAGCACATGGCCGAGGCTGGCACTTTGCTCATAGCATTGAAGCCAAGCCAGGCAGCAGCAAGTCCATGTCTGAAGACTCAGACAAGACCAGACTCTTCCCAGGAAGAAGAGTAACAACGTTTCTTGGTTCCTCCTTTATTTATTCCAAGCTGCCAGTTGAACCTCCAACACCCAAGGTGGGAGCCCCTCTCTCACTTCCTGCCCCACAGCTCAGTAACACAAACCTGAAAGCTTTGCGACGGGCAAGCCCAGTCTCAGCAAGTCCACGGGGTCCCTTCAGCCCAAGCCCCTTCCCGCCAGGCCACACCTCCCAACAGCACATGGTTCCACAGTTATCCCAGTACGTCCAAATACATGAAGCTTTTGAGGGGCACCCCAGATCCAAACCACGGCATTTACAAAGAGTAAAAATAAAACAGCAAAATGTACACTCACTGTTATAGATACCTTATTAAAAATTACACTAGGAGGAGTGCTATATGATACTTAGAAACCCACCTGCCATCCTCCCAGAGCCTAACTTCAGTTGGGTCACAGTTGTGCTTTCCTTGATTGCCGGCTGAAACACAAGCACTTACCTTCTATAAGCTTAATCACAACGAATGTGCTGTTTCTCCTCTGAATCTTGAATTTCCTCTCGCTCATAAATCTTGTACATCTGTTACCTATAATTCTTATTCAATAGTATGCAAACTCCCAAACACACTGCATGTTCTTCACCCATAAACGGTCCTGTGCTTAAACTTCCTGTATTATATAAACCCTGATTCGTGCCCAAAGAACAGCTTCTTTTCTCAATCAGAAACTACATTTTCTGCCACACTTCAGGTACTTCAGAGGTCAAGCAAATACATTAATAACCCCTTTATTCGCTCAAAGCTCTTGCAAATTGTATTCCTCTGCTCTACTAGATAAGCCAGTGCTCTTTCAATATCTATACCATTTGGCTCTATTAAAGTTGGTGATCTAGCAGCCTGTGGTCACTCTTATCCATCCTGTTCCTAAGTATTATTTACAACTACATGGAGGAGCCATTCAACACCCAGCCTCACAGATCTTTGGTTTTCTCGTCTTCCATGACCTTCCCCCGTCCTTGCCACCCCGTCCTATACTCACATCTTAATCCCCACTACTACTCCATCTCTGAAATGGCTAATCTTACGTATGTCTCCAGTCTCAACATCTCCTGATGACAAATTTCTCCAGTTTCTCCAAAGGTCCAACATCTTCACCTAGATGTTTTAATCAACAACTTTTTTTTTCAAGGTGGTACTGAACTCATCATAACTGACATTCACAGTTTAAGAAAAAAAGGCCCTGGGTTCAATTCCAGTTAATGTCCAAGCTAGCTTTGGAATCATGGTAATCCTCCTGTCTCAGACTGAGTGCTGGCGTTACAAGCTTGCGCCACCACACCCAGCTTATATGGTGCTGGGGGATTTTTTAACTCCGGGGCTTGTCCTTGCCAGGCAAGCGCTTTAACTGCTCTGCCATTCCTCCAGTCCCTTTAATCAACAACAAAAACAAAATTGGTAGGTTCCCTACATCATTTTGGGGGGGGGGGGGCACTGGGTCTCGCTCTGTAGTCCAGACTAATCTTGAGCTCAACATGTAGCACAGGTTGGTCTAGAACTCATGGAAATCCTCCTGCCTCATCCTCCTGAGTGCTGGGATTACAGGAGGGCACCACCATACCTGGCTTTTGTGGTACTGGGGAATTGAACTCAGGGCCTTGTGTTTTTTTTTGGCAAATGCTTTAACCACCGAGCTACATTCTCAGCTCAGTATCCCCTTTCCTGGCACCATTATCTACCAAATTCCTCAGAAGAAAAACTGGTATTAGCCAGGTATGGTGACAGATTCCCATAGTCCTAGAACTGTGAGAGGGAAAGACTGCAAGCTGGAGCCCAGCCTGGGCAACACAGCAGTAACACAGCGAGGCCCTGTGGAACAGCAAGCCAATGTTTAAAAGACTGGGAGTGAGACTCAGTGCAAAGGTCTTGGGTTCAATTCCAATTCATGCAAAACAAAAAAGAAAACCCTGGTGTGTTCTTTACACATCTTCCTCCTCATGCTCATTATTTAAACAATTACCAAGTTCCTTCAACTACTACCTCAAGCTAATCTCAAAGGTCCTTTTCTCTCTACTGCTCTACTCTGGTCCAGTTCACCACCATTTCCACCCAGATAACCCCATCTGCTCTCTAAACTGCTCTCCCTCATCTACTCTGGCCTCCAATTTACCACACCACGGCAGTCAACGTGTTACTCCTGTGTTTAGTCTTATGGCTTCCCATCACAAGACACAAAAATCAATATTCTATTCTCCAAGGTGACACCCCATCTGACCCCTGCTCACTTTCTCGGTCTTCCCATACTACTGTAGTTTACATCTGGAATGTTCCCCAAAAGTCTCATGTATTTGGATGTTATGTATTATCTATGGCATCATGTGCTGTTTGGAGATGGGAGCCTGGTCTGGAGGTGTGGATTATGGGCATGTGGCAGATTACAGATTACAGGTATGTATGATTACAGGTAGGTAGATTATAGATTACAGCTGTGTGGTGGATTATAAATTATAGGTATGTGATGGATTAGGGGCTTAAACCTGGAAGAGGTGAAACACTTAGGCTGGACCTGCAAAGAGTGGATCACTGGGACAGGACCTGGAAGGACATGTGCAGCTTCCTGTCTTCCTCTGGGGCTGGGCTTCCTGTTTGCAGTGCTATGAGAGCCACCTCCATCTCCCCTCCACCAAGTGCTTCCACCATGGCCAGCCACCCATGAATGGACTGTGACCTTCTGAGCCTATGAGCTAAAATAAACTTTTCCTTCCCTAATTTGTGCATGTGGAATATTGAGTTACAGCCACAAGAACATAAGACACTACACACTGGCATTCTCATACTGAAAAAATTTTTCCCATTTCTAATCTAATTTTGCCTGTTTTTACAGAAAAACCTTCCTTGAACTTAGCAATATACATTTATTTCTCTCACTGTGACTTTTCATATCACTATTTCTAATTAACATTGCATTTAAAAATTTAAAAAATTAAATCCCTAATACATGATCTTAGTAAGATGAAGACCACACTTACTTTGACTAGGACCCTACTTCTTGGCTAGCGTGTCAGCATTCTGTCCTAGTCCAAAGACTTCAGTAAAAATGATACTAAGGGTAGTAGACTACTTAATCTCATGGAACAAATTTCAAAATAACTCAAACGTTTACGCTGTCACATGGGTATTGTTTGCAGCTTGTAGCAGCCTGAAAAAGAAGCAGGAAAAATGGCAGAAGAACACACGGCTGTTACAAAGATTAGTATCAAAAAGAGGCTAAGTACTTGGAATCAGGACTATGCTTTGAAGGTTTGTCAGCAATCAACAAGATCCCACCCTTTACCAATTAAAGGGTAGCTGGGCAAAGGATCTTGCTGTGAGAATAGTTCCCCAGGATATCCTGTAGGGCCAGAGACAGAAGCGTTTGCTGGAATTCAGCTATCTAAGAACTCGAGAGGGCTCGGCAGGGATTGTCCAAGGGATCCACAGTGCTGCTCCAGCCAGTAGCAGACCTTGGTGGCATCTACACTGCGCTGGCTTCACAGGCATGTAGAATGCAGAAGTTGTATCACAGAGGCTTCCACCCAAGTTCCTCCTGGGCACTGTGCCCTTGGGAGGACAACGCATAATGTTATGAGAGAGGAACTTCAGGTGCAGTGGAGGCCCCAGAAACATGGATCATCTGCCGAAGAAGGCTACAGACAGTGAACAGAGCAAGGGCTATGGAGTAGCTACAAATGTCCCAACAGCCAGAGGCTGCAGGGGTAGAGCCACCCAAGCCCTTCGGAGTTCGTATCTCATCACAGCTTGCATGAGCTGCTGGATTCAGAGCCACAGAATTCAATGGAACTGCAGGATTTGGTTACTGTTCTTCTGGGTTTCATTCCTGCTTTGGTTCAACTGCTTTCTATCTTCCTTTCCTCCCCCTTGCAATGGGAATGTGTACCTTGTGCTGCTGTATGTTGGAAGTGTTTAACTTTTCTTTGATTTTCATAGTAGTTCACAGCTGAGAATTTGCCTTCTATCTCAGAGACTTTGGATTTAGACTTTTTAACAATGCTGAAACTGATAAGATTTTGGCAACTTTAGCGAACTAAATGTATTTTTTTTTCCACAAGGAGGTGGACATGAGTCTTTTGGGGGCTAGAGGCAGAATGCTGTGGTTTGGAGTTGGAGTGTTGCTCCAAAGCCTCATGTATTTGGATGTGGGTCATATGTGGATACCATGTTGGGAGGTGGGGCCCTGCTGGAAGGACCAGATGTTTGGGTTTGACCTGGAGGGATGTGTGCTGCTTCCACTCTTCTGTCATTTGGCTGTCTGCCATACTGTAAACAGCTGCACTTCTGCCATGTGTTTCCACCATTGCTTTCTATGAACAGACTGTGACCTGAAACTGTAAGCTAAAATAAGTCTTTCCTCCCTTAAGTTGTAGATGTCAAGAATTCTGCCCTAGCACTGAGAAAGTAATTCAGACATACTGTAATAAATTTTTTATTTAAACACTGTATTAATTTTGATCACACATTGTAACTATTATTTTCCATCATTATCATTGCAAATTTTTCAGCATTTCCTCTTCTGATTTAGGGTATTTATATTTTGCCTACAAAGGTACTGCCCATTCCAAGATTTTAAAAGCTAAAATCTTCTACAAATTATGCAATAAACAATGTATAAAAATTAACACTGTCAGACTAGAAAAACATATCTATAATAGATGTAACGGACAAGTATCAAAATCCTTAATATACAGTTAAATAAGAAAAAATAAAACTGAAAAAAGGGAAAAGAAATTCACAGAATTATCATCCTCAAATATAATAGAAAAAAAGGACAACGGATTTTCTTACACATTCACAACACAGACTACTTCACCAACGATCTACAAAACGTACGTTTTCCTCACTCTAGACAGTTCTGCAACACCAGCTGGGTAGGAAAGCCCTAGACTGTGTCCTGTGCTTGCAACTGACCAGCTGTATATGTGGGAATCTGTGACTGTCTCCTTCGGTTCAATTAATTTGCTAAATGACTCACAGAACTCAGGAAAATACACTTGCCATATTATTGTATCAATAGAGAATGAAAGATTAACAACCAGATGTAGAAATCCAGAGAGAAAGGGGCATGGGAAGGGGCTCAGGAGTCTCTAGGTTACACCACCCTCCCAGCACCCCATTCATGTGATCAGCAGCCTGGAAGGTCTCCTAACACCACAGGTCAGGGATTTTTACTGAAGGCTTCACCATGCAATCATGGTTGGTTGTTATTCAGACTCCAGCCTCTCCCTACCTCTTAGATGATATGAGCCAGAGCGGAAAGTTTTAAGCTTCTAATTGTGGCTTAATCTTTCTGGTGACCTGCTCTATACCCAGGAATCTCTTGTATTTTCTATTTCAAAAAATTTTAAATTAAATACATTGGTGTCTTTAATTTGCTAGCTTTCATATAAGACTTCTAGATGTCTACTTTAAAGTGAGACAAATCAGTATCGGGTGTGTTTGTCTGTGGGTGTACGTGTCTGTCTTTTTCTTATTGAATATCAAAATTATGTTACCTGACAAAGAGAATTGATGGCTATTTTCTGTGCTAAGAAAATTTTACTAAAATAGAAATCATGTGGTTTTTACAGGGCTTCTTAAAGGTAATTATACAAGTCATCTCCTTTTACATCTTTTGCAGGGGTAATTCTCAGACTATTTTTCTACTTCTTCCATAACTTCATAGTCTGATAAATTCAGACCTCATTTGGCAAAGAAGATCAGTTAGATTAACTGTTTTTTCATGAAGAAGTTTACTTACTCGATTGTTCATGTTTTCAATTTGCTTAGCTCGCTGAATTCTCCTCTTTTCTAGAACCTGTTCTCTTTTTTTTTGCAACCATGCTTTAAATACGATGTCATTCTCTTTTTTCTTTTCTTTCTCCTCTTCTATTTTCCGTTGTTCTTCCTGGTGGAAAGAATATGAAAAGCCTAGTGAAAAATTAATAAAATTTATATACAATACTTCATAATAGAGATTTATTTTCAGATTTAAAATTAAGATTTCTGGTCACTGAAATTTTTCAACCAAAGATTGTTTCTCCTTAAAAAATAGAGCTTCTAGCTTGCTTGGGGGAAGAAATTAAGAGTTTTTTTTTTTCTTATATAAATTAAACAGTTGAGACAAAGTCTAAAGTTACATAGATGTATAATACATGCATGCTGCTGAAAACTACTTTTAACTCTTCTACTTCGTAGTTTACTTTGATGTTAAGCTCATCAAGTCGTAGCTATGCAAAAGAAAAAGAACACTCTAGAAGAACTGTAGATGCGCCAAACACATTTTTATTACTAAGGTTGTTAATTATGACAAATGGGTTGCAGTGATGAAAGAAAATGCTGTAGTCACATAGAGAGGTATACAGAGTAGTACACGATGTGCCATCTAGGTCTTGCTGTAAAAATACTCTAGCCAAAAAATAGACCAGATATAGCAAATGTATCAAAATCTCAGTAACTTTTAAATCTTGATGATGGAGACAGAGAGTTAACTGTACCTTTACTGGTGCTTGAAATTTTTTATTAAAATGTTTTCACATAGTTTATGTTCATTAAATAACATTACTGCTATCATGAAGATACTCAGACATTTGGCCAGCTATTAAGAACAAAACAATCTTTTATCTGAATTATTCAGCAACGTAAGTAAGAGTTACTTAAGCATGAAGGGAAGTATTTAAATCAGTTATGGAGAGCTACACAATAGTAGTATCAATAGTGGTAACAACATAGAACAGTGGAAATAACTTCAAGCTAGAAACTAGATCTTTCTGCTACTAGATTATGTGAACCGGGGCCAGGCACTTAACTTCTACCTCAGTATAAAATAAGTCACACTAACAAGCTTTTAAGTTTCCTCCAATTCTAAAATTTTAGCATTTAAAAGAACAGTATTACATAAGTTTATGCTTAAACTTTTTTCAGATAATGGAATTCAAAGTGCTTTTGTTGCATTTTGTCTATAAAATATAGCAAGCTATTCTAATTTCTTTTGACAGGACAAAAGGATAAGAAAGTGTAGGACAAATTCTCCTTGTATAAAATATCTTTAGAAATACCTATATGCTATTTTTTGAGCCCTAAGACAGCCTACATTTTACAAAATGTGAGCATATTAAATATGAACATTTATATTCATTTACATACTTCCTTCCGACAAAAAAGAAGTGTGTATGCCTTGCATGAGCTCTTCTTCCAAAGGGAATATTCGGGTATACTACATAAAAGATACCAGTCAGACCAGAGCCAACACAGAAACGATGCTCTCAGGTTAGAAAGACAAGGCAAGGCAGCCTAATCCAGAAGGTATTGGGCGTAAGAAAGGAAAAGCTTTCTCCTGAAATAAACTACAAAAATTGTTTCAAAGTCTTAGCATAGCACTTAAATATCACCTTTTGAGCAAAAGAAACATGGTCACAGCACCCTGCCAAAACAAAGGCATATCCCAGAACACAGAGCAGTGACTTCTGAAAAGAGTACCACGATGAATTACCAAGATAGGCCCACTGTGTATACAGTAAAAATCATCATCACCTCATTATTGAAATTTACAAGGTGTGATCAAAAATAAGGCCCTCAATTTTTTAAATTTTTAAAAATTTATTCAGTGAAAGACAAATAACCACTAATCCCCCACCATACCCCCCTTCAAACACACTTATCCCATCATTCGTGCCACTCTTCCGAAGCAGCCGGAAATCTTGCTTGTGTGTGGCTGTGGCTGCCTTGATAGCTAGAACTGATTCAGAACGTCCACCTTCACACTTAGCTTGACTTTGGCAAAGATCTAGACATCTCATGGTGCAAACAAAGTAGAGGAGGATCAGACAAGCCTGCCCGTCCCCTGGAGAAGAGCAGCAGCATTCACCATGGTCTTAACCACACCTGACAAAGACACTCACGAAAAGAGGACTGACAACTGTCCCCCGAGGGAGAGGGAGTATTCTGAGGGGAATCAGTGCCAATGTATCTTTCACTGTAATATGTGTTTTCAAATTTAACCCTCTTCACAATTTTTCCCTTGTTTTCTTTGTTCCTAAAACAGGGTCTCACTCTGTAGTCCAGGCTGGTCCTGAACTCACTATGTAGCCCAAACTAGCCCCAAACCCATGGTAATCCTCCTGCCTCAGCCTCTCCAAAGCTGGGACAACAGGCATGGACCACCACACCCAGCCCAAGTGACAGTAGGGAATTGAATCCAGAGCCCTGTGCTCATCAGACAAGTGCTCCAACCACTGTACTATCACACTTCTGATCACACTTTGCATATAAAATCTCTATGAATTATAGAAAAATACATTTGTATATAGTAAACATATTGTTCAGTTACTGTAAGAATTTTTCATAAATACTTTTAAGTATTGTTTTATACCTGAACCAAGTAAACTAGGTTTGACTGTCAAAATTCCGATTTTAGTGGCAAATAGCAAAGCTCTGTAAACACCTTTCACATTCCTGCTTGACTTCTGCATTCCTTACAACTTCATTTTTAACTATTTTCTGCCAATATGAATTCCTGATTTAAATGCCAGAAATTTTCATAATTTCATGAAATGGAAAATACCATTTCTCAATGGACACCAAAGAACTGAGATTTTAATTCCAGCTTTGCTACTAAAAAGCTGAGTGACTCTTAGACTACAGTGTTCTTAGCTAAAAACTGTATTTAAGACCTCTTCTAACCAAATAATTCTATTATTATTCTGTTGAGATTTGGTATTTATGAGTGGACAGTTTGCATGGCTTAGCTTAATGCCATTAAATATCTAATAAAACAGAGAATTGGGGTGCTGATACAATCTAATAATTTAAAGAAAACTCACCAGTTTCAATACCTGGAATTTTTAAGTATAAAAAAACTTTTTTAAAAAGTTTCACTTAAAAGCAAAACTAGAAAAGAACAATTTGAGATTTCAAATGGCATTTTGGAGCTATTTCATCAAGAATTATAGGGACCTTTTTCTTCCTGCAGCGCCTGGAACCAAACTCAGGGCTTTGTGCATACCAGAAAAGCACTCTACCACTGAGCTACATCCTTAGCCCAGGCCCTGTTCTTAATCTACAAATAAAATCCTTGAAATAAGGAATCCTAAGTATGAAAGATATATGAAACACACACACATGTGAGAGAATTATGATCAAGTATACCTACTGCCTGCTAAATCCTAAACTAAAACTTTGGGTCTTCATTTTTTCCATCTGACATTTGATTTTTCACTTAACTCAGACCAGGACTGTTTTTAGCAATCACTTGACTCTTCATTCTCACCTTTAAACATGAAAGGGTCAAATTAAGTCATCCCTGAGATCTCTAGCTATAATGCAGATCATTCTATTCTACTTGGTGATGCTTTCAAGGAAAAATCAACATAATCACAATGTTCATCCCATAAATAACATATTCTTAACTATTTAATCTAACAAAAAATAAAGCAAACAAAAATCTCCAAAACTTTGAACACTATTTCCACTCTACTGCATTTATAAAACATGAAAACATACTCTACTTATGTGTCTGTGTGTGTTTCTGAGGACTGAATCCAGGACCTTTGTATTGAGTTACATCCCTAGCCCCTTTTCAATTTTGTTTATTTATTATTATTTTGAGGCAGGGTCTTGGTTAAGTTGCTGTGGCTGGGCTTGAACTTGTACTTCTCCTGCATCAGCCTTTCAGAGTGGTGGGATTACAGAAAAACTGCCATCGCGTCTAGATCACATTCTTTTTTTCAGTCTTAAGACAATGAACTAAGGTCCTACGCACTGCGTTACACTCCCAGACCTTGTTACTTCTTAGTTTGGACAAGGTCTCGCTAAGTCACTAAGTTGCTCAGGCTGGGCTTGAGCACGCCGTTCTCCTGCCTTGGAGCGCTAGGACTACAGGCCTGTACCACTAGGCTGTACCACTTGTGTTCTTACCTCTCTCTTTAGTTTTTCTCTTTTCTGTTCTTGCTGTTTTCGGAGCTCTTTCTGTCGAGGGGAAAGGCAGTATGTTGAGGTCACTGAAGATATATTCGTTGCCTGTGTCCAGGAATGAGATTTTCCATTGCCTTTATTGTGATCTGAATTGGCAGCAGAGCTTGGTCTAATCTTGGGGTTAAGTGGTGGCTGAGGGACATAAGCCAGTGGCTCTAGTGTTGATGACTGAGTAGCATGAATCTTTGCTGCAAGCTCTTCTTTGCTGACACCACTGACACCTGAGCTGGGAGATGTGAGTGGTAAGGGCTGAGGTTCATTTTCTGTACTATTAGTATTACTAATAGAGGGCAAACCCCCCTGACTCTCAATGTCTTGTAAATTCAGAAGCTCAAACTTTCCATCCCTCTCTACCAAAATCTTCTTATCCTTGTTTTCTTCAAAGTTTCCATCAGAAAGTGACAGGAGTATATTTTCTTGTGTCAGTTCACTGGAAATACATAACTGTGACAGTTTTCCAGACATACTTTCATTTTCAAAATAACTTTTGTAGGTATCATTGTCTTCTAGTGGAGGAACTTCCAGATCAACTAATGTGTCTTTGAACTTAAGTTTTCGCTCCCTTCTATCATTCACAGGCTCTTGGTTCTGTAGAAGCTTGTTAGCCTGTATAATTTTATCCATGATATATCTCCTTACTTCCTCATCCTCCTCCTCCTCCTCCAGGTCTTTTTGGCTTTCATGTTTGGATTCTTGGGAAGAGTTTTCACTGTCTGAATCTGATATGGGATCCACAGCCTGAATACTTGGGACAGAAATGAAGTCATTTCTTCTTGGTGAAACCTCATCCTTTGAAGATTTGTCAGAATCAGAAAGCTGTTGGGGGTGTTCTAATTCTGCTTCATTCTCTTTTAATTCCTGGTTAACACTTTCATTCTTCTCATAAGCCATCTAAAAAAAAAAGATGAACTTATTTCATCAATATTGAGACTTTTTATTATGCGAACAATCCAAAATGGATATTTTTCCTCTTCATGAAGTTTTACTTTACAAATGGGAATATTTAATTGCTTCCTATTCATATCATGTTTGTAATATTCTGATTCACATTTATGAGCACTCCAAAGGAAGTATAACAACATAGGAAAATCTAACCCTAACTTTTATATTACTGTTACTGATTCTTAAAACCTTTTTGCGCTAATGTATCAAGAAATAACTACAAATAGCACCATATTATTTTAACATTTCTCCCTCATTACATTTTTCTCCTTTTACTAGGCAGAAGAACTAAATGTTTTAAAGTATTTTTAAAACACCTGTACTCTTCAAAAAAACTTTCTCCCCAGACCATTCACAAAGTCGAATCTTTTAGTTAAGTCCTAATTATCTGAGGTTCTTTTACCCCTTTCAGACTGCTACTTCTGTGAACATCTGCAAGACCTATATCCAAAGTCCAGGTCAATGTTTGCCTCTAGATCCGATTTCCTTCCTTGGTTTTTCTCAGTGGTTTCAATAATCCACATTAACCACCTTCAGATAACCTGGCTTCACACTTCTCAAAAAGTTTAATCCCAGAAGCCATATACACCACAAAATCCTGATCTCTGCTTGCATTTCTAACTAAAGGCAGAATTCTATCCTATCATCTCTCCCATATATATATATATATATATATATATATATATATACATTTTCATCTTTTTTGCTCTTTCAATTTTCTGTCTCCTAATGCAGTTCTATGGGAACTACACTATATACTACACATTTCAGCCTCTTAAAATTTTTTTTCTTATTTGCTTAAAGGTCATCTTTTCTGAGAGCTTTCACTTTCTAGCTTGCAAAACACACTATACATCCACTAAACAAATATATCTGGCCTATTAAAACGACTGTCAAGTAACTAAACTTTGAGATTCTGCATAGCAATTCAACACTTGATTCTCTGGTTCATTCCTACAGTATTTAGCTATGAATTCTCCTTTGCCTTTCAGTTTTTACCTTATTGAAACCCACTTTTTAAAAAAAACAAATAAATCTTCTGGCCCTCTTTCCTGCTTCTAGGTCTGTAAATCTTTTTCCCCACACCACCTAAGTGGCCTTTAGTACATACTAGGAGAGCAGAGTGAATAAAAAAGTGAAATTATGAGCTATCACTGCCACCTCTCTAATTCCATTACCCTGTGCCTCGGATCTGACTTCACTCCAGTCATGGAATCTTGGTTCAGCCTTTCACCCTGGGCATCTCCACCTCTACTTATTCTGTTGAGATCAGAAAACTTCCTTTAAAAAAGCCATCTTAGAAAAATCTTTACTTTTGATTCTGTTAAATACTACTTGCACCATTTCTTTGTCCTCTCCATTGCATACCAAAGCAAGATGGAGCTAAGAGAAGTTCGCAGGGCCTGCTATATGCTGCCTTTGTTTTTTCAGGTTCTTTTACATCGGTCCTATGCTCTGACTACGCCGATCACTAACTTTTCAAAGTGGCCTATTTCATGTGCTGCTCCTAGTCATTTTCCTCATTATTTCCCCACTTACTGACACAAATACACAAACATTTATTACATAAATACATGTACACACATTGTTCGGATGTGAAGGGAGAGAGAGAACCTACTGTAGTCCAGGAACTCATTCATTTTCCTGGATTTCCCTTCTACATCCCTGATAAACTATATAATCATGTTTAATAGGTCACTTTTTCATCTATGTATATCTTATGGCTTAGTTTTTCACCTTTTACTTTTTTCTGTGTATCTATTCCCTTTGAAGAGCTAATTCAATATTAAGTTTTCAATTATCTGCTAAAAGATTACATTTTTCAAAGACTTTATTTTTCACCTATACTAAAAGCATAACCCTATGATTTTACTCAAGTTCACGAAAAGTGGGAACTCCCTGTTTTTACTTTTGATCAAAAAATCATGACTATTAATTTATATTATTTAGATTATAATTTCATAATTATTTTAACTTTAAGTGTTAATTTAATCCTTATTCTCTCACTAACCCCATGCCTTAAAATGTAACATTTAAACTCTCTCTCTCTCTCTCATTTTTTTTAGATATAGTGTCTTTCTGTAGTCCATGCTGGTCCTAAATGTACTATATGGTGGCTCAGAACTCACAGCAATTGTCCTGCCTCGGCCTCCTAGTGCTGAGATTACAGAAGCATACTGAGGGATGGTACCTGAGGCTTTGTGCTTCCTAGGCTAGTGTTCTAGTCCACATCTCCACAACATTTAAAATCACTATGCCTCAATTTTATCACCTCATATTTGTACACCATAAAAGCTTCATGAGGTTGACATGAAGTAACACATGTGAAAACATAAAATACGCCAAAGCACATTGGTAATGTAATTATTGTAAACATCACCAGAAACTTACACATACCTCTATTATGCCTGCATCACTTTCTTTTTCGTTAATTAGCCACTCAAGGTCTTTTTCAAAGTCATCTTCATATTCTCCACTTTCTTTTGAATCAGTATCTTTATTTTCATTCATTTTCCATGCATTAAAGAATAATGCTCTAAAATTTTAAAAGATAAAGCATATGTTAAATCCACTTTAAAGGTGAAATGGGGTGTGGAGATGGGGTGTCAAAGGTAAGCTAATGAGCACTAGAAACACACCACGTAACACTCCAAATAACCTCATGTTTGTATATACCCTAAAATAGGGACTTGCAATGGCAAGGCGTTTCCTTTCACAGGTGGACATTTCCAACAACC
This sequence comes from Ctenodactylus gundi, assembly GCA_004027205.1. Classification (NCBI taxonomy): domain Eukaryota; kingdom Metazoa; phylum Chordata; class Mammalia; order Rodentia; family Ctenodactylidae; genus Ctenodactylus; species Ctenodactylus gundi. Next base: position 19,952 of record PVKB01001704.1, on the reverse strand, counting down.
CTTCCACCTCATCTATTCCCCAAGCCTTCATCTACCAGAAGATTCTAAAAGGCAGACGGAAGACTGCCTGAGATTTAGAAAAGGATCTCCCAATATCCCTTGCCAATTACTAAGTCTGCCAATTAGCTCTGTCCAGGTCAGAGTGAATGACTGGCATTTACCTACTTGCATTTAATTATGTTCAAATAGGAATGAGTATGCTAATTCCTGTCTTCAGTTCTTCTGCCCTTTTAGTCATTTGTGTAGGATGATTATAATGTGCATCTCTTAACATGAAGTAATGACTGGTTCTTAATTATAATGAATGCTAATGAACCCCAGATACACTTTTCCATTTTAAAAAAAACCTCCAATACCTAATATTATCAAGAAAACAGTGACAAATAGGATTGCCAGATGAAAGGTTAAAAAATGTTGGTTAAAACAGTACATAAATTCAGTCTTCTTACAAGAGCTAAAGTCATCTTCCAACCTTTGTAATTCTTAAGTGTACATAACTGTTCCAGCAAATGAAGCATAAAAACTTTTTCACATGATACATCTGTACATATGTGTTCGTGGATACAAGTAATTGGCCTATGCTCTTGTAGTCTGCCAGAGAAGAAAAAACTAAATAAAAAACAGATTAAAATGTAAATAACTTAAATAAAAGTACATATAAAGATTACAAGATGAAGAATAAAGGTAATTAACCCAATCAAAATTATGAATTATTCAACTGGGTAATTGTTTCCAAAGTATTAGCTGGACTATAATTCATTCTAAATATTATTTATGTATTTATTTGAGACAGAATCTTGCTGTGTGCCCAGGCTGGTCCTGAACTCATCATGTAGCCCTAAGGACAATCCTCCTGCTTCAGCCTCCCAAGTACTGGGATTACAATGCCCAGCTTACTTGGTACTAGGGAATCGAACTCAGGGGCATCCATTTGTTAGGCAAGCCCTGTAACAACTGTGCCATTCCTCTAGCCTCTACTTTCTTTTAAAATGACAAAATAAAACCTCTTAAAAGTACTCCAAAGTAAGGCTTCAATAAGTGTTATCAGAGGGCTGAGGGCTTAGTTCAGTGGTTAAAGCAGTTACCTCAAAAAAATAGGCCCTTGGACTTCAGAGTGAGACTGTCTCAAAAAAGATGCTATCAGAGATAAACGCAGTGATTCTTTTTTCATTCTTAGGGATTAAACCCACAGCTCTGTGCACACTAGACAAGCATTCTACTACTGAGATATACCCCAGACTTTTTTTTTTTTGATAGTGTTGAGCTAAATTGCCCTCACTGGGCTTAAAGTTTTGATCGCTGCCTTAGCCTGCCAGGCAGCTGGCATTACAACTGTTTCCCAGCCATACCTAGCAAGGGCCAAAATGCATTGAGTTCACCTGATGAAACCAAATCAATACTTCAGAGTGTTTTCAATTGTCAGTACCAACCTGCAAGGAAGGTTAAATCCCTTAAGCTCTATACCTTAAAAATAAAGGGACTCTGAATTATGTAGAATAAAATAATATCCATCATCATAACCCAAAATATTAGGTGTTATTAAATAGGTTGTTGTAATTTGAAAGAAAAAAGCCACGGTTGAAAGGTAAATGAAGCTGAAGCATCCGATAAAAAGTTACTCCAGCTCTGTTAATCACCTGTCCCCCTAGAAAACCTCGTGACCGGTTCTCAAAAGTAAACAAAACCGTAACTCCTGAGCTCCAGTAACTAATTCCCTTAATGCCTTTTCAGGTGCGTCACAGGACAGGCAATCCCTTCAGTTCTGTTAATCTCCACCCCCAGGTTCCCGTCCATGCGGTACACTGCCAGCGTGCTAGGACAAAATACCTCTTAAAATAAACTGCCTGTTTCCACCGTGGATTTCCCACATTTAGTTTCAAATATCATCCTCAGAAAAAAACCCATGAAGTGGCTTACAGCGGACCTACCCTTTTCACCGGAAGCTGTAGTAAGAGACTGAGAGCAATTCCTTCCTCGTCAGTGTCCTACAAATCCTGCGTGGGCGGGCGACCGCGGGTCTACAATGTGAGTCACGGCCAAGTCCACACGCACGCATAGTAGCCTGGATAACTTTCAACAAAATTCAGAACATTCAAAAATATTTTAATGCGCTGACCCTCACCGGCTTACCTCGCAGGCTTTTTAAATGTATGTTTAAAAACGAAGAACTCAAAGACTATCAAAAACGGTTAAGATCAAGTTAAGTGCTTGTGCAAACGCAAGTATTTAAGCAAATTATCCACACCCACTGCTTCCTTCCTCCCGCCACATCCTGCCAGTAGTGTGATCCCACGAGAAAAAAAAATTTTAAAAATCTGTCACAAAGTACGCGGACAAACCATTTTACACGCACCCGGCGGTAATTTTAACCAGCATCAACATCTGAAGCTAGCGCAAAGTGAACGAATATCAGTACCGCCCTCGAAAGCCATCCCTGGAGGAGCGACTTCTCCCAGTCGGCCCGGGATCATGACCCGGGCACATCCGAGAACTTTAAGGGGCACAGAGGACGGCCGAGCCCAGGGCGCCTCGGCCGCCCCGCGCGGGCTCCCTCCCCGTCGCGCGGCACCCGCAGAGCCGGGCCGCCCCTCGCGAGGTCCCCCGCCCGGCCCGGCGCCGGCCCTGCCGCCCCGCCCTGCGCCGCCTCCTGCCTGCGGACGACGCGGCCGCCGGAGCCCTCCGCTCCGCCTCCCTCTCAGCTCTGACGGCGAGGCCAAGGCCACCCCGGCTCAGGCTCTCCCGCCGCCGGGAGCGGGCTGCCATGGCAACAACGCGACTCCGCGTCCTCCATCCGGGTGCTCCTGCGACGGGCGTCGGGGCGGGCGCATGCGTCGGGGCGGGCGCATGCGTCGGGGCGGGCGCATGCGTCGGGGCGGGCGCATGCGTCGGGGCCCGCGCAGGCGTGGCCGACGCCCCGACCGCCCAGCCCGCGCTAGTCTTCGCCGGCGCCCGCGAGGGCTGCGGCTACCGTGGAGGCGCCCGGGACGGCGCCGCCTGACCCAGGCATTTCCCCGGCCTTGGGGACGCGCGGAGGATCGCTGTCTCGGCTGGGAATTTACCCACATGTGAACTCTCGCCCGACTTGGGGTTTGCAAGGACAGCTCCTAGAGCTGTGTGACTTTCTTCGCCGTTACTGTCATGGCGTAGCGGACACTTTTCTCTGGTAGGTGAGCAGATTGTTAGTCCCTCGTCCCCTTCACCGCCCACCGGAGCGCGGCATCGGACCCGGGTCCTCCCCGAGCTGCCTCTCCAGCCCTTTGTACTTTTTGTCTGGAGACAGGACCTTGCCAGGTTTTTCTTGCTGGCCTCAACTTTGTGATCCTCTTGCCTCGGCCTCCCGGAGTGGAGGACTCCAGGCCAGTTACTACATGTTTGATCTTCCGCTCTTTTTCTCTAACCGAAACCAAACTTTTATTTACCCAAGTCGAGTTGTCAAAAGAAATGGGATTTTCGTTGTTGTTCCGGCTTTCTGACATATCAAAGTGGTCACCCACAGTTTTCTCCGGTCCTCCCCAAAGAGCTTGTGTAAAAGGGAAAGCAGATTGTGGCGATGGGTGACTGGATTTTAGGAACTGGTACCCACTGGAAGCTGGGTTCTGTCACAGCAAACAGCCGACCCTTCGCTTTGCTCAAGGGGTTTGTTTTTGCCCTTGACGAGAGAATTCAATCAAGACACATAAATGGCCGTGCAGAACTATAGATAGGATTTATTGTATAGAGAAGAAAGAGTTACGCCTTCGAGGGAGGGAGGGGTCAGTGTGGAGTGTGAGCTTGAGTGGAGTTACGCCACGGGCAGTGCCGCGACGGCGTCTGCCCCGAGTTCTAGCTGCATCTTTAGGCAGACAGCAGCCGCCTCTCGGCTCAGAGAGCTAGATTAATTCTGTGCGTATCAGCATTTTACTTAGAAGTTACCCTGGAATTCCAGGCCCTCTTCCTTTTCAGGTTGCCTTTGTTCCCTTAATCATGTAAGACACGTGGGAAAGAAACCTAGGAGAGACAAGTTCTACTTGAAGCCAGGCCTCAGCCCATGCAGGAGGGTCTTTAAAGAACAACTCCTGGCATCACTGCGCTGACTGCAGGTTGTGGCAACCAGGAATACTGTATACCTTGTTCTGGAAATAGGACGAGTATCCTTGAGTTTGATTACCATGTGCCTTCTTCTGAGAACGTCTGGCCAAGTGGCCAGGAACAGGAAAGAGTGTGCTCGATGGAGATCGGGGATCTTTCCCTTCGGATCTGAAACGTCCTAGTGGTCTCATGTACTTGGAAGATGATTGGATTGAGGGAGTTAAATTCAGCAAGTGGGTTGCTGGACTGATCTCATGTGCTGTTAAGAGGAGGAGCCTCCCTGGAAGGTGTGGTCTGGAAGGATCCGTAGCTCCCCTGGTAGATCCGTCCCTTTCTCGCCCTGTTTCCGACCCCAACGGGGATGAGCAGCTGTCCTTTGCCATACCCGCCCACCATGCTGCCATCCCCAGCTGACCGTGCAAGTACTGAAACCCCTGAACTGTGAACTAAAATAAACCTTTCCTCCTGTAAGTTGTGCTTACGGGGTTTTGGGTCCCAGCAGAGAGACTAAGCAAACACTGATCCCAAACTTTCTCTCTGACTAAGCAAGATGTAAATTAGTAATACATTTCATTGGGTTTGTGTGGGGCTTTTTAATATTCTGAACTTAAAAATTATTTTCAGTTACAACAGTAGTAACCACATTGAGTTGAAAATTTATTTTCTCTATACTTAAATTCTGGACAAACTTGAGTAAGAAAATAAGATTAAGTCATTATGAAAAGGGAAATAGCAGTGATTATAAGTTTCTAACACTAAGTTATGAATGTAGTTATTCTCATATTTGAAGAATTAGGTAATCATTGTGAAGCAAAAAAAATGTGAGAAAGGATTGAAGAATATTTTTTAAAAGGAAAGAAGTGATTTAAAGTAAAAAGAAAAATCAGTAAAATAAACATCCTTTCACAGTAGATAACCACTATGCCCAAGACCCAGATCTATTTATTTATTTATTTTGGAGACAGGGTCTCGCTGTGTAGCCCAGGCTGTCCTGAACTTACCATGGAGTCCTGCCTCAGCCTCCTGAGTGCTGGGATTACAGGCGTGCACCACCACAGCCAATTTATGTGGTGCTGGGGAATCGAACTTGAATACTTAGTGCTTGACCTAGTGCCCAAGTGTTTTAACCGCTGAGCCGTTCCTCCAGCCCCCCAGATCTCTTTAAATAGAAATAGCACAGGGGTCATATTCCTACTAGTACTTTTTTTTTTTTTTGAAACAGGGTCATACTCTGTCCATACTGGTCCAGAACTCACTCTGTTGTTCAGGCTGGCCTCAAATTTACAACCATCTTCTTGCCACAGCCTCCTGAGTGCTGGGATTGCAGGTGTTTCACCACCATGCCCAGCTTATGTGTTGCTGGGGAAAGCAGACCCAGGCCTCGCGTTTCCTAGGCAAGTGTTTTAACTGCTGAGCTACCCACCACCTCCAGGCCTCCATTAATATATTTTAGACTTTTCTGAGATTGCCATAATTTGGATAATATTAATCTGAATCAGCAGTTTAATATTTCTGTAAGATACAATACTAGGTAAGGTTTTTTTGGTGTTGCTGGAGTTTCATAAAACCTTTCTTGGTCTAATATACAAAAGTACTGTCATTGAGTATGTCCTAGAAGAGCGTGAAGGACATACCTACCACTCTCACGAGGAGGCCACACTTCTGTTGTTTCCTCTGCTTCATAGTACATCAAGGTGCCCCGAGCCTGCTAATGTGGATCCGAGCGTCTGACTTCCTCTAGTTTGGGAATACTGGCTCCAAGTGCACTGTTCTTTTCTCATTTTTTATTCTTTATAGGCTATTTTTTGCTCCTCTTTTTGGCACTTAGGACAGGCATTTAAAAGAGCACAAAGTGATGGCCTCTCCCCACATGTGTTTCCCGGGATCATCATCAAGGTTAATTTCCAGAGAAGACATCATCTATATGGCTGATGATTCCCAGATACACCAGTTTTGAAATTGCCTCCCCCTTGGCAGTGGTGGGGCTTCTTTTTCAAAGAAACATCAAACTCTGACATCTAGCTAACACATGTGGATTCTCAGTAGTGCAACTCAAGTCACTGCATTGGTGGCCCCTTCTCCTCTAACAGCCAGGTGACTATAAATTGCTTAGGTGGTACTAAACTAACTAAAAATGTAAGAGAGCTTGTTGCCAAATCTAGTGATGAAGATAGAGTGCCCAGCTGAAGCTAAAAAAAAAAAAAAAACTAAAGCCACCTGCTCTCATCTTGAAATGCACATTAGCCTATCCTCATCTCACAGTACGCTGTACTCGGGCCCTTGCTGGTCAAGGGTGGCTGCCACACTCAGTGTACCCTTTTCACACGGTCCCCTCACCTCCCTAGTAGACACTTGTTAGTTTTCAAAATAATTTTCATTTGGGTATACGGATTTAAACAATATAGTTTTTTTTTTGAATAACTAGAGTTGTGTTGATATATTCTCTTGTATTAGTTATTTTTGTCTTTATGTTTTAAGATTCATTAGAATTGTTATTTATAGCTTGGATTCATTCACTTTTATTCCTGGATAGTCACATTTTAAGAACTCAATAATCACAAGTATTTCCTGGCTGCTATACTGGAAAGTATATTTCAGTGATATATATCTAGAGATAAAATCACTAGGTTGTAGAACATGCATATCTTTGACTTTAAATAATACCAAAATGGTATTCAAAGTAGTTGTACCAATTTATACTAACACTAGCCATTTATGATGTTATCCACTGAATTTGTATTTCAACATTTCTGTTTTAGATGTTTACTAATTTATAATAAACATAAAAGTCAACAGCCAGATGAAGAAGCAAGGTCAAGAAGGGTCACCAACTCAAGAACCTCTGCACCCGTGAAGCTGAGATGGCCACTTTCCTGGCACATGGACATAGCTGCCAGTTTGGAAACTCATCCACATTTCCCTTTTTAAATCTCTATAGGTTCTTTTTAAATCAGTCTTACATTTTTGTTAATCTCTTGGTACTTGCTCATTTTGTGACTTCATCTTTATACATGAAACTTCATATATATTTAAATTCTCTATCTGGCAATGCCAGTATCCGAACATCATTAAACTCTTTCTCTGGTTTTTGTTTCTTCTGACCCTTGTAGTTGTTTTATGTCTTTGATGATTTTTTAAAAATGATGCACTCAATTTTTCATAATTTCCAGCAAGGCCCAGTGGCAAAGATTGTGATCATAGCACTCTGGGAGGCTAAGGCAGGATAATCACAAGTTCAAGCCCAGTATATGCTATTGTGGTTTGGATCTGGAATGTCCCCCAAAAGTCTCATTTATTTGGATGTTATGGATTATCTGTGGGACACGTTGCTGTTAGAACCTGTGGCCTGATCTGGAGGGGTGGCCTATGGGTGTGTAGTGGAAGACAGGTGGATGGCAGGTTATAGATTACCCACATGCAGATTGGATTAACAGGCATGTGGTGGGGGCTCAGACCTTAAGGGGCGGGACACTGAGGCTGGACCCAGAGGGTGAATATGTGTACTGCTTCCTGACTGCCTTGTAGGACTTGATGGGCACTGACATGGCTTCCCGTGTGCAATACCTCCACCTCTGCCTCTGCCGTGTGCTTCTACTCGCCACCCGACCATGAACACACTGTCATCTCCTGAAACTGTGAGCGAAATTAAACTTTTACTCCCCTAAATTGTGGGTATTGGGTATTTAGTCATAGCAATGAAGAAGTATCTAAGACATACGTGTTGTGGTTTGGGTGTGGAGTGTCCCTCAAAAGCCTAATGTACCTATGGATACTGGGTATTATCGGGAGGTGGGGCCTGGCATGATGGGTGGATGCTTGGGCTTGACACGGAGGGGCGTGTGCTGGTTCTGTTCTTTCTCCCTGATGTAGCTGTGTTCTGCCACGCCGTATGGAGTTCTTTTGTTTAGTGCTAAAAGTTGAACTCAAAGTTTCGCATTGAACTACATCAGCAACCTTTTTTTTTTTTTTTTGAGCTGGAGTCTCACTTAAATCACAAAGTTGCCTGGGCTGGCCTCAAATTTATAGTTCTCCTGGCTCAGCCTCCCAGAAGCTGGGATTGGAGGTGGGGCCTGCTCAGAAGGGGTGGAACACTGAGGCTTGACCTTAAAGGGGCAAGTTAGTGGGACGTAAGCTACAAGGGTAGCTCTGCCCTTCGTTTCTCACGTGGCTTTCTGTTTTCCATGCCCTTAAGAGCTTTTATCTGGCTGGACTCCCACTATCATCATCTACTGTTGCCAGCCACCCAGGAATGAACTGTATGGGACCTAAAACTCTGAGCTAGGGCTGGAAGAATAGCGCAGTAATTAGATCACTTGTCTAGCAAGCATAAATCCTTGGGTTAGATTCCCCAGCATCACAAAAGCCAGGTGTGGTGGCACATGCCTATAATCCCAGCACGCAGAAGGCTAAGAGGATTGCCATGAGTTCAAGGCCAGCTTGGGCTATGCAGTGAGTTCAGAACCAACCTGGACTAGACTGAGACCCTGCCTCAAAAAAAAAAAAAAAAAAAAAAAAAGGAAAAGGAAAAGTACAACTTCGCGCTACAACAGGTCTTCCCTGCCTTAAGGCTGGGTGCCGGCTCCTACCCCAGCAAGGAATACGTAACTAAGACACAAAATGAGCTGTGCTGTTTTTCCAGCTTTATACTCAGCCCTTGCTAATTGTACTTTACCCACCAGGCTTTATGACCTTTCACCTCAAGAGTTTCCCTTTTCAATTTTGTTAAAACCCTACCTATCCTGCATGGCGAACATCAACACCACCTCCTCAGGGAGCCACTCTCCGTCTGTGAATGGTCCTAGTTCTCTTCCTGACAGAAGCCACTTCAGTGTTATAAAACTGACACACTATTCGGTATTGTAATAGTGTACCTATATTGTCCTTTCTGCTTATCTTTTCCAGTCACAAGTTCCTTGAGAGTAGGAATCACGACTTTCCATCTCATATCCCAGAAGAGCTCTAAATGTGAATTGAAATACAGGGACCAATTTAAAGGCCTCTGATTATTTTCATTGTTTTACTGAAACACTTAAAATTTCTTGAGAGGGTAATTTTTAAAAATTGATAGCTCTAAATTACCTATAAACGTTAAGGAATATGGAGCTAATTTCAAAAAGATTTAAATCTGTAATGATAGATCCTTTAAATTTTTTACCTTGTTTCTTCACACAATCCTGTAAGACATCTCATTTACAATTATGTATGCTGAAGCTGAACACAGTAACTGTTACAGCTCGTGAGTGGCAAACCTATTTCGACATCTGACAAAATTCTTAAGAAAAGTGAAGAATCAGTACTACTAAGATCTTCTTTAAGGTTCAAACATGTTCATTAAAACATCAAGTATAAAAGATAAGTATGAAGATATTAATTATGGGAAAGTATAAAGTAAGGTATTATAGGGAAGATACTATAAGTAAAATAAATGGATATCAGCTTTTTATCATCCAAGCACAACACCTTGAAATATGCAGGTATTGCAAATATGTACGCATGATAGGTATTTTTAGTATTTCATGATGTACTTTTTGAGCTAGGGTCTCGCTCTGTAGACTAGTCTGGTCCTGAACTCACTCTGGAGCCCAGGCTAGCCTTGGACGCACAGCAATCCTCGTGCCTCACTCTCCCCAGTGGGATTACAGGCGTACGCCACCACACCCAGCTTATATAGTACTGGAAAAGCAAATGCAGGACTTTGTGCTTGCTAGGCAAGCACTTTAACTTCTGTGCCATTCCTCCAGCCCCTATACTTTTTGCTGTCTTAAATGAGAGGCATTTAGATATTACATTGGCAGGTTGGCTGACAAATACCATTTACATAATTCAATGTTTATTCAGCACCAGAATGTGTTTGGCAACAAAAGACAAATATGTTTCTTGCTGAAGACATTTATAATTTCAAAGGGAGTAAGATCTGGGAGTTGAAAGTCGAGACAAGAAAGTATTACAAAAAATTTTTGCATGAAAAATTTCTAGGTCTTCGGTGATAACCAATGAAAAGCCTTACTTAAGCAGGCTTTGGAATGGGCTATTAAAAAAAAAGATCTAGTTTCTGGGATACTGGGTATCATAATATTTTGGGGTAGAACAAAGAGGCTTTGGAATTTCAAAACAGATGGTACCTTCAGCCATTGTTTTAATTTAAAAATTCAGTTAATATAAAAGGCAGTGGAAGTCCTCCAGTTTCTAAAGAGAAGAATGCTTTAAAAGGGGGTATGGATGTGCCAAGACAAAGACGACGAAATAGCAGAGCCGCCTGGGGCTGGGAAAAGAGGACGACAGACAGGGAAGAAGAGACCAAGATGAGATAAGCAGCAGAAGGGTTAACAGGGTGAGTAAGGAAGGCCAGATGAGGGTAGAGCCAATGTGAACTCTGTCCAAGAAAAAACAATGACAAGATTTAAAGTGAAAAGCTCTGACGGCAACAGAAGATAAAATTTTGATTAAAAAGGAAAAATACTGTAACATATTTATTTAATAAAAATAATTTTTAATATATACAGAATTGAATAAAAAGTACAATTTTCACCTCTTTGGAAAACTGCATATGGTAACACTGACACACTGGGTTAGCATTCTAGGGCCATGTTCCAAGATGTGAGCATACTGTCTTAGGTAAGTAAAGGCTCAGGCTAGGTTTCACAAATTGCAAATTAAATTCCTGGGAAATATTGCTTTAGTAATGTGAACAATTTGATTGTACCACAATCCATTTTATTTAAAAATAAAATCCTTCACACATGACTTCATACTTGTGTTTGTGTTAACAATTTCCCAAAAGAGTAAAAATAAAGAAAAAAAGAGAAAAGGTACAAATTGGAGAGGGCGCTACTTTTATGACATCACTTCCTGTTTTCTTCACTAGCTAGTATCTTTTCCCATTAGTGTAAAGTAAGGTGAATGGAAATGCCGTATTCTTATCCTCACCCTTTTGCTTCTAGGATCCCTGATTAAACCAGTAAATGTCAAATTTCACAATCTTGACACTATTATTACTGTTGTTTAGCTGAATCATTCTAAAAAAAATTAACAGCCCAGTTAAAAGCACCTACTTAGAGCCTTTTTACAATAAGGCAACAAAGTTGGCTTTGAAAGTTTTCACAGCTCAGAAATACTAGCAGCCCTTTTGGTGGACTGCAGGATACATACAGAACAACACTGTTTTCAAGTTAACTTGAAAATGGAACTGCTACCAACTTTTAATTTACGCAGATTTTCAAGGTAATCCACCTTCAGAAACAAAGGCAGATTTAGTGTACAAAGCTCTGGAATCAAGGACCCCACCGAAATAATTAAACAGAGGCTCAGTTTATGAAAAAGGCTTTGGAATAATCCAACTCCTACTGACATCTTAAGTAAGAAAATCCACGTAATATAAAAGCTGTAAATGGGGATGAAGTTATTTGAAGGAAGACGACTTTCCATTTCATTTTGGAAATAAAAGGGAATGCAAATACAGAATACACTAGATGTGTCTTTAGCCCATATATGACTTTTCATTATGGAACTAATAGTCCTTCACACTTACGTATTAAACCTAGCTTAAGTTTTCTGATTAGGCCTCTTCGTTTACGTTATTAGCAGGCTTTAAAACTTGCCTTCTTTTCTGACTAAGTGAGCTTCTCTGGGAAGCATATGAACAATGCAAACGTACTTCTAATGAGAGTTTACACTAATGCATAGATGGGAAACAAGAACATTCATACAATGAATTTCTAAAAATAATTTAAAATTAGAAGTTACACATCCTCCTTATAGGACAGACATCAAATCAGAGCAAATATTGCCAGTGACAGGAACAACTCTCATCTGCGGAAACACAAATGCACGAGTAACACAGGAATGAAATGAATGAGGATATGGCAGGTGCCAACAGAACATCCTTCTCCATGACTTGTGGTGTCCTGTGGGCTCTGTGACACCCTGGTCCCACCGGCCAAGAGTCTGACAAAGAACTGTGCATGACCGATAAAACGTCACACTCACTAATCAAGTATACGACACCATGTGCTGCTTGACTGCTTTTGATTACCTGGTTTTCAAAATAAAGTCACTTGTGAATCAGAAGAAAGAAGTCATCTTTAAATTAGCTCTCATAAACAATCCATGGAATACTTCACTCCTCGCTCTTCTCCACGGCATCAGGTTACCTAGGCGTGTAAGGAATTGGCTGAGCAGCTGTGTAGAAGCCATGAAACGCACGGTTCATAAATACCTGTCTAAACTTTTAAAAAACTAAGTGCACCCCGGCAGCTGCTGTGCAGAGTTCCTGCGGCAAGGAGGGCTCTTCAGCGGGGCTTCGCGAAGCAGCTCCCTGGGCATGTGGCTCTGGGTCTTCCCGCCTTCTACATTTCTTCGTAATACTGACGACACCACTAACCAGGAAAATCACCGCGATGAGTGCAAAATAACTGGCGTAGATCAGGAACTAAAGGCAGAAGAGCAGAATTTACAGAACAGCCACTTAGAGACGAGCTGGGTATTTTTACATACACTCTACGCGACTAAAGGTCTATTCAGTCTTTCAACAAAACTCCAAAATGTATGATGTGACCACCGCAGGCATGGTGGCTCATGTCTGCAGTTCTGGCTAATATGAAGCCTGAGGTGAGAGGTCTGCTTGAGTACAGAAGCTTGACACCTGCCTGGGCAAAACAAGAACTTTTCTCAAAGAAAAAGGGCCAAAATCATTAAAACATTGTATGTTTACAGCATGTGACAAGCACTGAAGACATAGAAGACACAAAGCAGCACAACAGCGGCACAGCGTGGTGGAGCTGAAAGCTGCCCAAGTGTGACTTCACCCCTGACTAGCCCTGTGGCCTTGACTGAGATATTTAATCTCTGAACTTTGGCCTTTTCACTTACAAAATGCAGTTCACAACAGTTCTTACTTTACTGTGGTGACAGCGGCCAATTGTGGTCATGCCTGTAATGCTTACTAGCACAAGGCTAACACTTTTAAAACTACGGTTTTTATTGCACTGGAACTGTTATAAACGAGTCATGGTTTACTCCTAAACTAACAGGTAGGTGTGACCACCAGGTCAAGTTCTGAAGACCAAAAGTTCTTTTCTTTCCCAGAAGAGGGCAGTCCAAGGCCAACTGTGTTCCATGTAGGATTATTTATTTATAAGAATCGTCTGTGATACATTCTTTTTAAAAATGTGACTAATTTATCAACATTTTCATTGCTTATTTAAAATGTATTATGAACTCACATACTTATAATACTTATAAGCCAGTTCAAACACTGTGTCCTTAAATCTCTAAGCCAGTTTCTTTCAAATTTAGATATACTTCTGTAGGAAATCTGTTAATCACAGCAGTTGGTATCAGAACAGACCACAAAAATCCTATTATTCCACATGCCTAAATCCACTCTTTCCCCATGAATGAGTTGTCCAATCCTCACATCAGAAGTAGGTCAGGTTTCCTTTACTGTAATAATCTGGGCTCTTCCTCACCAAACAGGGAAACACTTGGTTTCTTTCCTACTGTCTATCACAGAGGTTTTAGCTTTAGACTCTGGCTGAAATCCTAGCTCTGCCATAGAAGCACAGCTGTGCAGTGCTTATCTCCCCCAGACTCATTTTCTTGACATCCAATCCTGTCAACCCCACAAACTCTACATAAGGCATCTGGTACACAGAAGGCACTCAGTGCACATTCCCTATTACTACTGCTTCTCCTTTAGATCTCCTTAATAAAAACAGCTAATTCCTGCTAACATGGTGGGTCTTTGTATTCTAGGAAAATTATCATATAATTGTCAAACATTATGTAGTGTGTATTTAGAGAACAAATCATTTGGACCAAACTAGGGGTAGGCACACCTTGATTCAGTTATCCATTTTACCAATGTACAGTGCAAACCCTGCCTACAAACTCCTAATACAGGAAACATTTCCTGCCATATAATTTCTGAATAAATACAAGTATTCACAGTGTCTTTAGGTGTTTAGGTAGATGTTTTCTGAATAGGTCATGCATTAAGAATCAATGCTACTTGTCAACAGCAAGCCCTGACCTGGTATGTGGGTGAGGGGTGTTTTAAGTAGAAGGAGGTGACTTAGAAAGCTGTGAGATGAAACAACATCTCAAACATGAGCTACAGTATTCCAAGTACATGTTAGGAATATGTGGGGCTGTAGCTCAGTGGGAGACCACTGCCTAGCATGTGTGAGGACTTGGGGAGGAGAATGGAAGAGAAAGCAGAAAGGTTTAGCCTGGAAGAAAATATCACATCCATATTACTCTCACTCTCCATGGAAGTAGTCCCTCTGGGTTAGTTGGTTGTACTTAGAAAGCTCTAGGGCCTGAGGAAGAAAGATAGCGGTCTCAACATCCTTCATATAGACCTGAATTAAGGATGGGAAAAAAGACAGGAGAAAGAAAGACTTTTTATATCTGCCTGTATCCTATGATTTTGTTTTCAGTACTGGGATCAAACCCAAGAACACTTGACAACCGAGTTACGTCCTGGTGCATCTTATTTTTTTACTTTGAGGCAGGATCTTATTACATTGCTCAGGTTGGCCTTGAACTCGAGATCCTTCTGCCTCAGCCTCCCAAGCTGCTGTGATCACAGGTGTGGGCAGCAGACTCCTCTGTGGCTCTGCTCTCCTGTCATGCTGACCACGCTGTACCTTCAGTGCCTCAGGGGAGGACTTACCTGGGTGGTGATTTCCAAGCCCAGGCCGCTGGCGTCAACTACGGTGAGGGTGAGCGCGGTCTGCAGTGCTAGGGCGATGAAGGTGTTCACACCAAACACTAGTGCGTACCGCTCCATGCTGAGGTTTGCAGCAATCTGAAATCTTGTTAAAAGGTAAATAACAATGAACACATGACAACTGCTTCCTGATAGTTACAACTCTCACTTTAAATGTGAAGAGAAATATCAGTTCTTTTCCTGAGTTAAATTAGGAGGAATTCACAGACAAGGGAAAAAACCTTGTCTAAAGATGTCTAGAGGAAAAACACTGCTAATACACAACCAATAACGGGCTTCCTCCCATTCCTTCTTTCACCCAGATAATGTCATTTCTTGGCTTATAGAGAAATCCAAACTGTATCCAATCACACTTTCCCTAATGCTTCCCTAAGCCAAGGTACATACGTTGCTATGGTGATAAGTAACATGTAGATGATCCTGAAGACGACATAGGACGTGTAGCAGGCCCAAATGTTCCCCACCGTGTCCATGACGTACACTGCAGCAGCAATCAGGAAGGAGCACAGAGACAACATCATTTCTCCCCACGTTGACCATGGTATTTTTATGTAACCAACCGCAAACACAGCAATAGCACCTGTAAAACAAAAGGAGGTCTAGTTATTATTTACTAAATCCTGTTTCAGTACTCCAAAAATTCAGCTCAGATTATTAAATTTTTCAATCTCTAAACTTATAAACTAGTTCAACATTACGATAGGCCTTGAAATTCAGGCAAAGGATTTTGAACTTGACATAATAATGTGGAACCACTAGAGACAAGAGAATGGATTAGGACAGGTGGCAATGATACAGAAAAGGACTTATGTTCAGGGACACTGCCCAGGAGACAACCTGTGAGGCTGATGCACAAGTCAGCGCTAAAAGGAACCCCTGCTGTCCCTTAAGCCAAGAAGCAATTTATGGCTTCTCTGCCCTTTGATAAAACAATGACAAGCTAAACACCTGCAGTTCTTTCTGCATGCTAGGCGCAGCTACCAAGTATCTACAGACAGCACGCAAACCTTCCAGCAGCCTCATGGTTTGGGGCAACAAACTAGAAAGGCAACAGAGTAAAATGTCAAGGACAAAGGCTAAGAAGCCACCAAAGTTCAAATCTTGACCTCACTATATGACCTTAGGCAAATCATTAACTGACATGCCCAAAGTTTTATTTTGTGATGTGGCAATCATAATTGCATCAGTCTCATAACTTTTTTGAAGACTGAGTTGTTAAACTCCCTAGAATAGCATTTTGTACATGTTAATACTCAACAGATATTAGTTATTACTATTACACACTATAGCATATTGCTACTGAAGATTTCACACAGTGACACAACTACTCAGCAAATAGAGATAAGAGATACTTGGTTAAGCAAACAATTTTGAAAACTGGATCAGGTTTCTCTAAAACTTATGAAGAATCTGAGTTCATTAGTCATCACCTTCCGCCACGCGAGTACTTCCAGGTTCTGATACATTGCAGAATCAGAGCTCAAGATAAGCCAGTCTTCTTTGGCACTGCTTCACATCAGGGAAGACAGAGCTGCTCGTTGTGGCTTACCTACGAGGACCCTCGCCGCCCCACCCTCTACCAACCTGCACCACTTACCCAGCAAGGTTGAAACAGCCTCCACCCCACCATTGTAGACCGCAGCATGGCGAGAAGGCATCACTGTCTCCCACAGGCCCTGGGCGTAGTTTACAACTTGGAAATAGCCGCAGGTGGAGAGTGCCCACCACACCGACCAGCACAGGAGGGGACGGGAGGAGTAGCATATCAAGAAGTCATTCCATAGTACCTTCAACACAAGCAGGCGGGCTGGCTTGGGCTCCTGCGCAGAAAGGAAACCACGTTCACACATGACAGTGATTAACATGAACCCACTGTATTAAATCAACTTTTTTGAACAGATTTTTTTTGTTCTTTATGAAAACTGTTTATTTCACATAAATAAATTAACTACAGCAAAGTTATTAACAGTTTCGTTTAGCTGAAGGGGCAGGGAAATGAAGGGTAAGTCTATCTACAATCTCATAAATGACTATGCAGGCTAGTCTAACCTGCTGTCCATGGCTGCATGAGTTCTAGGACGGCTGTGAATGCAGCCCAGCACAAACTCAAACACCTTTCTTAAAACATAATGAGGTTTCTTTTGCAAAGTTTTGTAACTTGATTGCATTAATCCTATTAGATATTTTTCTATGTAGCCAAGATAATTCCTCTTCACTCAGTGTGGCCCAAACAGGCTAGAATGTTAGAAACTCATAACTACAGTAAAGGAACAAAGCTGGTTTTGATTATTCATGACCAATTGTAATAATAGCAATCGTCATGTAGTAAATACCTCCTATGTGTACTTTCTTGAAAACTCTGTATTGCTTCACTAAAAGTATACATATATGAGTAAGAAAACTAAGTTCCACAGGATTAAATAACTTGCCCAGGATATATTAGAAGTGGGGCTTGAATTTAATCCTTTTTCTTCAGAACCCTCTACACCTTGTTGCAAGAAATGACTTTAAATACCAAAGTAGTAGCATTAATTTTGTTGTGGTCACTGTTTCATAGAACTCAAACATGTATACACAGAAAGGGTATTTACAAAGAGATGTCAGTCTACAAATAAAATTATGGTTATATTAAGAGAATCAAATTAAGTATTAATGATGTGTCCGTTCCCATGCTAAAGTGTTTTAATCTGAGTCTTTCTGTGAGATGGGGGTGTGAAACCTAAGCCTCTTGCATGCTGGGCAAGCATTCTACTATTAAGCTACACTTCCAGTCCTCTGAGTCATTTTTAATGAATGAAATGTTTATACTTCCCTCC
Source organism: Ctenodactylus gundi (assembly GCA_004027205.1). NCBI lineage: Eukaryota > Metazoa > Chordata > Mammalia > Rodentia > Ctenodactylidae > Ctenodactylus > Ctenodactylus gundi. The sequence goes on along the minus strand of PVKB01001704.1, from coordinate 2,336 downwards.
CTCAGCGACCCTGTGTTGACCTTCCAGTGTCACCTAACAAACTGTGATGGAATCAGCATTTTTTGAGAGTTAACCCCTGCTCATTCTGATGAAAGCAGGCAGGCCATGAATGCTCTGGTAATCAAGGGGAATTTCATGATGAGTGTCAGCCAGGCTCTACAGCTTAACTCAGGCTTCCTGGAAGGATAACTTGAGCTTCCACTAGTAACCTGAGATGAAGAGTAGGGGTAGGCAAAGAAAGTAATTTTCTATGAGCCCCTGCGCGGCCAGGTTGAAACAACTGGGTTAACTCCAGGGAGACAACCAGGACTGTTCACAGTGATTCCTTCCTTCTTTTTTCTCGTTTCCTTTCTTTTCTTTGCTCCCTCCCCACTTCTTTTTCTTTCTTGAGACAGGGTCTTGCTCTGTAGCCCAGGCTGGTCCTGAACTCACTATGTACCCCCCAGTCTGGCCTTGAACACAAGCAATCCTCCTGCCTCTGCCTCCCAAGTACTGGAATTATAGGTTTGTGCCACCACGTCCAGTTTATGTGGTGCCGGGGAATCAAACTCAGGGACTTGAGCTTGCTAGGCAAGCGCTTTACCTTCTGAGCTATTCCTCCAGCCCCCACAGTAATTCTTTACTCTCACATGGCCCACAAAACTTACGAAGCTCAGTAATATGTCTGACAGAACCCACATGGAAAGTAGGAATGTTAACGGGTGTATTAGCAAAAATGTCCCAAAATTTACTTTGTTTAGCAAAAATTTCCTGAGTGCCGTTTCTAAATACCAAGTAGTGGAGACAGTAACATGAAGCAGACACTGCCATGCCATCTACCGCGTCTCTGTCATGAATCGTTAACACTGTGACTTAGGAGGTCAAGCACTTCAGGGCAAAATAAATTTGCTATCCCCGAGTGTATCATGAACTGATTAATTAATGAACCAAGAAGGTGACTCAGAATCCAAATGAGTACAAGACCTGGCAAGAAATTTTCTGTTTTGTAACTAGTCAGCTCCAAAAATAATAATTATAAAAAGTCAAGCTGGGCTTACTTGTTCTTCCACGGGAGGCTCCTCCAAATTTAAAGGGATTTTTGACTCAAGGTCCTCCCACCCAGGAAGGCTGCTAGAAGCCGGGGTGTCCGTAACAACACCACCATTTTGCACCTTGATGCCATTGACTCCCTGGCAGGAGGAAGGAATGTGGTGAAAGAAGAGGCTCTTCTGTGGCATAGGCAGAAACCAGGCCACTGCAAAAGCCACAGCAACACAGGTCAGGGAAACGACATTCAGGCTGAACAGAGACCAGCCGGCCACTGAGACAAGGATCTGCCCTAGGACAGAGCCCACTGTGAAGCCCACCAAAGTGGCACTCCGACAGTAACTTGTGACTTTCTGGTACATGCCCAGATCTACTACGCTGTAGATGTAAGAGTAATAGGCAATTTCAGTGGCTGTGGCGATGCCGTAGAAGAATTCCAAGAACTGAATGGCCAACAGTCCGTGGGCGTAGAGCAGCATGAACCACGTGACAATGAGGCTGAGTCCCTGCAGCAGAACAACAGGTTTGTAGCGGAGGTAGTCTGTGGCGAGGAACACCGGGAACAGCAGCACCAGGTAGGAGTAAGTCCATACTGGGTAAATTTTATTGAAGACCTGGTAGGAAGAGAATATAAACTCATAAATGAGCAATGGCCTGGCTATTCGTAAAAAATTCATTTTTACAAAACAACGCACTACCACTTAAGTATCTCATCTTTATGAACCAAAAGACCTCAGCAACAGCCGCTCCATCAGTTATATGGAAAAATCCCTCTCTGTCAGTACTCCATCTTTTTACTAAGAAATTCCTTCCCATTTATCAGGGCTTAGTTCAAAGATTTCCTTATCCAGGAAGATTTTGCTGAAACTAATAATACTTATATCACAAAATTCAAAGCTCTTGATTCTGCCTTGTATTCATCAGTGTCCCTCGTTTAGTCATAACACTGGTTCAAAACCATGACTGTACATTTCCCGAGAAGCTTTAAAAAATTTGGAAGGCATATTTTTTTTAAACTTCCCGAAAGATTTCAGTATGAGTCGGGGTTGAAAATTACTGTCATCCAGATTAAAATGGTAGACCCAACATTTATTAGTACACCTAATAAATAGCACACTATTTGGAAATTATTAGGATAAGATCAATAAATGCTTTAAAAATTGAATCCATGTCAGTTTTGTTGTTTTGTTCGTAGTGGGAATTGAACTTAGAGCCTTCACACTGAGATATTATCATTAGTCATCTTCTGAAATTTTTTTATTTTTGGATGTGTCTCTGTATGGTTTCAATCTGGAGCATCACCCCCCCCC
>PVKB01001703.1:331604-371829 GCA_004027205.1 Ctenodactylus gundi | reverse complement strand
GTGGCAGCGCACACCTGTGATCCCAGCACTCAGGATGCTGATGCAGGTGGATTGTCCTGAGTCCAAGGCCAGCCTGGGCTATACAGTGAGACCTTGTCTCAAACAAACAAACAAAACTAGGCTGGATCTCCAGTGCTTGAAAAAAAAAAAAAAAAGCAAAGCAACAATTAAAAAAAAAACCTTAAGTAAGTAAAGTCCTGTCAAAACAACAACAAAAGGCTGAGGATGCAGCTCAATGTGAATGTTCAATCCTCAGTACTGGGGAAAAAAAAAAAGGAAGAACCTAGTTTCTAGGAGATCTGTTTCTTTCCCCTTCCTCCTTAGATTCTCCCCTTCTCTTAGCCTTTTTTATTCTTTGTGGTACTGGGGATGTTGAGCACAAAACCTTACTTAAAACTTAATTACAATCCTGACTTTTTTTTTCTTTCTTTCTTTCTTTTTTTTTTTTTTTGAGATAAGGTCTCGCTCCATAGTCCAGGCTGGTCCAAAACTTACTATGGAGCCCAGGATAATCTCGGAACTCACAATAATCCCCCTGCTTCAGCATGCTGAGTGCTGGGATTATAGGCATGCACTTAGGTGGTACTGGGGAATCAAAACAAGGCTTTGAGATTGCTAGGCAAGTGTTTTAACCACTGAGCTATTCCTCCAGCCCCGCAGCCTATTTTTAAGTTTGATTTCAAAACAGGGTCTCGCCAAGGTGCTAAATTGCCTTAGTCTGGGCTCAAATTTGCCATCCTTCTGCATCTACCACCCAGTGTTAGCATTACCTGCCAGGTTTCTTAACGCTTTTGTTTCCAGCTCAGGCTGGCCTTGAACTCCAAGTGCCACCACTCCCAGTTATGTGGTTATGGGGAAGTGAACTCAGGGCCTTAGTGCTTGCAAGGCAAGCGCTCTAACGGCTATACTGTTTCTCCACCCCTCTTCCCCTTTCTTTTAAGTCAGCCCCCAAGCCAGGAAGAAGAGGCTGCTGGGCCACCAGAATTGGATTGGAGGAAAGGAGCCTGGGTACCGGGGTTTACCTGCCCGAACAAAGTAGCAGTGCAGGGAGTGCACGTGGACATCTTCACTCACAGACTTGGCTGCAGCCACCAGGGCCTGGCCCACGATTTGACCCCCAAAGAGCCGCCGAGTGGTGGGTACCCAGTAATGCCTTCCTCTGTGGGAAGAGGAGGAAAGTGAGAAGGTCTTGAGGGCTGTTCAGAATTCCATGAGCCTCAATGAAATTCTAGTGCAGGATCTCTTAACTTCACTCGGGTTTGGGATCATTTTGAGAATTTGATAAAAGCCATGGACTCTCTCCCCAGGCAAATATCCGTATCAGTCTGAATAAAATTTCACACCTTTACGACCACTCAAACTTTTCTGTTTAGTTCAGGATAATGAACTATCTTCCTATTTTACACTAAGAGAATAGGGATCAGGGGGCTGGAGGAATGGCTCAGCGGTTAAAGCCATTGCTTAGCAAACACTAAGTACCCTAGTTCGATTCCCAGCACCACATAAGCTGGGCGTGGTGGCGCACGCCTGTAATCTCAGCACTCTGGGAGGCTGAGACAGGAGGATTGCCAGGAGTCCAAGGCCAGCCTGGGCTCTGAAGTGAGTTCAGGACCAGCCTGGACCACAGAGTGAGACCCTGTCTCAAAGAAAAAAAAAAAGTAAGAGAACAGGGATCAGAAATCAAAAGTGACTTTAATAGGTGTGGTGGAGCAACATACCTGTAATCCTACCATTTTAGGAGGCTTAGACAGGATGGAAAGTTTGAACACGGGCAATTTAGTGAGACCCGTCTCACAATTAAAAAAAAAAATTAAAGAGCTGGGAGTGTAGCTTATATGTGAAGGCCCAGGGTTCAATTTCCAGTACCACACTAACAGAGAAACTTTCTCTTGAGCAAGCTCACACAAACAGTATGCATCCTGGACAGTATGTAGACTTTTGACCTTAAGTCCAATGTTTCTTCTACTCCCCAAACCAAGGTAAGGCAGAATGTCTAAAGGCCCTGAATGGACAGAATGAAACACAAGAATTGACTGGGAATACGGTGAAGGCTGCCACTTCACCCCTCAATTGCAACAGCCTGCTTCTTCCAAGAACTAGATTCAGAGGCAAGAGTCCTCAGAAATCAAATGAAAAAAATTTAACCTGGCTCTGGAGGTAAAGAGGCTTACCCAGTGGCTAGAGTTCTGTGGAGACTGAAGCCTCTCACCAGCCAGCCGGAGTTAATCATTTTCCCTAACAGTGGATTGCAAATACCATCTCTCCCTCAGGAAGTTAATTATAATTACATAGGTGAAAAGATGGGAAATCAAAGTAAGATAATAGGGGACAGCGGGGTAGCTCAGCTGGTAAGGCAAGCTCAAGGCCCTGAGTTTGATTCCAACACCTATAATACCAGTTCTCCAGAGCCTCAGGCAGGATTGCTATGAGTTCAAGGCCAGCCTAGGTCTCATAGTGCTTTCAGGACCAGCCTGGAATACAAAGCAAGACCCTGTCAAGACTAGCCTGGAATTCAGAGCAAGATCCTGTCTCAATAATAATAATAATAATAATAATAATAATAATAATACTCTGCTAGTCACTTACTTCAGTGATTCAGAGAAGGAAACAAACTCGGGCCTCACTCAGGTCTAGTACTGAGCTACCGAATCCCACCCAATGGTGCCGAGGATGAATTATGCAAGAGGAAAAGGAAAAATGAATATGCAAGGAGGTGCTAAGTTTGAAACCAGGATCAGCTGTGTGGCCTTAGAGGAAGCTCCTGAGTAGGATATCTCAGATCAAACGTTTGCCCAGATCGTCAGAACTTCCTGAAGACCAGCGGGGTCAGCTGCGAGTGACCAGTTCTCTCCTAACTGCGGCAGAGGTTGCCCCGGCACACGGCCCCTCCCATGCCCACAGCTAAAGGTCATGGAGCGGCCGCAGTCGAGATGAGGAATCTGTCCTAAATGAGGGGTGTGGACCAGCTGAGCTCAGCTACCTGAAGAGATCCTCGTCCAGCGGCTCGAGGTTGAGCACGCTAGTGACTAGGACGCTACGGAGGTCCCTGGAAGGATCGCTGCGGTCGCTGCCGCCCTGCCCATCCGCCGGAGCCTGCGAACTCGACATCTTGTTCGCTAGCTGCGGGCAGCAAATACCGATCTGGAAGAAACACGCGGAAATCTAAACAGGATCCCGGCACTTCCGGCAGATTGCTTTAGTAACCGGAAGTCCTCTGCCTACGACTGAGAGTGGGATGCAGCTTATGATTGGTCAGTGATCCTGTCAGTTTCCGAAAGGGTGGGATACTCTTTCTTTAATGATTGGAGCAAATAGATGCCAGTCTGAGGAGCTCGTGTGTAATTGGACATGACTCTGGGGGGTCGGAACCTCCGAGCTGGATAATAAGGACAGTCATTTCCCCTTCTGTCAGATGGGAGAGACGCCCACGGGGTCTTTTAGCCGTGTTACGTTTGGGGCTCCTTCTGAGCTCCAAAATACGCCAGCTAGTTGGGAACGCGGCACCCTGGTCTCATGTCACCCTGGAAACAGCGTGGTATCTGACCCTTGGTGTGCTCTTGGAGTCGCCCCCTGGCGTGGACTGTCGAGGCGGCCATGGAGCTCGGCAGCTGTTTCAAGACCTACGAGGAGTTCAAAGAGTGCTTCAACGCCTACAAAAAGGAGAACAGGTGCTCCTTCATTCTCAGGGACTGCGTCTCCGTCCGCTTCCACAACCTCAACCACGGCACCTCCATCCGCGAGGACATCCTGTAAGGGCGGGGCGAGGCAGGGGGTGGAAGGAGGCTGGTCCGGAGGGCGGCTGGAGGAAACGGGAATGCTTTTGGGCCCCTGCTCTCAATCTGCATAGCCATTCATTCAACATGCATTCTTTGAGCACCTGTGTGTTCCTTGTGGCACGAAAATGAAACCTCCACGGGGTTGGGGTTTGGGCACCTACTTCTTTTCTTTCCTTCATCTACAGGCTTTTCTGAAATTCACGGTAACTGCAGTGTCCCCCACCACCACCACCACCACCACCACATCTGCGGTACCCCAGACAAAATGTGACCTTCGCAAAAGTATAAAATACCTTGGCGTTAATTTCCTTATCTTTACGAAGCAGTAACGAGATCATTTGTTGGTCAGTTTATTTCTAAATTGATTTTACTTTGTAAATGGTTCTTGAGCTCATGATATCAATTGATAATCATTGCCCAAACGCTTTCCACATGTGAGGCAGTGTTCTCTATGCAAGCAGGTTTATCCTGTAGGGCTGTTTTCAGAATTGTATTTTTTTCACTTGGTAGATGAGAGGCATAGAGGCCCAGAGAACGGTTTGAAAATTCAAATGCCCTCAGGTCTCAGGTGAAATAACCCAGTGTAAAAAGGTTTATATATTAATGTAATACAAAGAGGGAGCTGGGGTTGTATCTCAGTGGCCAAAGCACTTGCCTAGCAAGCATGCGGATTCTGTTCCCCAGCACCACATAAACTGGGCGCGGTGGCACTTTTGTAATCCCAGCACTTGAGAGGCTAAGGCAGGATTGCCAGAATTCAGACTGCTGTGAATTCAGGCCAGCCAGCCTACGCTTCATAGTGAATTCAGGACCAGGAAAAAAATGATGAAACTAGGTTGTTGCACAGACAGGTAATCCCTGCTATTTGGGTGGTCAAGGAAGGATTGCAGGTTCAAGGACACTCTGGATATCTTAGACCCTCTCTCAATATAAAATCTGAAAGGGCCTGGAAACGTAGCTTAGTGGTAAAGTGCTTGCCTAGTGTGCTTGTTGCTCAGGGTTCAATTTGCAGTACTGTGAAAGTAAAAAGAAAAGAAAATGATTAAATGAAGAACCGGTGATGTCAGAATTATATTATGTTGTCAGAAATCCACAGAGGAAGGGAAAAAAATCCATGTAGGTGTGTGTGTTTGTGTTTATTTTGAGACAGTGTCTCTTTAAATTGCTACATTGCCCAGGCTGGACCTGAATTTTCAGTCCTCCTGCTTCAGCCTCCCAGAGTTCTGAGATTTCCAGCATGTGCCACCATCACCAGCCAGAAATCTAGATTTTATAGGAATTTTCCCACATTTCAAAATCATTTCAATAGGTCTAGAAGTACATCTTAGTGGTTAAAGTGCTTGCTTTAAGTACCTGAGTTTGATTACCTAGCACCATATAAACTTGAGTGTGGTGGTGCACACCTGTAACATAATCAGAAGGCTGAGGCAAGAGGATTGCTATGAGTTCAAGGCCAGCCTGGACTACTGAGCAAGACCTTGTCTCAAAAAAAAATTACTTTTCAAATTTAAAAATCATTTCAGATTTTAACCTGCATCATGTGGACAAATTCTGAAAATTAAAGTGTATCTAAGTTTGAGACCTAGATTGAGATGTTTGTCCAAAGCTTTCCAACTAGGAAGCGAAGCTGTATTTTGCCACTTATCTGAAGACCAGTGCTATGCTAGGGGCAGATGACTTAAATAAGGGGATGGAGGTGTAGCTCAGCAGTTAAAACACTTACCTAGCAAGTGCAGGCCCTGGGTTCATTCCCAACCACCACATAAATTGGATATGGTAGTTACCATGAGTTCAAGGCCAGCCTGGAGTATAAAGAGGAAAAAAAAATCCAAAGTGTAAGCTCAGCCTGAGCTATTTAATGACTTAGTGAGTCTCTATCAAAAACTAAAACTGGGCTAGGGCTGTAGTTAAATGTGAAGGCCTGAGCTTGATCATCTCCCAGTTCCAAAAAAAAAAAAAAGTTTCCAAACTACCTCAGAGTTTAAGGTGGGATATACTTGGACTTGGATAAAGTAATACGGGCTTAAGATACTAAAAAAGAGGGCTGGAGGAATGGCTTAGTGGTTAAAGCGCTTGCTTAGCAAGCCTTAAGTCAAGGGCTAAGTACCAGAGATCGATTCCCCAGCACCACATAAACTGGGTGTGGTGGTGCACACCTGTAATCCCAGCACTCGAGAGGCTGAAGCAGGATTGCCCTGAGTCCAAGGCCAGCCTGGGCTCCATAGTGAGTTCAGGACTAGCCTGGGCTGCAGAGCAAGACCCTGTCTCAAAAAAAAAAAAAAAAGATACTAAATAAGGAAAATGTATCTACTAAATATGTATATACCTTTTTTGTCATTTCTTCTCCAGTGCAATACATAACTGTTCATTTTTTGTTTTGTTTTCTGAGCCAGAGTCTTGTTCTGTAGTCCAGAGTGATCCTAAATTCACTATGTAGCCCAGGCTGGTCTTCAACACAGCAATCCTCCTGCCTCAGCCCCCTGAGTACTGCATAGTATTTACATTGTAGTAGATATTATAAATAATTTTTTGAGACCGTGTCTTGCTCAGTAGCCCAGGCTGCTCCTGAACTCACTTTGTAGCCAAGGCTAGCCTTAGAGTGATGGCAATCCTCCTGCCTCAGCCTCTCCACCTCCCTCTCCCCAGTGCTGGGATTACAAACGTGCACCGCCATGCCTGGCTGATGTGATGCTAAGGAATCAAACTCAGGGCCTTGTGCTTGCTAGGCAAGTGCTTTAACCACTGTGCCATTCCTCCAACCCCTATAAATAAATTAAAGATGATTTAAAATATATAAGAAGGCTGAAGGAATGGCACAGCAGTTAGAGCGCTTACCTAGCAAGCACAAGGACCTAAACTTGATTCCCACACAAGCTGGTGTAGTGACACATGCCTGTCATCCCAGCACTGGGAAAGTTGAGACAAGAGGATTACTGTGAGTTTGAGACCAGACTGGGCTCCATAGTGAGTTCAGGACCAGCCTGGACTGCAAAGCAAAACCCTGTTTCAAAAAGAGAGGACAAAAAAAAAAAAAAAAGCAAGACTCAGTGGTGCAGACCTATAAACCAATTACTCTGGGAGGCTGAGGCAGGAAGATCACAGATTTCAAGCCCAGCAACTTAGTGAGATCCTTTCTCAAAAATTAAAATTAAACAATGAGCCAGAGATGTAGTTCCATGTGAAGGCCCTGGGTTCAATCCCACAATAAATAAATAGGAAGTTCTCTGTAAATGCTATATCATTTTTATGCATGTTGTGGTATCTGTGAATCATGACTATGTAGTAAATGCTTTAAAAGAGATTTACAGGAGATGTAATAAATGCTGGGGAGTGGGTAAGGCTTAATGATCACTAGAATCAGTGATTTCTGTGGGCTGTGGATGAGTACGGAGGCCTTTCAGTAGTTAATACTGAGTAGCATGGAGTAATTTGACACAAGGAGGTGTGCAGAGGCCCTGCAAAAGCAAAGACTTATGTGAAAGAATGTGGGTGTAAGGGAACAGTGTGGGCTGGTGTTTGGCAGGAGGGGAAGTCAGTTGCAACATCTATGAAAGGTTTTTAGGTACCGCTGAGAGGTGTTTGGAGTTTATGCTGTGTGCGAGCACATTGCTAAGGAACAAAAAGAATACAAAACAATTCGGTTGCTGTACGCACCCTTCCTGTAGATCATCCCAGTATCCTGTGCAGCAAGCATTTAATAATTGTCAAATAAGTTATGTGGAGTCAAATGTGTGAAATGAAAATGTGCAAAATGAGAAATAGGTACTATAGGAGCTCTGAAGAAAAGAAAAATTAGTAGGCCCTGGAGAAGAGAGAGGCTTTTGAAGTAGCTTGTAAAGATGGGGAGGCATCCATCCTGGTACAGGCCTGTAATCCCTGCACTCAAGGCTGAGACAAAAGGATTGCCGTGAATTCGAGGCCAACCTCAGGTACATAGTAAGTTCAGGACCATCTTGCACTACAGAGCAAGACCCTGTCTCAAACAAACAAACAAACAAAAAAATTAAATTACCACGTTTAATGATTTAAAGCAACACGCTTTCCCCTCCTGGGAACTGAGGATTGAATCCAGATCTTCGCAGTACATTAAATCTTTAGCCCTTCTTTATTTGTGAAGGGTCTGGCTAAATTGCCCAGCTCCTTGTGCTCTTCTTCCTCAGCCTTCCAGAGAGCTAGGATGACAGGTGTGTGCCACCACACCCAGCTAGGTGGACTTCTTCTGAAATAATTTGCTTCCTTTTCTAACTTCTGGAGGCTGCCCACACTCCTTGGCTTCTGGCCCTCTTCCTCCATCTTTTAAGCCAATGTGACAGGATTGAGTCCTTCTCACATCATTTCACTCTGAATTTGCTTCTGTCTCTATTTTTAAGGATTTTTTTTTTTTTTTTTTTTGAGACAGGGTCTCTCTGTAGTGCAGGCTGGTGCCTCAGCCTCCAAAGTGCAGGGATGACAGGCATGCCCTTGAATCCAGAGTCTTATGTTTCCTTTAACCACTGAGTTATGCCTCTGGGCCCCTTTGATTATATTGGGACCACCCATTGAATTCAGGATATTTTTCCTAGTTTTGCCTTTTTCTTGGCGGGGGGTGGGGGTGGGGGGGAGGGTGCTGGGGTTTGAACCAAGGCCTATTTAGGCAAAGGTAGGCTAAGCACACAGTCTGCTGCTGAGCAATGCCCCAGGCCAATTTCCCTATTTCTGATGGCAACCTTAATGCTCTTCTACTTTGTAACCTAACATATTCACAAATTCTAGAATTAGGAAGAAGGCATTATTGAGGAACTGTTTGGCTACCATAGGAAGGCTGACATGCTAGAGGGAGAAATGGTGTCAGTTATGCAGGTGTTAACATGACATGTGTAATTAGAAAGTAATTATTTTTATAGCTAAAAAAAAGTCTAGTAGGATGTGATAATGCACGCCTGTAATCCTCAGCATTCTGGGAGGCGCTGGAGACGGGAAGATTGCAAATTCAAACCCACTTTGGCCAGTTTAGTGACTTAGACCCTGGCTCATAATAAATGTGTTTATTGAGGCAGGGTCTCACTCTCTATAGTCCAGCCTGGTCCTAAACTCACTATGTAGCCAAGGCTGGCCTCAAACTCACAGCAATGCTCCTGCCTCAGTTTTTCCAGTGCTGGGATTATAGGAGTGCACCACCACGCCCAATTTATGTGGTGTTAGGGAATCAAATCCAGTGCCTGTGTTAGGCAAGTCCTTCAACCACTAACCACTCCCATCTCAAAATTTAAAAGGAGGGGGGGCGCGGAGTTGTAGCCCAAGATGGCCTCAAGCTCGTGACAGTCCTGCCTCAGCCTCCCAACCTAGACCATTTTTTATGTTTTATTCTGACAGTCACTAAATTTTCCTTCTGCCTCATCCTCCCAGAGTGTGGGGATTGCAGGTCTGTGCTACCATACCTAGCTTCAAAATTTGAAATTATGATATTAAAAAAATAGAGAAGCCAGGCCTCCTGGTAGCACAGGGCCCAGCACCCTGGGAGGCTGAGATAGGAGGACTAAGTTCAAGCCCAGCCTCGGGTACTTAGTGACTTACCAAGACCATCTCAAAGTCAAAAATAAAAATGGGTTGGGAATATAGCTCAGTGTGAAGGCCCTGAGCTCAAACCCCAGGATAGCAAAAATAAATAAATGAATAAATAGGTTGGGGGAGCAGTAAAGAGATCTTTACTAACTAGAAGGAAGATTTATGCTGGAGCAACAGGAAAGAATATTGGGGAGACCAAGATAAACAGATTGGAGGGCTAGGCTTTTATTTTTGTATTTGAAAATGAGAAATAAAAATGATTAATTTGGGAGGGCAGTATTAGGAGCTGAATCCAGGGAGTGCTGAGTTACATTCCAGTCTGGTTTGGTTTGGTTTGGTTTTTGTTTTATATGGTAGTGCTGGAGATGGAACCCAGGGCCTTCACTCTATGCTTTATTTTCAGCCCACCTTTTGGTTTTGATTTTGGGACAGGGTTTCATTAGGCTTTACTAAAATGCCTAGGCAGAGCTTGCATTTGGCAATGGATTACCAATCTGTGTCACTCTTTTTGTGTGTGTGTGAGACAGAATCTTGCTAATTTGTATGCATTGGCCTCAAACTTGCCATTCTCCTGGCATAGCCTTCCAAGTAGCTGGGAGTACAGGTGGCTGGTTTGGGTTGTTTGTTTGAGACAAGGTCTTGCTCTATGTTGTAGGCTGGTCCTGAACTCACTATGTAGCCCAGGCTGGCCTCAAACTCACAGCAGTCCTCCTACTTCAGCCTCCTGAGTGCTGGGATTACGGTCATTCTCCACTCAGGGCCTTGTGCTTGCTAGGTAAGCCCTGAAACTGCTGTACTATTTCTCCAGTCCCTGTCCTTAGTTTTGAAGGAGGATGAGATAGATTATGCAAAGTTAGTTTGGTTTTTGTATGGTTTGTTTTGAGACAGTGTTCCCTCTGTAGCCCAGGCTGGTCCTGAATTCACTGTGTAGTCCAGGTAAGCCTCAACTCAAGGTAGTCCTCCTGCCTTAGCTTCCTAAATGCTGGGATTACATGCATTTGCCACCACACCTGGCTAATATTTTTTTATGTGGTACCTGGGTAATCAACTCAGTGCCTTGTACATGCAAGGCAAGCACTCTTAACCATTCATGGGGCTATGCTCTCAGTCCTCTGGCTCGAAGTTTTAAGTTAGTAAAGGAAACAGATCTAGCTTGGCCTAGGGGTGCAGGCCTGTAATGCCAGCATTCTGAGAAGCTGAGGGAAGAATGTGCAAGCTTGAGCCCAGCATGACTTAGAGACAGCCTGTCTCAAAAAGTAAACTGAAAGATAGACTGAGGGATAGTGCAATATGAAAGCCCAGATCTCTTTCTCTCCCTCTCCTTCTCTCCTTCTCTTCTTCCCTCTCCCTCCCTCTCTCTCCCTCTCTCTCCCTCTCTCTCCCCCCTCCCTCTCTCTCTCTCTCTATCACTCACTCACTCTGAAGTCAGAAATGCCAAGCCATACTCTGGTTTTAGTTACCCATTGTGCATCCGGAGGCCCAAGTGAAGAATGGGTGCTTTGTAGCAAAAGCAGCTTTTAAATCCCTGATTGTCTCAGACCAAGGGCTCCTTAACCTGGACTGTGCTGCCGAGCCATACCTCCAGCACTCATTTTTCTTTAATACTTGTGGTGGCATACTATCTATACACATTCTAAAATGGAAATAAGAATTATTCCTGTAATCCCTACACTGAGGCAGTCTGAGGCAGGAGGAGTGACAGTTATTCTGGTCGGGCAATTTATCAAGACCTTATTTCAAAACTAAAAAAGATCTGAGGAATGCAGTTCAATGATAGAGTATGCCCTGGGGTTGAATCTCCAACTGCCAATAATAAATGGACAAATAGGAAGAGGGAGAGAAAGAGGAAAAGAAAAGAAGCTGCAGTAGTAGTAGGAAGGGCTTCATAGGATAAAGGGAAAGTCTGAATTCCTAGTGGTGAAATGAGGCAGCTGGCTGATGTGGGCAAGGTGAGGGTGTCATCCCAGACGTCATTTTGCAGGAGTAGTTTACAAGGCATATTCAACTTTATGTCTGATTTGGTCCCCTGAATGTCCTTGTTGGAGAGGCAAATTACTTCATTTTTTGTGGTACTAGAAATAAATTGAGCCCATCATCTTTGCTCCTGCCCTTTTTTTTTCTTTTTTCTTTTTCTTTTTCTTTTTCTTTTTTTTTTTTTTTTTTTTTTTTTTTTTTTTTTTTTTTTTTTTTTTTTTTTTTTTTTTTTTTTTTTTTTTTTTTGAGACAGTGTCTCACTCTGTAGTCCAGGCTGGTCTGACACTCACTATGGCGCTCAGGCTGATCTTGGACTCACAGCAAACCCCCTGCCTCAGCCTCCTGAGTGCTGGGATTACAGGCATGCACCACCACGCCTGGTTTATGTGGTGCTGAGGAATCGAACTCAGGTACTTAGTAGCACTTTAACCACTAAGCCATTCCTTCAGCCCTGCTTCAGTCTTCTATTTATTTACTTACTTACTTACTTATTTTTGAGACAGCTGAATTGCTAAATTGCCCAGGCTGAGCTTGAATTTATGGTGTTCCTGCATTGGTACTCTTAGAGTGTTGGGATTATAGGTGTGCACTGCCATGCACAATCAGTTATATCATTAAATAGTTAATATATGTAAAGTACTTTTTTGAGGCAGACTCTTGCTCTAGAGTGCAGTCTCATCCTGTACTCATTATGTAGCCCAGGCTGATCCTGAATTCATGGCAGTCCGGCCTCAGCCCCCATGTGCTGGGATTACAGGTGTACACTATCACACCCCAGCTAATTTTTATGTGGTACTGGGAGATTGAACCAAGGCCTTGCACACACTAGGCTAGTGCTCTAACCACTTAGAGGAGTCCACCCCCATCCCCTAAAATACTTTCAACAGACCCAGCATACAGAAAATATTCCATAAATAATATTATTACTGCTTTGTAGATTGGGAGAGAGAACCAGAAGTCAGATATACCTCTCCTCTCCTCTCTATTCTTTTTTTTTTTTTGGGGGGGGGGGGAGGGTTGTTTGCTTGTTCGTTTGTTTTTGCTTTTGTTTTGTTTTGAGACAAGAGTTCTGCTCTGGGTATAAACCAAGGAAGTCTGAATTGGCATAGTCAAAGCCGAAAAAAAAAGGGAGGGGGCAAATCTGAGCAGGGAAAAAAGGAAGATTTCAAGGAACTGTAAGGAATTACCTCACTGTGAAATGGCAGGTTACTTTGATTGGCAGAGCTCTTGGTGTGTTACTTAACCACTGGGCTCTAACAGCTATATAATGCCTCTTCGTTTTTTCCTTTAGTAAACTTGTACTAAGAGTGTGTGCTCACCTTTGGCCAGATATTGAGCTGAGGTACAAAATGGGCAAACTAAAGATTTCCATGAAGGCAATAGAGGACTATACTATCTTAGAATTCCTGATCAGCTGCAGCTGTTTTTTCTTTCTTTTTGATATTGTGTGGTTGATCCCAGGGCTTACCCAATGAGCTGCAGTCTCAGATCACTTTTTTTTTTTTTTTTTTTTTTTTGAGACAGGGTCTCTCTTGTAGTCCAGGCTGGTCATGAACTCACTAAAGATATTCTTGAATCAATATTGCACATTGGGTTTGTGCAGAGCTCACTGATATGTGTGTGTTAGGCTTTTTGAGTAGTATACACATGTTTTAGAGTACTTAAGGACAGAGCAGAAATGTTTTTAGTAGGTAACTTGGCAGATGGGGTAGGTTGGTTGGTTGATTGGTTTTTATGGTACTGGGATGGAGGCCAAGCCTACTACCATGCCAGGATTACCAATGTTTCTTTTTATTTTTGAGATAGGGTCTTTATAGTCCAGGCTGGTCCAGAACTCAGTATGTAGCCCAGTCTGGTCTTTGACTCACAACAATCCTTCCTGCCTCTGCCTCCCAAGTGCTGGGATTACAGGCATGTGCCACCGTACTCATCTTATGTGGTGCTAGGGAATTGAACTTGAGGCCTTGTGCTTGGTAGTCAAGTCTCTAACCATTCTTTTTATAGCAAGTAAAGCTGTTTAAGCTGTTTTGTCTGTAGTGGATGATGGTTAAGTTCATTGAATCATGATGATAAGGACTGAAGAGTTTGTATCTGCTATTCCTCCAGCCCCTTAAGCAATGTTTCTGTAGTCAAATGTGCATACAAGTGGTCGGGGAGATTATTTTAATAGTAAAATCTCATGTTAATATTTAGACATAAAGTACCAGGTTTATGGAAAAGTTCCAGATTAAAGAAAACCATTTAAAATAATGGTGCAAATATTATATGTGTGACTATGGCAAATACATAAGTACTTTGCAGTTGATCAGATTCCAGACAAGCTAACATAACTGTTGAAGCTGAGAGCTCTGGAGTCAGAGCCTTTGCCCTTGACCTTCGGCAAGATTTCTCATCTCTATGGCAGTTTCATTCTGTATAAAATGTGGACAATTTTGTGATGATTAAATAAGAAAATGTCTGTAGCAGCCAAAACAATGCTGAAGCCATAACTATAATACATGATAGAAAGTGGTAAACAGTTGAAAGGCATGTCAGAGACATGATTGGCAGGAGTAACAGAGTCATCAAAAGTCCCTGTCAAAAATCAGAGCAAGTTAGAAAATTTTATTTTATTTATTTATTTACTTACTTATTGAGACAAGGTCTTGTTCTTTGTAGCCCAGGCTGGTCCTGAACTCACTGTGTAGCCCGGGTTGGCCTTGGTCTCACGGCAGTCCTCCAACCTCGGCCTCCCCAGTGCTAGGATTACAGGCAGGTGCCACCATGCCTGGCTTTTTGTGATGCTGAGAAATCAAACTTTCACTTCCAAGGTAAGCACTTTAACTGCTGTGCCATCCCTCCAGTTCCAGAAAATACTTCAAGTTTATTGTGAGCCAGGGACAGAGGTATGCACCTGCAGTCACAGCCAGGTGAGAGGAAAGGCAGGAAATTTGTGAGCTTGGGCATCTTAGTGAGCCCCTGTCTCAACAAACTGGTGATACCTGCCTGGAATCCTAGCACTCCGGGATGGTGAGGCAGAATGGTTGCAAGTTCAAAAGAACAATTCAGTATTTCAAACCCAACATGGTAAGGAATCCCTTTCAGGTGTCAGCCCAGCTTATAAGGCATAAAGGAGGAAGTATTTTGACCTTTTTCTTGATTGGCTATATTCATTCTTTTTATAGCAAGTAATGCTGTTTAAGCTGTTTTTTCTATAGTGGATGATGCTTAAGTTCATTGAATCATGCTGATAAGGACTTAGAGTTCATATCTGGGTTTATGATTGCAGCCAGCATTTCACAGGAGTGCGGATGCCTTAAGTTGTGGCTGTGTGGACCTGATATATTGTGATGATGTAGGAATAAAACACCTACTATTCCAGTCTGCTTGTGTCGCAAGATGTGCAGAGCTTTCCCCTACCTACCAAGCAAGGAATATAACAGCAGATACCAGCAAGGTGTCCCCTAATTCAGTTGAGTTGTGACACTGTCTACCTAGAAGTAGTCTCAGATCCCACAAGTTGAGAGCTGAGTCTCACACAACTGCCTTCTCACTTCAGATATCAGCCCCAAGTCTGAGTCTCTAGAACTTCAAACAGATTAGTTAAAAGTTGGGATTCCCTCCAGGCCCGGTGGCAAGGCCTGTAATCCTAAAATTCTGAGAGGCTGAGGCAAGAGGATCTTGCCCAGCCTGGGCATCTTAGTGATTTAATGAGATCCTGTTTTCAAAATCAAAAATAAAAATGGGCTGGGAATGTAGTACAATGTGAAGGCCCTGGGCTTGATCCTCAGTACCACAAAAATAATAAAAAAGGAAAAGTTGGAACTCCTACTCCCTCTACCTTGAGTTCAATTAATTCACTAGAGTAGGCTCACAGAACACAAGGAAGTGCTACAGTTTAGTTCATTTATTTGCTCAATACAAGGGATTGAACTCAGAGAATTCTGTCACTAAATTGTCCAAGCTGGACTTGAGTTTGCCGTCTTTCTGCCCCAGCCTCCCAGAGTGGCTGAGATTACAAATGTGCACCACCACACCAGCATTTTGTTGTTTTGTTTTGTTTCTGTGGTATTGGAGATTGAGCTCAGGGCCTTCACACTGAGAGCTACAACCCTACATCCCCAGCTCATTAGTTTTGACTTATTTTTTCACACAGTGGGGATGGAACCTATGGTCTTTGCACTGAGCTACATACCTAGCCTTGTTTTGTTCTGTTTTGAAACAGGGTCTCACTCTGTAGCCCAGGCTGGTCCTGAACTCACTATGTAGCCCAGGCTGGCCTTGAACTCACAGCAGTTCTCCTGCCTCAGTCTTATGAGTACCGGGATTACAGATCTGCACCAACACACTCAGCTTATGTGGTACTGGGAAATTGAACTCAGGGCCTTGCACTTGCTAGGCAAGTGCTCTAACCTCTGTGCTATTCCTCCAGGCCCCCTAGCCCATTTTTTAGTTTTGATTTTGAGACAGGATCTTGCCAAGTAGCCCAGGCTAGGCTTGAATTTGTGAGCCTCCTACCTCATCCTCCCGGAGTACTGAGGTTACAGGCCTGTGCCACCAGGCCATCTTCTTTCTTTCTTTCATTCATTCCTTCTATTTTTTTATTTTTTTTAAATTTTATTTATTTATTTTATTTTGAGACAGGGACTTGCTCTGCAGCCTGGGCTGGTCCTGAACTCACTATGGAGCCCAGGCTGGCCTTGGACTCACAGCAATCTTCCTGTTTCAGCCTCCCAGTGCTGGGATTACAGGTGTGTGCCACCACACTCAGCTTATGCAGTGCTGGGGAATTGAACTCAGGTACTTCCTGCTTGACTTAGCACTTGCACTTTAAACTCTGAGTCATTCCTCCAGCCCCTCTATTCTTATTTTTGAGGTAGGGTCTCCCTCTATCGTGCAAGCTGTACCTGAACTCACTGTGTAGCCCAGGCTGACCTCAAATTCTTGGCAGTCTTCCTGCCTCAGGATCCTGAACATAGTCATATCCCATCATGCCTGGCTTCCTCTTCATTTACTTTTGAGACTGGCTATGTAGTGCAGGCTGGCCTTGAACTCAGTATGTAGCCCAGGCTGGGCTCAGACTCATGCAGATCCTTCTGCCTCAGTCACCCTCAGCCTCTGGAGTGCTAAGGATACAGATGTGCGCTCCCAAACCCAGTTTACGAGTTTATTTTAAAAGAATATTACAAAAAGTACAAAGATATATAGGGTAAAGTATGAGAGAACGGCTCAGAACACTCTTGCCTCCTGAGCACATCATCCCACAGGCACCTCCACGTGGTCAGCTGAGTCTTGGGTTTTTGTGGAGACTTCCTTACATAGCCACAACGGATTAAATCATTAGCCATTAGTGGTGAGTTTAACCTTCAGACTCTCTCCCCTCCCTGGAGGTTGGGTTTGGGGCTCAAAATTCCAGTTCCCTAATATGGTTTTATTTTTTTCAGTGACCAGCCCCTATCCAACTGGCTAGTGTACAGAAAGACACTTCTGGCTTTAGAGAGTCCCAGGGTCGTCCCAAGTATTCCAGGAGTCTCTCTCTCTCTCTCTCTCTCTCTCTCTCTCTCACTCTCTCTCTCACACACACACACACACACAGACACACACACTCACTCACTCACTCACTTTCTTTTTTTCTTTTTTGGTAATACGGGTGGGTGATGGAACCCATATCCCTTACACTGAGTTACATCCTCAGCTCCTTTCCCAGACCCCCTCTTACATTTTTGAGATAGAGTCTCCCTAATCACCCAGTCTGGTCTCAAGCTTACAATACACCTGACCCAGCCTCCCAGAGTATGCACATTCCAGGCATGTGCCACTATGCCTGGCTTGAGTCTATGACATATGTCCAGTTTCTTCTTATGTTTTGGGCAGATATATATATTGTTAACACTCTTTGGGAATGATCTTCAGAGTCCATGAAGTTTTCTTGATACAGCTGTTTAGTTTAATAGTTACCATTTTTTTTTGTTTTGTATTTGGGAGGTTGTTTTGCTTTTTTATGTGGTGCCAGGATCCCCACGCTGCTGGGGTTACAGCATGGGTTTGTTTGTTTATTTTTGTGTACTGGGGATAAAGCCCAAGGCCTCTCACTGCGCTATATCCCCAGAGTTTTCTGTTTTTTTCTTTTTTCTTTTTTCTTTCTTTTTCTTTTTCTTATTTTATTTTATTATTATTATTATTATTTTTGACTAGGGTCTTGCCAAATTGCTCAGACTGGACTTGAGCTTGCAATCCTCCTGCCTCAGCCTCCTGGGATTACAGGCCTGTGCCACCAGGCCCAGCAACAGCATGTTTTTGAGACAGAATTGTTAGATCAAAGAAGAACCCCAGCAGATACCAAATATATGACCAGAGAATTGAAGCTGTTTTTATTTATTTTTGGAGACAAGTTCTCGCTCTGTAATCCAGGCTGGTCCTGAACCCACTGTGTAGCCCAGGCTGGCCTCAAACACACAAAGATCCTCTTGCTTCACCCTCAGAAGTGCTGGGTGTATGGGCATACACCACTATGCCCGGTTTATGTGGTTCTGGGGAGTCAAACCCAGGGCCTTGCGCTTCTTGTGCAAGTATGTTAACCACTGAGCTGTGCCCCCAGAGAAGTTAAGGTTTATTGCCCCCTTGACCTTATGCCTGGGTAGCAGTCCAGCTGTGAGGCATAAGGGATTAAGCAGATAAGAAAAGGAGCAGAAAGGAAAAGAAAAGGGGGTAAAAAAGGAGGGTTGATTGTGGGGCGAACAGATCTTTTATGTAGCGTGGGTGGACTAGCCAGCATGGAGGTCAGGAATTGGGTTGTTTAGCTGAAGTGGGGGTCAGGGTTTGGACAGAAGAGGACAAAGCACAGTTGCCTGGTAGGTTGGGAGCAGGCAGGTGGGCAGTGGGTTAAGGGAGACAGGTTGTCTTTACCAGCTGGCCACCTGCTAGGCCCAGCAAAGTTGTCTTGTGGGGCCTGTGGTTGTCAAGGCTGGTCACAGGGGCTCAGGCTGAGAAGGCTACCATGGGAAAGGAGTAAGGAAGTAACTATCTCTTAGCCAAGCGCTGTGTGTGGAAATGGATGAGAAACTCAGCACAGATGCCATGTCACAGGAACCCCACAAGAGCCTCACCATGTAGTCCAGGCCAGCTTTGAACTCGCTTTGTAATTCAGACTGGCTTCATATTCAGGATCCTCCTGCCTCTTCCTCGTAGTGCTGATATTACAGGTGCCTATTTTTTGTTGTTTTGTTGTTGCCCTTTTTTTTTTTTTTTTGGCTTTTTGGTTGGTCTGGTTTTTGATACTGGGGGTGGAGCCCAGGGCCTTCACACAGAGCTACATCCCCAGTTGATGAGCAAAACCTCAAGATAACACACTACAAATAAAACCTTGTGCACTGAAATTGCACATCTCCCAAGAACTGCAGGCCTGGGTGAAGTCCCCAAAAGTAATGGTGGAGAGTGTTCAGCCAGAGAAGGGAAATGAATTGGTGTGAGGGCTGATGAAAAGCAGATTGTGGGCTGGGAGCAGCCCAGTGGTTAGAGCCTGGCAGGGCAAGGCTCCAAGCTGACCCCTGGCACCACTCGGAGTTATCTTGGCATGCTGCCACACATTAGTAATCCCAGTACCCGAAGGCAGAGAAGGTAGGACTGTGGTGAGTTCAGGATCAACCTGGCCTACCTGGGGAAATGCTGTCTCAAAAAAAGAAAATAAGAGAGTGAGCTGATCTGCAGAGCAATGAATTAAACTGAGCCCTTGGAGCAGGCTCAGTGGTCTTTGCCTTTAGTCCCAAACTCAGGAAGGCTGAGGGAGGAGAATCATAAATTCAAGTCCAGGGTGGGCAGTTCAGTGAGTTTTGCAAGACCCTGTCTCAAAACAAAAATATAAAAGGGCTGGGAATATAGCTTAGTGAAAAGGCCTTGAGTTCAATGTTCAGTGTGACAAAAAAAGAATGAATAAACAAATTTCTTAGGTCAGGCCTTGGGAAGTTTAATAAACCCCCAGGATTTTAGCCAGGTGCTGCAGCGCGTGCCCATAATCCCAGCTCTGGGAGGCTGAGGCAGGAGGATTACCACGAGTTTGAGGCCAGCCTGGGCTACACAGCGAGTTTAGAACCATCCTGGTGCACAGAATAAACAAAAGGGCTGGGGGCATAGCAAGCACAAGGCCCCAGTGTTGATTCCCCAGCAATAGTTAAACTAGAAATAGTGGCACATGCCTATCTTAGCATTTAGGAAGCTGTGACAGGACAATTGCTGAGAGTCCAAGGCCAGCCTGGGCTTCAGAGTGAGACCCTGTCTCAAGGAAAAAATAAAAACCAATCAGGATTGTTTTGACAAAATTGACTTGTATATTATAAAAGTGAGACAGAATAAATAACATAGTATTGGTGGAAATCGTAGCAGGGGAAATATACTTAATACGATAAGTTGTTTTTTGATTAGTCTAAGAATTAACATAGATACTATTATAACTTCTTGCTAAATGAAAAAACTAAATTCATAATTTTAGTCTCAATTTTCCAGGTAAAATTTCATCCAAATCTTTGGTTTTTTGAGACAGAGTCGCTCTCTGTAGCCCAGACTGGTCCTGAATTCACTATGGAGCCCAGGCTGGCCTTGGACTCACAGTAATCCTCCTCCCTCAGTCTCCTAAGTGAGTGGTAGGATTACAGACGTGCACCACCATGCCCAGGTTATGTGGTGCTGGGGAATCAAACTCAGGGCTGTGCATTTGCTAGGCAAGCGCTTTAACCACTGTATCATTCCTCCAGCCCCTCACTCAAATCTTTTTTCCACTCATTCCTATGAAATATTCCTGGGGCTCTTTTTGGCCACAATTAAAAAAACCTTAATTCAAGATGGCTTATGAATTGCCAATACTTACAAGCCTAGAGATAGAACTCAAGGAAGCTTGTTTCATTGGCCTACACTGCTTGCAGTTTTCTACTCTGCCACCCTCAGGTCTCATCTTGTCTTCATAATGGCAGAAGTTGGGGACCGGGGACATAGCTCAGTGGGTAAAGTGCTTGCCTAGCAAGTGCAAGGCCTGAGTTCAATATTCCAGTACTACATAAACTGAGTATGGTGGTATACACCTGTAATCCCAGTGCTCAGGAGACTGAGGCAGGAGGATTGCTATGAGTTCAGGACTAGCCTGGACTATACAGTGAGATCCTATCTCAAAAACAAACCAGAAATGACACAACAGGTATCACACAACGCAGAGCTCATGTTCAGGAGAACAAGCCTTCCTTGGTTTCCTGCAGATTTTTGGTCACGCCTCCTTTTCAGTTGGTAGAATTAGGCCAGTATCCATGCCTGTTGCTAATGAGATTACCTTAATTGGCTTAGACAAGTCCTAAAGCACAGCTATGTGGGGGAGGAATCACAACCCAAAGAAAACTAACTGTTAGGAAGGAAGAAAGGGACAAGGATATTGGGTGGGCACCCAACAATTCTGTCATGGCCTCCTTTTCCCCCCTCACTTCTGGAGATTGAACCCAAGGCCTAACACATGTTAGCCAAGTGCTCCAGCACAGGCAACTCCAGGCCTTCTGTGACTTTAAATGGCCCTACTTATTTCTGAATCAGGTATTGAGGTTGTCCCTCACTATAAAAAGTAGAATTCCAGGACCCCCTGTGATACTTCTTATTTTATTTATTTATTTATTTATTTATTTATTTATTTATTGAGACAGGGTCTCACTCTGCAGTCCAGGCTTGTCCTGAACTATGGAGCCCAGGCTGGCCTTGGATGCATGGCAGTCTTCTTGCCTCGGGTGCTGAGATTACAGGCGTGTGCCATCACGCCGCCCAGCTCTGTGTGGTGCTGGGGAATGGAACTCAGGGCCTTGAGCTTGCTAGGCAAGCTCTTAAACCACTGAGCTATTCCTCCAGCCCCGTCCCCTGGGAGACTAAAGTCACTGGATGTTCAAGTCCAAATCACTTCTAGATTACTTATAATATGCAATACAGTGTAAATAGTTGTTACTTTGTATTATTTAAGAAATAAGAAAAAAGTCTTACATATGGTCAATCCAATTTTATCTTTTCCCAATATTCTTATTCCATGATTGGTGGAATTTGAAGACATAGCTCTTAGAGATATGAAGGGCCAACTGTATCATATGCCAGTACTCTAAATGTTGTTTCCATATTTATAAATAAGGAATTGAAGTTTTAGAGGAATGACTTCTCCACTGACAGACACGTAATTAACCAGGGGAATTTTAAATTCACCTTTTGGCTGCAGTACTCCCCGCCACCGCTAGGAGGCACTGGGAAACCCTGCCTGTCCTGTCCCTGGAGCCTAGCACCTCATTCTGTCCTTGCCAGGACCTCTGAACATGCCTAGCTGCAACAAGCCAAGAGCCTTACCTATTGTGCTATTCAGGCAGACATTTAAACTCACAAATTAAATCTTAAATGTGGTGGTGTGGGTGTGCAGTCCTAGCTACTTGGGAGGCTGAGGCAGGAGGATGGCTTTAAACCAGTGGGCAATATAGTGAGACCCTGTGTCAAAAGCGGGGGGGATGGCTATAGGAATGGCTCAGCAGTTAAAGCACTTGTCTAGCAAGCAGTAAGTACCTGAGCTTGATTCCCCAGCACTACATAAGTCAGATGTGGTGGCACACGCCTGTAATCCCAGCACTAAGGAGGCTGAGGCAGGAGGATTGCCGTGAGTCCAAGGCCAGCCTGGGCTACAGAGCAAGACCCTGTCTCAAAAGGGGGGGAGGAGCTGGAAGAATAAAACAGTGTTTAGGACACTTGCCTAGCAAGCACAAAGCCCTGAGTTCAGTTCCCCCAGTACCACATAAGCTGGGCTTGGTGACACATGCCTGTAATCACAGTATTTGGGAGACTGAGGCAGAAGGATTGCCATGAATTTGAGGCCAGTCTGGGCTACATAGTGAGTTCAGGACCAGCCTGGACGACAGAGTCAGATCCTGTCTCAGTAAAAAAGAGGGGGGGGGGGGGAACAGCTAAGTAAGTGCTCTACAAGATACCTCCAGATCTAATCAGTCACTTATTTTTAACTTTATTGGCCACTTACAATTTTTGTCCTCATTAGACTTTAAGAATGAAAACCAAATTTGTCTCTGTAGTCCGTATATATCTATCGTATCAATTATCTATTTCTCTACCTACCTATGTGGTACTGGGGACTAAACCCAGGGCCTTCACACTGAATTACATCCTTAGTCCTTTACGTTTATTTTGAGGCTTGCCTTGGTAAGTAGCCAAATTACCCAAGTTAGACTTGAACTTGTAATCCTCCTGCCTCAGCCTCCCAGAGTGGTGGGATTACAGGCATGCGCCATGTCTAAGTAGTCTGTGTGGGTACATTCCCAGTCCGTTTTGTATTTTTTAAATTTGAAATAGGTATCATTAAGTGTCCAAGCTGGGCACTTAGCCTGGACAGAATGCTAAGAATACTAAGAGTAAGAGCCAGAATGCTGAGAATACGAGCCTGGGCCCCCAACTAATTAACTAATTACAGTGTTTGTTACATAGTGGAACTCAGTAAATTGGAAATTATGTCGGAAACTAAACAAAGGATTTGTCCAAAGTTATGAGTAGTAAGATTAAGACCCAGTGTTGGATATTGAAGCAACATCTTCTGACAGGAATCCAGCCTGTGACCCTCCTGGTATACTCCTGATGTTATAGTAGAAATTTACTCGGCCTCCCAGTCACTTATTTTATATTCATTCAGTATACATTCATAGATCTTCTAGTGTGTACCAGGTGCAGTACCAGGTACTGGGGGCACTACTGGCTCTCTGTCCTCTGGAGTTTCTCAATTTAGCAAGGCCCTATCTTAAAATCAAAGTCTTACTGAGACCTTGTCCACAGTAAAAAAAAAAAAAAAAGGGGGGGGGTGCCTGGGGATATAGCTGTCTGTGAATGCCCTGAGCTCCGTGCCCAATACCACAAAAATAAATAAATAACCCAGAATGGTCAACAAAGCAGTGCGTTCAGAGATTTTTAAAGGAAGTTAGTGAATCTAGTGTCTCAACAGGAAGAACATATAAAAGGGAATCAAGAAAGGAGTAACTTTTTTTCTCTTTTAAGATAGGATCTCACTCTGTAGTCCATCCTACCCGACTTAAGCAACATTTCTGAAAGAAAATAGGCAGAATATAGAGTAGTGATTAGTCAGACTATCGACAAGTAAAGTTAGTTCCATTCCCAAAGTTCAGGCCTGAGCTGGAGGACAAAATCTAGATTCTAATCCTCTAAAACCTCCTTAAGCCTGTTTATCTCCCTGTGAAATGTAGACAATAATAATAAAAACCTTTTCCCAGCATAGAATACTATAGATTAGGGACTTGTATAGCCTAATAAACCCTACAAACATTGACTACGTGTATGTAAAGTCAGTATTATTCGATGAGCTAGAGATAAGCTGAGCTGTTGAGCCTGCCCAAGGTAGAGCCCAGCAATAGTGCTTGACAAAGCACTTACAGAAGGTGATGGTTGCACATAGTCCTGAAGGATGAGTAATTAGGGAGATGAAGGATGAGGTCAAGAGTAGAGGCCCCAATGTCAGACACCTCACAGTGAGCACAGGAAGTTAAAGTCAATTTGTTTTTCAGACACATAAAAAACAAGATGGAGAAGGGTGGAAAATGACCCTGGAGAGACAGGCAGAGACTCTGCAGTGGGCTGCTCCAGCCATTCCTGGCTCAGAGCAGCAGGTGGCGCCACTTTTGCACTGGGCATACAACAGGTATATTCTCATCCCAGGGCCACCACCCTGTTATCATAGGACTGACATATCCTGTTTTCTTAAATTTGCCCCACAGAGTGGGACAGACAGGTCCAGCTGGATTAGTGTGTTTGGAAAAGTCTAGGTGGGGCTCGCAGGCAGGGCCATCTGATGCTAGGAGCTGAGATTTTTTTCCCTTCCCTTGGATTTTGAGCTGGGTCAGTAGTTCCCTGTGGAGGCCAGGGTGTGGCCCATCCCACCCACTGGTGGGCCATGATTCATCCTGTACACACTGGTAAGTATGTGCTGAAGGAATAGCATTGTGTCAGGTGCTTGGAATATACTGAGGAATAATTTAGTCTTGGTACTTGAAGACATTCCACCCAGTTGGAAAGGGACTACATAGCACCCAACAGGAGCGACGGGGCGTAGGAACTGTAATAATAACAACAGCTTGCTTTTAGTTAGCATAAATAACAAGCTAAAGCAGGCTGTGGACTATTTCGCCTGTGACTAATTTAATTTTCATGACAGGGGCTGGAGGAATGGCTTGGAGATTAACGTGCTTGCCTAGCAATCACTAAGTACCTAAATTCAATTCCCCAGCATCACTTAAGCCAGGTATGGTGGCTCATGCCTGTAATCCCAGCACTCAAGAGGCTGAGACAGGAGGATTGCAGTGAGTCCAATGCTAGCCCGGGCTCCATAGTGAGTTCAGGTCCAGCCTGGGCTACAGAGTGAGACTCTGTCTCAAAAAATAATTTTTATGACAACCCTAATGAAATACCACATCTGTAGAGGTAAAGTGACTTGTTCAAGGTTAAACAGCTTCTGAGTGGCAGAGCAGAGATTGATATCCAGGCAGTCAGCCTCCAGTGTCCCCTGTTAACCACTAGGTATGCAGCCACCCTGAGAATCTGCTAAGCCTTTGGATAAATTCTATAGGTTCAGAAATAGAAGCAGTTACTGGGCTCAGGGGCATCCACAAAGGTTTTACAGAGGTGGGTCTTGGATAGGCCTGGAAGCATAGCCTTAATGGGGATAGGAAAAGAGAACAGATATTCAGTGTAATTACCACTTTTCTCTGAATCATCTCTTTCAGCTTAGAATGCCAAAGCTAGAAGGGATCCTAAAGGCCATCTAGCCCGGGGGATAACTCTCTTAGAGGACTTAGGGAGTTGCTCAGTGGTAGCATTCATACTTAGCATACATGAGACCATGGATTTAATCCTCATCACCAAAATGCACACTCATGCAAATACAGGATATGGATGTTTTTCTTTCAATGAAAGATAAGCAGAAAGCCTCCCTGTTTGAGCCCAGGTGTACCCTACCCTACTTATTCCCACAGGGCTCCAAAGAGCTCAGGTGATAACCCTGGTCCAATCCATGTCCTTAGAATCTCACTTTTGGACTGGAGGAATGGCTCAGCGGTTAAAGCACTTGCTTAGCAAGTGCTAAGTCAAGCGCTAAGTACCCGATTCCCCAGCATCATATAAGCTGGGCATGTTAGCACACACCTGCAATCCCAGCACTTGGGAGCCTGAGATAGGAGGATTGCCGTGAGTCCAAGGCCAGCCTGGGCTCCAGAGTGAGACCCTGCCTCAAAAAAAAAAAAAAAAAAAAAAAAAAAAAAAAAAACCTCACTTTGGTCCTTGCTGTGTGGAAGAGAAGGCAGTACTTCCCAAAGACAGAAATGAAGGGGACATTTGAAACGGACAGAAACCAACTAAGCATTGAGCTGCTGCTACGCATTTATTTCCCTTGTATCCTGCCTCAGATTGAATTGTTGGCTGCCACAAATGGTACCACCTCAGTGAAAAGACTTGGGGTTTAGAAGTGCTGTGGAGGAAATTGAGGGGAGCTATAGTTGGAGGGGATCTTTTTCTTTTTTTTTCTTTGTGGTACTAGGGGATGAATACAGAGCATTCTCTCTGAGCTATATCCCCAACACCTTTTTGATTTGTTAATTATTTGATACAGGGTCTTGCTAAGTTGCCCAGGCGTGGCTCAAACTTGCAATTCTCCTGCCTCAACCTCCAAAAGTGCTAAGACTACAGGCATGTGCTACTAGGCCTGTCTGGAGAGGATCTTGAAGAAAGAGCTGGATACTCTGGGACTAGAATTCATGTAAATCTTCCTTATGTTCTTACTGCATTGTAGTCTCCAGGAAACATATCAGCCAATTTAAATACCTACAGGGCCTTAGAAGAGATCGTGGGATGGTCAGCACCTTTCTCATTCTCACCTCTACCTTCCCTAGATATGTGCAGGTGAAATTTGTCTGTATTCGGACTCAGTCAAACAGGAAGAGAACACGGAAGGTGGACATGTGCCCAGCATACTTGCTTCTGCGGTACAACGAGAGACTAGACAGACTCTTTATCAGTGAACTAAACACCCAGCATGTACACGTTGATTCCAAAGCTGCCAGTCTTGGTGGAACTGCCACTGGCAAATCTCAAAAGACAGCATGCCTGCAGAAATTCCAGCTGGTGCAGCCTGAAATCAAGGAAGATCTTGACACAGCTGAGCCATCCCCAGTAGATCCATCGTTTTGCCTAGATAAGGTACAAGAGCCCTCAAAGCCAGAGGAGGAAGGCATCACTCCTTCTGACCTGTCCAAGATAGCAAAAGTGATGAAGAACTTTCTCAAAGTAGATGAGGGTTCCATGGCCTCTTTCAGTGTGGACACTAGCCAAGATCTAGACAAGCTCAGCTTCCAGAGCAGCAAGATGAGTGACCTGTTCATCCGCTTCCCAGAGAATCTCTTGCTGCACCGGGTGGAGAACACTCAGGGTCATATCCTCTATGCTTTCTTGGTGGAAAACAAGGAGCGAGAGGGTCGAGTGGTACACTTTGCTGTGCTCAAGTCTGAGACAGCTACCTCTGTGGCCAAGATGCTGAGCATCTTCACAGAGTTCAACTCTGACTGGCCCAAGGTCAAGGTGATCTTTGTGGACCCTTCATTCCCTCACCGGGCTATTCTGCAGGAGATCTTCCCTGCTGCCCGCATCCTCCTTTCCATCTACCACACAACCCGGCTCTTAGAGAAGAAGTTACATCGTAGTTCTGCAAACCCATCTTTTAAAAGGCTCATGAAAGAAGCCCTGCGGGAAGCTGTGTTCGTCACTTCTGATGCCAGCTTAAAAAATCTCTGTCAGATGTCTCAAGCCCTACTAGATGAGGATCTCTTCAGCTTCCTGCAGGACCATTGGTTTTCCTGTGAGCTGCTGTGGTACATGCACGTCAGGAAGGGCCTGCACGCGTGTAACACCTACATGGACAGCCTGGACATTGTCACCAGCAAGGTGTCAAGCCTTTTTCGAGAACAGCAGTCCCTGCTGGACTGCATACTGCGCTTTGTGGATTACATAGATTTCTTCAATACCAAAGGCTTGAAGAACTTGCCCACAGCTCCTCCCAAGTTAAAGAGAACCCGCCCTCCAAGCATGCCACCAAAGGCCAAGAAGCCTTTTGGAGTTTGTAGAGGGATCCTTACTAGGATTCCTTTGGAAGAAAGAGAGCCAAACTCTCAACAGAGTCAGATGCAGCCACAGCCACAGCCAGAGCAGCAGCCGCAGCCAGAGCAGCAGCCACAGCCACAGCCACAGCAGCCGCCCCCGGTGCAGCCCTCCCAGCGTGGCATGCTAGACACCTTGCACCAAAGTGGCTCTGACCTAGCCTATAAGCTGTGCCACAATGAGTGGGAGGTGGTACAGAATTCTACCCACCTGGTAGAGATGGCTGGCTCCTCAGTGGACGTTCAGCTGCTAGAGGACTCACACCAGGTTAGCAAAGATGGCTGTAGCTGCAGTTGCTCCTTTCAGCAGTGGTACCACCTACCGTGCCGGCACATTTTGGCCCTGCTGCACAATAGCCAGCAGCCAGTAGGTGAAGCCATGGTGTGCCGCCGGTGGCAAAAGAAGTACCAGCACCTCCTGGGGCCCAATGGGGAGTTCCAGGACCGTAGTATGGTTCTAAACACAGACCGGCCTGAAGAGCAAGGTCGGAATGACATAATTCAGGACCTAAGCAGGGAGCTAGCAAACCTGCTAATGCAGACAGAGGGGCCAGAGCTGGAGGAGCGCTATTCCACATTGCGCAAGATTGTAAACATTTGGGCTGACCCCTCTGAGTCCAGTCAGCAGCCTGAAGACTTCAAGGATGTGGGCTGCCTCCCTTTCCTCTGGGGAGAACAGGAGGAAGAGGAGGGACTCCCTCCTGCTGAGACCACAATACATGACTGAAGCACTTGCTCTGGCACACTGAATCACAAGCTCCTCTCCTTGGAAGTTTGAGAGTTCAGCCTGGTCGTGCTAGGAGTCAGTATTTTAAGCAGTGTCTTCCGAGGTAGGGCTAGGAAAGTTGTAAAATTGGGAGAAGGACCCAGTTGTGTGACAGTTCTTTGAGTCTGCCCTGTTTTAGCCCTACTTTTGGCATTCCATTCTGTGGGCACCTCACTTGTTCAAAGCCAAAGTTATCTCCATGGTGAAAGGTCATTCCTCTTTGTCCTCTGACCCCTGAGGTCAGATCTTACTCTTCCTACAGAGATGAGCCTCTGCCTGAGGACAGAATGAAACAAAATGGGCCTGGTTAAAGGACCTGTTTTTGAGGACAAGGGAAAAGAGGGTGATCTGTGACTATTGCTGCTCTTAATGAAGAATCTGTTATTTGTACCTATTTTTATTCATCTTAAATAAAGTTTTTAAGTGAAGTTAAAATAAGCAGGGAAAATATGTTCTACTTGATCAAAGAAAGAAGACTTGTATAAGTGTGTGGGCTTATTTTAAGACAAGTCTTGCCCTATTGCTCAGGCTGACCTGGACTTGAAAGACATCTTATGGGGATGCTTACCTCAAACTCAGGACCTCGAGCAAGCTAGGCAAACACTCTAACTTTCCCTTGTGTTATTCTTCCAGTCCTCCCACCCACACAGCTTTCTAACACTCAAGGGAAACTAAGGACGAATCTAAGAGTCATTTGGTTCTTGTACTACTAATTCACTGGAACCTTAACTCACAGTGCCATTCTGGACCTGTTCCGTAAATTCTGGAGAGAGCTGGGCTAGACAGTGCCAAGGTTCGGCTCTCCCCGTCCTCACACCTTACCTTGATCCTTGCTCCCCTCCCGACCTTGGTTCCAAACTTCCTCAGCTTCACAGTTAGGTTCCGATTCCCAAGCGACAGCCTCAGTTTCTCCATAAGGTTGAGTACACAGTACAACTATATTTGCATCCTTTGCCAACTCTCTGGGACTTTGGAGTTCGACCTCGCTACCACTATAGTCTAACCCCACCCCAACCCGCAAAAAAAAAAAAAATCCGTAAAACATTGCTATTTATTTTCCTTTACGTCTTTGAGGAAGCTTCTATTGTAACCTACCGAGTTCGCCTCACGGCTCAAATGCTTGAGATCTTCAGGTCGGTATTGGATGCGGTAGCCGCCCCTGGTAACCCTGGTAACAGTACCCGCCCTCCGTTTGCCAGGCTACGATTGGCCCATGGCGCCAAACCGGAACACGATCTCCTCAGGCCATTGGCCTAAGTCACTGTGAAGCTGGAGCTGTGATTGGTGTACCACATGTCAGTCACTGTGGGAGGCAGGGTCAAATAGGGAGAAATGGCGACGGAGCCAAATTGTGAGTGAGTCTTTGCGAGTTATCAGGTGCGAAGCATCTAATGACTTCGCTCAGCCTTTACACAGCTCCCATAGGGTGGGTTGTTGATTGCTCCGACTTCGCCGGACTCCACACGCGAACGTCATTTTCATCTTATACTCGGGTTAAAGGTGAGAGGTCAAAGGCCGTACTTACTCTCTTCGTGCTTTGGATCCTGTGGGAAGCCGACAGGATCTCCATCCAAAGGTTCGCCTTCCAGCTAACAGAATAATTGGTGGGCAAATACCTTAAGGTCTTTGAACCTCAGTTTCTCATCTGTAAAATGTGTACAGTAACCCGTTTGGGGGCCAAATAGAACAGAGCATTGCGGATAGAAGAATATATGCAAAGGCAGGAGAATCTATGCACATTTGTTAGCCTCATTTTATGGCGGAAGGGAATGAGGCTCAGAGGGCTCCTCATCGACTTGCCCAGTATCCCACAGCAAGTTGGTGGCAGTTACAGCACTCTTGTGTATACCAGCACCAAAGGTAAGGCTGCAAAGAAGGTTTTTTTTTTTTTTTTTTTTTGGTACCGGGAATTAAACCCAGGGCGTTCGGACACTGCTACATACCCAGAACTTCACTTATTTTTGGTCTCAGTCGGCAAGTTGATCCAGCTGTACTCGAATTTGTGATTCTTCTGCCTCGCAGATGGCCTTGAGGCCTAGGCCTGTAATACCAGCGCTCTGGGAGACCGAGGCAGGAGGATCGTGGGTTCAAGCCCAGCAGGGCAGTTTAGGACCAAGGGAGACCCTGTCTAAAACATAGGTTGGGGACATTGCTCAGTGTGAAGGCCCTGGGCTTGGTCCCCAGTAACACACTCAAAAAAATAATTTATAAAATATGAAGGGCCTATAGGGCTGGAGGAATAGTGCAGCAGTTAAAGTACTTGCCTAGAAAGTGCAAGGCCATGGGCTTATTTCCCCAGCACCACATAAACCAGGTGTGGTGGCACACGCCTGTAATCCCAGCTCTCAGGAGGCCAAAGCAGGAGGATTGCTTGAGTCCAACCTGGCCTACATAGTGAGCTTTGTAAATAAAAAAAAGTCTGTGCTATTGTGGTTTGGATATGGAATGTTGCCCAAAAGTCTCATATATTTGAATGTTATATATTGTCTGTGAAATCATTTGCTGTTGGGAGACGGGGGCCTTGTCTGGAGGGATTACAGGTGTGTGGTGGGGACTTACCACACCTTCTCCACCTGGATGCAGGAGGGGCTGATCACTGGGATGAGAACTGGAAGGATACATGAGCCACTTCCTGCCTTCCTTGGAGGACTAGTCTCAACTTGCCTTGACTTGGCTTCCTGTTTATAATGTGGAGAAGCTGCCTCCACCTCTGCCTCTGGCAGGTGCTTCCACTGTTGCAGGCCGCTCCTGAATGGACTGTGACCTTCTGAAACTGAGCTAAAATAAACCTTTCCTGCCCTAAATTTGTGGATGTCGGGTGTTGAGTCACAGCAATGAAAAAAGTAACTAGAACAGAAGTCAGGACCAGCCTGGACTACAGAGTGAGACCTTGTCTCAAAAAAAAGTAAATAAAGGTTATACAGATACTGAAAATACTATTTTTAAGAGAGGAAGAGCTGGGGCTGGGGGGCATTGCTCCGTGATTAGAGTGCTTGCCTAAGAAACAGAAGGCGCTGGTTGGATCCTCGGCACCACAAAGCTAGGCATTGTGGCAGGTGCCAGCCTGGGCTACACAATGAGTTCTAGGACAGCCTGGGATACAAAGTGAGACCTTGTCTCAGTCAATAAATGGGAAGGATATGGCACTCACTTAAATCCCTCAGAACTTTTGTTTGTTTGTTTTTTGCTTTTCTTCCCTTTCATACTGTGAATTGAACCACAGTATGAGGGCTTCATGTATGCTAGGCCCCAGGAACCATATTTTTCTGTGACTTCTTATTTAAGGCTTATCTCCAGTGTGGGCTTCTTTCTTGAGAAAAGAATTTTCTTGACCACCTTAAAGTATCCCTCCCTTCTCTAGTTTAGTCTCTGTCCTGTTACCTATCTCTGTGTATTTTATAACTCTCATTATCCAATATATTCTTACCTGTTTTTTTTTTACATATTGTGTACTCCCTCCCACCCCCACCCAGAACTGTGCTGACCTATAGTGTTCAGCAAATAATATATTGCCTAGATGAAAAAGTGAAGACCTAAGTCCCTGTTTTCTCCTGAAACCTCTGCTCTTCTCCATAGGCTCTGGATCTGAAGACTACTGTCCAGCATCCAGCCTTGACATGTGTGGAGCTGGACAGACTTGAAGCCTCAAGGACACCAGCTCTGCAGAGAAAGTGTTTTGACCTGGACATTTAGACCTCTCCTCCCTCTCCCATGGCTCTGACAATGGTGAATGGGCTTCTAATTAAGGACTCCAGCCCACCTCTTTTGCTGCACCAGGTTAGCGTGACTGCACAACTGGATACCTTCAACTACCAGAACAGCTTTATGAAAGATCTTTTTGCTCATTTTCCTGACATCTTATTTATCCACCGGACCTATAATCCCAAAGGCAAGGTATTATATACTTTCCTGGTAGATGGGCCTCGAGTGCAGTTGGAGGGTCCTTTTGCCCGGGTAGTCTACTTTGCCATCCCTGCCAAAGAGGATGCGGAAGGCCTGGCCCAGATCTTCCAGGTGTTCAAGAAGTTTAACCCAGCATGGGAAAGAGTCTGTACCATACTGGTGGATCCCCACTTCCCTCCACTGCCCACCCTAGCAATGGAGTTCCCTGCAGCTGAGGTTCTGCTCTCAGCCTTCCACATTTGTAAATTCCTCCAGGGAAAGTTCTATCAGCTATCCCTCGAACAGCCCGTGGAGAGAGTGCTCCTCACTTCCTTGCAAAGCACCATGTGCTCCGCCACAGCAAGCAACCTGAGGAAGTTTGTTACACTCCTGAGCAACTGCATCCCCCCAGCCCGACTGCCTGAGCTCCACTCACACTGGCTTCTCAATGACCGCATCTGGCTGGCCCACCGCTGGAGAAGCCGGGCTGAGAGTAGCCACTACTTTCAGAGCCTTGAGGTCACTACCCAAATCCTCAGTGAGTTCTTTGGCAACAACCCATCTGAGAAACAAGGCATGGCCTCCCTATTCCGATACATGCAGCAGAATCCCGGAGACAAGGGAAGCTTCAACCTGGACCTGAGTCCCCAGAACAATCATACCCCCTCAGATGGCAGCACCGGAAGTCCCCAAGTAGAGCAGTTGGTAGAAGCCCGCCTCCAGAACTCTATCAATGCCATCTGCACGGGGCCAGCAGCCCAGCTTTGCCTGGGCGAGCTTGCTGTAGTCCAGAAATCCGTGCACCTCATTGCCACTGGCCCAGAAAAGATGAACATACAGATCTTGGAGGACACCCACAAGGTGCAGCCCCAGTCCCCTGCCAGCTGCAGCTGCTACTTCAACCAGGCCTTCCATCTGCCCTGCCGCCACATCTTAGCCATGCTGAACGCGCGCCACCAGGTGCTGCAGCCAGACATGCTGCCAGCTCAGTGGTCAGCAGGCTGTGCCACTGTTCTCGACAGTGTCCTTGGCAGCAAGTGGAGTGAGGCGCTGGACAAGCACCTGGCAGTGACTCTCCTCACCGAACAGGTGGGACAGCTCTTGCAGCATTGCAGCAAGGAGGAGTTTGAGCGGCGGTACAGCACCCTGCGGGAGCTAGCTGACAGCTGGATCGGCCCCTATGAGCAGGTGCAGCTCTAATGACTTTTGGTGCTCAGAGATGCTTGTTTATGTGTCGTGTCTGTTCTCCCTACATGTGCGCACACTTTCTATCTATCCCTCCCTCCCTCTCTCTCTCTTTCCCTCTCTCCCTCTACTTCCTGTACTTTCCTGGGCCCTCCTTCCTAATAAGTACAAGGGACTTCCACTTGACCATAGGCTGCTACCAAGAATATGTTTAGCTCTATAAGATGAAAGTCAGCAAATATTTTCTCTAAAGGACCCAACAGTAAATATTTTAGACCCCGATGGTCACATATAGTGTTGTATATTTTTGATTTGGTTTTGACAGCTTATTCATAAGGTAAAAATGATTATTAGCTAAAAGATCTTACAAACACAGGTGACCCTTGGTCTAAAATAATAGATAAGACATTGGGTGATGAGGTTGAGGGCTGGGGCTTGGTAACAGCTGCCCAGTCATAAATTGACTCACCTGACCCATATTCTGTGATGAGCTGACTTGGGAGCCATTCCACAAAGGAAAAGGCTACTCAGGGAGGTTCCCAGCAGTATTTTCCCTGCTCCACCTTGGGATCAATAAATTTGAATGTTGCATAGTTTAACACTTGTCTAGTTTTTCTTTTGTAGGTAGCAGTTCAAGGTATGCTGTGGAGAGAACAGTTTTTGGTTCTTGTACTAGGGATTGAGCCCAGGACCTGCACACTGAGCTGCATTCCCAGCCCATTTTTATTTTTGATTTTGAAGCAGAATCTCTCTAAGTCATTAAGTTTCCCAAATTGGGCTTGAATTTGCAATTCTGCTCCCTCGGCCTTCCAGAATATGCTGGGATATAGGCCTGGCTGAGAACAAGGTTTTGTTTTTTTGAGACAGAATCTCTGTAATCCAGGCTGGTCCTGAACTCACTGTGTAGCCCAGGCTGACCTCAGACTCTCAAATACTGGGATTACAGGCATGCACCACACCTGGTTTATATGGTGCTGGGAAATCGGAGCCCTGAAAATAGAACTTAGAGTGTGATATTACAAGAAGTCCTTATTCTTTCTCTGCCTCACTATTGAAGACTTGTTCTATAGGACCCTGGGCAAGTCAACTCTCTTGACTTATCTTCAAAAATGAGTATCTAGGGTGGGTGGTACAGCTCAGTAGTTAAAGAACTTGCCTAGCAAGCCTTGGCCCTGGGTTTGGTTCCTCTTCACCACATAAACCAGGCATGTTGGTACATGCCAGTAATCTCAGCACCAGGGAGGCCGAGGCAGGGGGATTGCCATGAGTTTGAGGCCAGTCTGGGCTACATAGTGAGTTCAAGACCAGCATTGACTGTAAAGTAAAAAAAAGGCATCTTACCAGTTGTGGTCATATACAATGGTAATCCCAGATATGGCAAGAGGATGGCTCAGAGCCTGAGTTACATAGTGTATTCAAGGCCGACCAGGACTTCCTAGTAGAACCTATCTCGAAAAATATTTTCTGAGTTGATCAAATTAAAGAAAAATAGTCTTCTATTCATCTGATAACCTAATGGATACTTAATCAAATTTTGTTTCTGTTTTGAGACAGGGTCTCACTGGGCAGTCCAGGCTAGTTTTGAATTCACAGTGTAGTCCAAGCTGGCCTTGAACACACAGCAGTGTCCCTGCCTGAGACTCCTGAGTTCTGGGATTACAGATGCGTGCCGTCATGCCCAGTTTGCGTAGTGGTGAATTAAACTTAAGACCTTGTGCTTGGTAGGCAAGTGCTCTAAGCACTGTGGTATTCAGCCATTCAATCAAATGTTAATTATACCTCCTTGCTTACAGTCCCAGTCATCACCTGTCTTCAACAGGCAGGGAAATTTAAGGCAGGAAGAAAGTTCACATTGCCTGTGACTTTTTCCTTCGTACTAGGGGTTAAACCCAAGGGATGCTCTTTTATTTTAGGCACTGGAAATTGAACGCAGGGCCTTTGCACTGAGCTACATTGCTAGCCCTTACATTTTTTTCTTTTGAAACTGTGTCACTGAATTGCACAGGCTGGCTTGAACTTGAGATCTCCCTGCCTGTCTAAAGTAACTTGGATTACCTGTGTACACAAGAAATTTTGATCACATCCTCACTATGGAGGCCTTTTACTCTCCAAGCATAATGCCCTACCTGTGTAGTTTTAATTAATCTATATGATCAGACCTCTCTTTGTGGTATTGAGACACTTCCTGGGGTTTGGGCTCTGGTGAATGATGAATTTCTTGTAACTCAACCAAACACCTTATTCCCCTTCCCTCCCATATCTCCCATCAACTCATCTGCCCAAAAACCATTCGGAGAAGCCACCCTCTGTGTCCGGTGCTATTTCATCCAGCTATAAGCAGGAACCAGGAGGCTGGCCCCTCCTAGA
Source organism: Ctenodactylus gundi (assembly GCA_004027205.1). Lineage (NCBI taxonomy): Eukaryota > Metazoa > Chordata > Mammalia > Rodentia > Ctenodactylidae > Ctenodactylus > Ctenodactylus gundi. Next base: position 336,145 of record PVKB01001703.1, on the reverse strand, counting down.
TTTTACTGGGGGCATCATCTGCCCAGAGGCTGTATAGGCAAGTGCCTGTCCCCTCCGCGTCCCCTCCACAGCTCCCTCTGGCTCCGGATGGACCATCATGAAGGCTTGAGCTGCCCGGATCAGGTCCTCTTCCCGCAGGCCTGGGACAGGCACGGTGGGGATGCCAGCGATCATCATGGCCAAGGTGAGGATGCAGATGTCAGGCTGGGGGCTGGCCTCCTTCCCCCCTGCCTCGGAGGGTACCGGCAAAACCCCTGGTGACAGCCCACAGAGCAGAAGGGACCCAGGCCTTCTGGGGCCCCCTGGGCAGAGGTCTCTGCTCCTGGAGCAGCCATCCTCCCAGCCCGGGCTCTCCAGCTGCCTCCCAAGAGGCAATTTGTGGCAGTGTCGGCTGTACTCCTTCCTGTGCAGGGTCTCCCAGCTAGCACCCCCAGGGCAGCCCTGGGCTTCCGGCACTGCCAGGGAGGGGCCCCAGGCCTGGGCAGCAGGTGCTCCCTGCTCAGCTTTCTGGGCCAGGGGGGCCAGGCCACCAGAGGCCACCACCACTGGCTCTGCAGGACTACAGAGGCCAAGGGATGAACCGGGAGAAGCAGCCCCACCTGCAGAAACAGGAATGAGATGGAATGTTATTTTTGGTCTCTCTGAGGAAGAGGCCCTGAGGGGCAGGGCTTGGGAGCAGGAACATTTAAGGAGGACTTACCCAGAGGTTGGGAGCAAAGTGTTACTCATACCCATACCTCTATTCCCTAATACTGAGCAGGTAGGTGATAAAGTGTTTGTTGAATGAGTAAGTGAGCAGATGGGTAGTTACTAATTGGCAAGGCTTTTGGAATGCTTTTTCTTGGCTCTAGGGACAGCCCAAAAATGCCCAGCAGAATCTCCACCTTCCAAGAGCCAGGAAGCTGTTTCACATAGGAAATTGTGATGCCTCCTCTAGTTTCTAGGAGCCACATCTCACCTTGGTCAGAAGGCAGAAGACCTGGATGAGTTTGTGGAGACGAGAAGTAGGACATGGCTGCCTGACTGCCCTGTTGTTAGGGAATAGTCACATGCTGTACCCTTCTAGAATGGGACTTCACAGTGCTCCCCTTTACACCTAGAACCTACCTCACAACAGCAGGTCTGTTTATTCTAGAACCTGTACCTAACAATGGGAGGGGATTTGAAAGAACACCCACGTAGATCTGAGTGTTCTAGGTTTTTGACCTTACCCAGGGAAAGTCACCTGGATAGTTCAGTATTTTCATCTGTAAAATGGGGATGATGACCACGCCCTCCCTCAACAGAAATCATGAAGATGAAATGAGATTATCTGTATGGAAGCAAAGGATCAGAGAGATACAGATAAAGGAGCTAGTGTTGTATGCCTTGTAGTGTGAGACAAGGAGTACTCTTCAGTCATTTGCTATTTGACCTAAAACATTCTCATCTTTGGGCCTCAGTTTCACCTCTGCAAAATTAAATAGTTGGCCTAGGGTTCTAATTCTCAGTTGAGGGTGTACATTCAAATCTCTTGGAAAGCTTTGAGAAATTCTGATGTCCAGACTCATCAGACAAATCAGAATCTGAGGGTCATCCAGATCCACTGTTTTTAAATTTCCTTCATGATTATTATTGGGACTGGGCATAATGCAGTGGTTAAATTGTTTGCCTATCAAGTGCAAGGCTCTGGGTCATAAAAATTAATGCCGCATGGTGGCACAAGCCTATAATCCCAGTACATAGGAGGCAGAGGCAGGAGGATTGCTGTGAGTTTGAGGCCAGCATCAGCTACATAGTTCAGGACCAGCTTGAACTATAGAGACCCTCTCTCAAAAAAAAAAAAAGAAAAAAGAATACATTAAAGTTGAAACCTGTGTACTAAGGAAATGCCTCTCATCCCTGGCTTTTCACTAAAATTTCCAAGAGGACTATTATTTAAAAAAAAAAAAAAAAAGCTTAGGCCTAATCTCCCTACAAGGTAAGGAATTTGTAGAGTATCCTGGTAACATTTTTTGAGACAGCATCTTGCTCTGTAGTCCAGGCTGGTCCTGAACTCTCTGTGTAGCCCTATCTGGCCTCGAACACATGGCAGTCCTTCTGCCTCAGCCTCCTGAGTGCTGGGATTATAGGCATGCACCACCAGGCCTGTATTATGTGGTGCTGGTGAATTGAATTCAGGGCTTGTGCTGTTAGGCAAGCACTTTAACCTCTGAGCTACCTCTTTTCCCCAGTCCCAAGTAACTCTTAGGAATTCTGGCTAGGAGCCCCAGTCTAGGCAGAATGTAAAATGCCTTTTTTTATTCTGACCTGCTAACACCCAGTGATTCCAGAAGTGCTTCTCAGAGACTGCAAGGGCAAGAAGACCCTGTAATGTCGGAATGTTCGCTTCTGCTGTGTTTATTTCTGGTCCTGGTTGGCTGCAGGGTGGCCAGATTCAGACCAGCCACAGCTCTGGGGCCAGGATGCATTCCTGTGGCCCTGCTCTGGGGTGGCTGCAGGCCTTCACTCATACTTGCAGAAATCCTTAAGTCCTCTGGGCAGGTGGAGCCCATCAATGGCCAGCCGGTGCACCACACTCCTCTGGATCACAAGGCGGCACAGCGTCTGCAGGGACGGCACTGTGGAAAGAAGGCTATCAAAGGCCCACCGACCCACCGAGCTTGGTCTCCACTTCACCATCAACTGGTTGGGCAAGTCCTTTCTGCTCTTGGGCTCAGCCTACTTCATGGGAATGCTCCTATGGTTGAGATAAACACCTCTACTTGAGAACATACATAAACGTCATCACTGTTTCTATCATAACAGCACAATCCCTTCCCCCTTAGCTGTTTTGGGGAACAAGAATGGTACCTGATTTGCCTGTGCAACCCCAGGCCCCAGCGCTGGCCTCCTGCAACTAACCAGAGCTCAGAATTTAAAAGCTCTCAGCCAGGCCCAGTAATCCCAGTACTCTGGGACGCTGAGGCAGGAAGATCACAAGTTGGAGCCCAGTTTGGTCGATGTAGCAACTTAGCGAGACCCTGTCTCAAAATGAAAAATCAAAATGAACTGGGGCAGGGCTGGAGGAATGGCTGGGTGGTTAAAGCGCTTGCTAAGCAAGCGCTAAGTACCCGAGTTAAATTCCCCAGCACCACATGGGGTGGGGTGGGGGGGGGTGGCCTGTAGTCCCAACACTTGGGAAGCTGAGACAGGAGGATTGCCTTGAGTTCAAAGCCAGGCTGGGCTGGTCCATAGTGAATTCAGGACTCAGGACCAGCCTGGACTACAAAGCGAGACTCTGTCTCAAAAAATAAATAAATAAAATAAAGAGTTAGGGCAGGGGTGCGAAGGGGAACTGGAGGAATAGCACAGCAATTAGAGTGCTTGCCTAGCAAGGGCAAAGCCCTGAGTTTAGCTCCCCAGCAACATATAAAACAGGGCATGGTGATGCACACCTATAATCCCAGCACTGGAGGCTAAGGCAAGGGGATTGCTGTGAGTTCAAGGCTAGCCTGGGCTTCATAGTGAGTTCAGAACCAGCCAGGAGAGAGGTTAAACCACTTGCCTACAAAGTCTAAGGCCTTGGGTTTGATTCCCCAGCACCACATAATCGGTGTGGTCTGTAATCTCAGAACTCATGAGACTGAGGCTGTAGGATTGCTGAGGCAGCCTGGGCTACACAGTGAGTTCAGGTCTGCAGAGATCCTGTCTCAAAGAGAGAATAGAAGCTCTCCTTTCCTTAAAAACAGCAAGGGGCCAGGCCTGGTGGCACATGCCTATAATCTTCATGCTCTAGGAGGCTGAGAATTGGGCTGGATGATAGCAAGCCCCTGGGTTTGATTCCCCAGCACCGTGTAAAAATTAGCCAACGTTGGCACCCTCAACACTCCTCCTGTTTGCAAGGGAAGTCCTACTTTCTATCTCACCTTCTCCCTTGTACTTATGCCAGTAAAGTTGTTACTGAAAAAATAGCCAACATGGTGGCACATGCCTATAATCCTAGCACTTGGGAGACTAAGGCAGGTGGATTGCTGTATGTCTGAGGCCAGGACCAGCCTGGACAACAGAGTGATACACTGTCAAAAAAAAAAAAAAGAAGAAGAAGAAGCAGCTTGGGAGGTAACTGAGTGTGAAGGCTCTGGGTTCAATTCTTCATACTACAAAACATAAATAAATTAAATAAATAAATAAATAAATAAAATGAACCAGCCAGGACTACAGAGTGAGACCCTGTCTCAAAAAAAAAAAAAAAAAAATCAAGAGGCCTAACATAAAATCAGCTTAAAATCTCTAGCCTAGGGGCTGGAGGAATGGCTCAGTAGTTGAAGTGCTTGCCTAGCAAGTGCTAAGTACCCAATTCCCAATTCAATTCCCAATCACCACATAAGCCAGGTGTGGTGGTGCACCTGAGGGAGGCTGAGGGCGAAGGATGGTCATGAGTTCAAGTTCAGCCTAGGCTCCACAGTGAGTTCAGGACCAGTCTGGCCTAGAAAGCAAGACCCTGTCTCAAAAAAAAAAAAAAAAAAAAAAAAAAAAATCTCAATCCTAGGTTAATACTGAAAAATCATTGTCAAAACTAA